>JASJET010000150.1:3195000-3222324 GCA_034092305.1 Diaprepes abbreviatus | reverse complement strand
TTCAACACCAACAAGAGCCAAACTTTACAGGAAGGTAATAAATACTGCTCAGAAACAGAAAGTAAAAAATTACACACCTGAACAAGCTTTGCAAATCTGTGTTGAAGGTGACTTTATAAGGAGGCAGTGGGAGTTGTTACACGATTCCAATAAGGGTTTATTTTTTTGATATACTCTAATTAGAGAAGCAAAGAAACTCTGCTATCCAAAACCAAAGTCAATTCGAGTTACGGAGAAGTGTGTTGAAGTTGTGCTTCAGGACCTTCTTGATCACACAATAAAGAGACTTTGTTTTTATCTGGGGATAGATTTTTTATGAGAAAACGTACAATTACCCTAAGTCAACATATAAAACGATACCCATTACGTTTTTTTAATATCACTCCCCTCCCTCTCCCCACCCTAAGTCAGCGCCCCTTTACCCAATTGGTAAAGTAATGTCAGAAATGAAATCGGAGCACCTAAAAACATATAAAACGATAACCATTACGTTTTTTTAAAATTACTCCCCTCCCCCTCCCCATCTTAAGTCAGCCCCTCTTCACCCGATTAGTAAAATAATGCCAGAAATCAACTTAGCGCCCTCAAAAATCCCCGGATACCGATTTTGACATGTCTAGAGTCAAAAACAAGGGCGTTATTAATTTTGTCCTGTTTTTGAGGTCAAATGCTCGTTAGTGCATCGTGTAGTAAATGCTACTGGTTGATTGTCTTTCATCAAATCTATTCTGTCGCGAAAGTGTCAACGCTACTTTATTGTGAATACACCCCCATCAGTTTCTTCAGGGTAGGTCCAGACGATAAGAAAAATCTGGACGTAAGCGTAGCGTCATAAGTCAAATTTCAATCACTGTGATTGCTTTAATTTAAAAAAAGACAAAGACCAAAGATTTCCCGCCTAAATCCACCTTTTCCAAGGTCATTGCACAAAATAATGTTTAACTTTCCAGCGGACTGCTTTAAATATGGCGGAAATTGTTTATTTTTAATATTTTATATGAACATAACCTATTTTTTTTTCAGAAGTTTGCTGTTTTATGTGTATTTTTTTATTTTGTGAGTTTTGGGATAATGGATATTTATGAACTATGTTAAATTGTTTTAATTTATTAAAAATGCTTGTTGCCGAAGATTATTACTGCTTGGCTCTCAAAAAGAAAACAATTGTTCATTTTTTTATTAGTTTTATAACAATTGCAATAATACAGTTGTTCGTTATATAAACTAAAGCTTATGAAATAAAGGCCGTTATATAATACAATTTCTATTCAATGACAATCTCTGATATGGAGATGCTAATCCACAGACATGTCCTTAGCTATGGTTACCAGATCAAATAATGAGACTTCCTAGGCCCCCATCCTCGAAAGTGTGATGTGAAAGGTGATGGGAATGGCGATGTGAACTTTTTGACAGTAAAAGCCGTACTCTTGAAAAGGCCTTATTGCTAGATATGAACGTGCTAAAACCCGAGAATTTCAAAAAATAAAATGGATGACAGGTTGAATTGAGCTGTCGGACCAAAAATGTCTGTAGTATGTTTGGTTGCCATTTTAGGCAAAAAGTAGTTTTACTACATTAAATTAATCATCAAAAGTAAAAAAAATAGTGCTGTTGTTGTTATTTTTGTGAAGTTATTGATTGCCGTTACAATATTTGTACTTTTCCTATATTAAATTTATCTTAAATTGATACTCTAGAACTGTTAAACAAAAATGCATACAAAGAGCCAAGTACTTTAAAATTCTAATATATAAAGATAAAGGGGTATCAAGAAAAACAGCAATCGTATATACAAAGAAATATACTGACAGTAATTGCAAAAAGCCAGCACTGATAAACCTTGAAACGGTGGAAATTACAATTCTACATAGTATGACTAAAAGCCATCATCCCAATCCACTACGAAAACTATCCAATCAGTTATTTATTGTATGAATTCACAAAATATACAGCCTCTTACTGCAAGATGTTCTGTCCTGACAACTAAGTTTAAAAGAAAACTTGAAACTTGAACATTGATAAAGAAACTGTTTATGACCAGGTACCAAAACCAAAGGCCAGACAGAAGACGTCCATTAAAGATACTGGCGGATCTCACATTCAACTTTTAATATATTTCTTTTTTATTTTATAAAGATTTGTAGAGGCTTGAAGATCAAATGTACCATAGATAAGGTTTTTATGCTGAAGGACCTCATTCGTTGGTCTGTGGGGTTCGTATTTATATGTTCCGATAAATTATAATCATAATATTTATTTAATTATAGTGTCGTATAGTGTTTAATACAGTCTAATTAAGTTAAGTGCTGTAGTTAACATAATTTAAATATAAAATGTGTTACTTATTTAAATAAAAATTTCAGATAGCTTACAAATTGTGATTTCCCAAATTTATTATAAGTTGCGTCGTGAAGAGAATTATGTTAGACTTAATTGTTTAAAACTAAGATACTCGGTTGTTATTGATACAAGTCTTTATGTTAAATCCATAGGCAGGACTGGCCACAGAAAAACATTTTTAAATAGCAAGCTCATACAATTGAGTTATGAACAGCATCTCCTGTAATAATATTATATGTCTGTAATCTCAAAATTACTTAATATTTGCGAGACATATTCAACTTTCTAAGGATATTTTATTAAAAAATTTGAAAATATTAAAAATATCGGGGTATCACCTAATTAACGTTTCAATTGTTTATTCAGAAAATAAAACGTCTTAAAGAAACGGATCGTCAACATATTATTATTTTTTAAAGCGAATTATTTTAAAGAACCAAAAATAAAATAAAAATTTTTAATTCTATTTTATTTTTTAAAATCCGTGCGTTAAATATGTCATTTAGCGGCTGACATTTCATTTGCGTATGTTTCACCGTTCGCTTGCCTTCCACCGGGTGAACGAGGATATGAATGATGAACATTTCAAGAATATGCGTTCGCCACCTTTTCACCGTTCTCTTCACGTTCCCCGCTCGAAGATAGGGCCCCTGATAATATCCCTGACTTTTCAATAAAAATCCTTATATTTTATCTGAGGGTGAGTCCACACGAAAAGAAAAATTTGAGCGTAGGCGTATTACGCGCTTTTGTGTTAAAAATGTATCGTCCACACGGGACATTTCGTCACGCGGTCATAAGGGGTGTGTTTTTTTTTGTCTTAACCTAACTTTTATCAGGATTTTTATTTATATTTTATCTAAAAATTAAAATGAAGCAAAATAAAACATTAACTGCGGCAGTATTTTAATCTAGAAAAAAAAGGTACAAAATGTAAGGAGAATATTGATATATTCTTTATGAAAAAAAAAACAGGAATGTCTTCGCTACTGGGTCCGGTCTGTATTTAAGGAAAACATTGGAGAAAGGCTTAGACATACTAATAATTTAATTCAAGAAATGTGAGAAAGTGATCCTGATTTTTTAAAAAATATTTTCCTGTTGCTATTGGTGAATTTGAAGAGGTCTTCGGTGTTGTTGGGCCAATAATTAGAACACATAATATGGAAATATGTACAGCTATACGTTTATTACTAGGTTGTAAATAACATTGTGATATTTAGCTGATGAAATCAGCATGTGAAAGCAACAGTGCGAATTCCGAGTCGGTAAAGAGTATTTCTGAAATTATTCAGGTTGCTTGTGCGGTAATATGGGACTTTTTAAAAGTAGTTTTTTTCCAAAGTTTACTAATTCTACCTGGTAAAGAATTGCCAAGGAGTTCAAAGACAGGAATTTCAATATAACAGTGTAATTTTAATAAGCGTTTTAATAATTACAATTGTTTGTAGTTTTTAGAATAATTTCTGTTATTAAATTTCCCTCAATGTTAATTTTTACTTTTTAATTGTTTATAATAGGTTTATATAAAGTTTGCTAAGGGTAGGGTTACCAGATGACAGGTATTTTCCTGACATGTCTGAAATTTTAGCCCCCTTTAGGGAACGGGAAAAAACTGCAATGGTCCGTATTTTTTTTTATATTCAAAGAGGAAAATATAAGTAATAAAAAATATTTATTAATCATTCTAGTGATAAAAAATAAATTAATTAAACGTTAACAAAATAAGTGAATTAGTAATTTAGTATATTAATTAATTTAGTTTCGTAGTTTTTATTGCTTGATGTTTCTTTTGGCAATTGCTGATCTTTTATAAGCATCATGACATTCTTCACATGATGTGTTCTTTAAGTTCAATTGTGTCTACAGTAGAACCATAACAGAAAATATTATTGTAAACCAACTATTACTACAAATTATTAATTATTAAATTATTATATATAAATATTTTTAAGTTACTCTTATGGATTAATAGATAATTATAGTCTAATATTTAATACTCTCTTGAAAAGAAGTTATATCTTAAGTAAATTTGTATTCTAATAGGCTTAAACAAAAGCGTGCCTAAATCTCCGAAACTCTAAAACTTTACTTTTTACAGAGACCATTAGCTGGGTTCATATTGTCATAATCCCATAAATACCCACTTTTTCATTTTAGTAATAATGTAAATAAATAGTTATGTTATATTTGTTGTACGCCTATGACTGTAAAATAATAATTTAGATACAGAAATAGAATATAACTAGGACATGAACATAGAGACGAGGGGAACTAAAATTAAAAAACTACAGTAGTGACATTAAATTAGTAGGTAATAAGAAAAACTGTTGTTACCTCATGATTTAGTCAACATTTTAATAAAATATTTAAAATAATATTAGATTTTCTAATTTTACATTTAAAGAGAAAAGACACTGATGCTAGCACCTTAGTTTCTTTTACAATAAAAGTGTGACCTGAGAAATGCTGGTGTTCAACTACTGCAGATTGTTTCTTTTTTATACATTTTTCATGTTTCTTAAACCTAGTGAATTTAGACCGTCCTGTTTCACCTACATACACTTTTCCACAAGAGCACGATATTTTATAAAAACACCTTCTGTTTGAAATGGTAGTGCGTCCTTTAGTGATCTCAAACATTGTCCAACTATCTTACATATGTTAAAAATTGTCCGAATGTTTGATTTTCGAAGCAATCTGGTACTCTTTTGGGTGGTTCCGTATATGTAATACTGTCCATAGAAGGTCAATTTATAACATTTTTTTGATGAGTTGGGTTTTTATATTTATTGATAGAACTTATTATATCTTCAGCGCAATATCTGTTGCCTCTCAGATCATTCGTCAGTTTTTCTGCCTGCATATGGCATTTGGAAATGATAGGTAATGTACAACTATAAGAATAATAATCAGGAATATCTTTACCAATGTTCAGAAACTCGGAACACGATTTATAGTCGTCCAACAGGCTATAACAGCAATAATGACGACAGCACAAAATAAGGCAAAATATTTATAGTTAATCTTCGAAATGTCGACCATCCATTTTTAAACACTTACATATTCTTTTGTCGAAACCACTGCTAACTCTGAAAAACATTTGCGGGGTTACAGTTTGAAAAGCGTCTCTTATGCGTATTTTCGTATCTTGCGGTGTTTTCAGGGGCGCATTGTAGACAATTCGTTTATCCATCCCCATAAAATAAAATCTGGTGAGGTTAAGTCCAGAGATCTCAGGGAACCCTTTTGAAATTCGTCTCTCCCAACCCACCTGTTTCGAAAATAGCCGAATCTCGCGATGATAATAAGGCGAAGCTCAATTAAAACCACATAGTTATTCTAATATTTAAAGGACATCTTCTAATAACACTTGAAGTTGGTGTAAAAGAAAATCGTGAAATATCAAACCATTTAAAAGTCCTTCAGAGAAGTAGGGTCCAATTATGTATGGACCCAGTATTCCTCCCCCCACATTAACCTACTACGTATTCTGGTTTCTCATAACTCTGTATTCATGCGGATTTGAATCAGAATAGTGTCTATTCACGAAATCACTGTTATGAAAATTACATTCATCACTGAACAACACATTATCAAAGAAGTGTTCATTTTCTGCCACTTTATCTTACACCCACAAGCAGATTTCAGTTTGCTTGTCAAAATCATTTCCGTGAAACTCTTGACAAAGCTAGATTTTATAAGGACGAAATCTGTATTTGTTAAGAATCCTTGAAACACTTGCTTGGCTAATGTTAGTATTTTCGGATATTTCATTCTGACTAATATTGGGATTTTCAATCACTGAACCAAGTACAGTAAAAACATTTTCTTCATCCTCACTGACAGGTTTTCTTAAAACAGGTTTTTTATAACTGACACTTCCACTTTGCCGAAACTGGTTTAATAATCTCCCAAAAAGGGCTGGTTTCTTTCAGGAAACCTTTGAGCTTTGACTCGAGAAACCAATAAACAATTTTGATAACATACGCTCTTTCTTTGGATAAATCTTTATTTTGACAAAGAAATAACACAATAATATTCAAACAATTCAATTCGATAAATGAAGTTTCACAGTTACAGAAAATACTACTGCCATTATAGCAATAGGCTTTTCAGACTAAACTGACAAATTAAATGAATTATCTGACATCTCTAAATGCCATAGGCAACTAAATACATTATAACATCTATTCAAGAAACACAAAATGATGCAGAAAACGATTAATTGGCGTATTCTGTGAAAACGCGAAGACTTAGCTATAGAACACCCTTATACCATTCGACAGGTATTTAAAAGGTACATTTTCTGGTAAATTAAAAAGTATAGCGTTCTATTTAAGTTAATCAAGTTATAGCCAATTAAAGTTCCTATTTGATTAGTTTTAATTTTTGGACACCCTGTATAATATAGCAAGTTTATTATAATTGCAATATAAAATATGATTTATTGTTACACTTCACTGCAAATTTCGAGTACATAACTGAAATACTTCTTAAGTATTTGAAATATGAAAATTAAGTTAGATTTTGTCAAAATTCAAATTATTTAAAAACCCTTGAAGTTTAGGTACTATAAACCTTATTAAAATAGGCGCTTATTTTGATCGGTGAATCCAAAAATGCAGTAATATATAGGGGATTACATTTAAAAAAATACAACTTTGATACTTTCAGAGCTTTTGTGACACCCTGTACAATATGAATTTTAAAAGGTAAATCTATGTTAGACCCCCATATATCTCAAAAGTAAAACTTTTTGAAAGTCACGTATTTTGGCCGCAATATTCCGTGCCGTATATTGTGAATAACCCTGTATATATTGAGTTAGATTTACCATGGATAAACCTAAAGCCAATAAATTATATAAATATTACTTACTACGCGTAGAAAGTAATATATTTGGGTTCTACATACGTACAATTCTAGGTTAATACCCTATATTACATTCAATTCAGCTAAAAGTTAACAAGACGTAACAAATTACTCTCCCTTTTTTCGAACTGTTTATATATATCAAAAATCGAACACCATTTATCTAAAATTTCTTTCGAAGCAGTTTTTGTCTTTTGCCGTTTCCTATTTTTCTTTTTTTGCACCATTTCGACAGACACTTAAGGAGATAATAAATGATAACACAGAAAGGGTGTTACCTAGTGCGCTAATTGAAACATTGCTCTGGCAGTCTCTCTGCATTTTTTGCTGTTTTTCGTTCCTGTTTCAATTTGTAAGCGATATGCATTTCTGACTTCACATATAAATAAGAAAAGTTTATACGGCGGCCAGAAACATGTACATATATGTTTATAAATTCAAAAGAAATGATTCAAATTTGTATTTATAGTTTTGTTCTAACTGTGCTATACACTATTCAGGAACTAGAGAGATTAATAAAACTATCACCGACACCCCCGACGTACCTGCTTCAGTGCCGCAGGTAATTCAGGACTGCCATAAATCTGATTATATTTAATTATATTTAAATATTATAAGCTTCTACTGCGACAATAAGATTTCTCATAGTACAGTTTAATTTATATTAGTGAGCAAAGTACAAACAACTTGTAAAAAAATTTATTTATTAATTGTATTTTAAAGTAGTTCTGAATTTTATTTAATCTTTTGGTTCCATTCTGGTCTTAAATTGGTAAAAGTTAAATTATATATCATCCTGATAAGTCTTGTGGCTCGATGACTTTCAGTTTGAGTCCAGTTTATTTGTGTTTGATAATAAAAAAAACTATGAACAAGAAGTTAATTTGTTTTTATTTAATTAAAAAGTTAATGCCAAAAATGTGTATCCGGGCCTTTTCACATAGTATATTGCTGAATACTGAGATTGGATTATATTCTTATTTATTATTTTTACTTTTGAGTTAGTGATTTACCTTGTTTGCCCTTGTTTTCATATATTATTTGAGATTAGTGAGATACACAAAATATATGATTCCACCCCTATACTTATTCCAAAATCGTTAAAGAAGGGCATTTTCTCCCAAAAGATCAGAGTTCAGGAAAATAGAACCGATTCTGTCTTTAATATTAGGAATGTATGTGCTGCTGGCACTCCCCCTCCGTTGACAACTTGTTTTTCTTACGATAGCGGTCCCCTCCCAAGAGCTTTGAGTTCAGGAAAATAGATCCGATTCTACCTCTTATACTAGGAATGTGTATGTTGCTGGCACCCCCTCTTCAAGAGCTTCAAATTCAGAAAAATAGACCTGACCCTGCCTTTTACACTAGAAATGGGAATGTTTCTATTTCCGGTGTCTCCCCCCCCCCTCCGTCGAGAACCTCTTTCGCTTGTATTACTGTACTTTTGTGATATCATCGTGTCCCCCCCCCCCAAAGTGAGAGTCTGGGTCCGCCCCTGGTTGACATAATACTTTGAAAAAAAAATCTCTGCTGGATGTAAGGTGGTGGTTTGAAATACAACAATAAAATTATTTCTTTCTGCTTGTACAAAGAGCGTGATGTCGGATAACTTTAGATACCTCGTTTTTCAGACACCCTGTATACATAATATAATATTAAACTAAATTTCGGAAAATATTAAATTTGGACCAATATAAAATGGGTTAGATCCACCTATTTTGACTCAAGAATTTGCAATAGCTTCTTGTACCAAACTTTTATGGACTCTCTGTAACTAGCCGAGAAATTGCGACTTGAACATAAAAAGTTATGAATTTTTCCTCATTATTAAATGAATCTCCCTTTTCTGGAGGAAAAATAACTTCATATTCGTCTTCAGCAATCTCAAAAACATAAAAAAAAATTCTAAGACTAGAACGCCGATGGTCACCACCCGATCGTTTTAAGGGTGAGTTCCGCTCGCCTAACCTCATATATTTTATTTCTTCATCCTCTAAGCAAAATAACTTCCAGAAATCCACATCGTCACTCCACAAAACACCCTTCGTGTCGTTAAATATGGCCATAAAAAGTATAGGAGTAAAAATATATCCAAACCAGAAATCGTTCGAAATAACCACTATAAAACACCTTTGACCGCGCCAAAGCTATTTATTATAAATAAAAATTGATCCGGGGTTTTGGGATAACCTAATTTAAACAAGATTATTTTTCGGAAAAGGATGTTGTGTTTTTTCAGGCCACTTTTTTATTACATTTACTATGGTTGATGTATAAGGAGGGTTAACGAAATCAGAGGTGAAAAACTTTTACGGAATTTTTATTTTATTGGGGATTTTCGAAGGAGCATTAGCAAAATGGGTTGTTTCTCCGCAGCCTTTAAAAAATACCGAGAATAAGGTTTTACAAGAATATAAGATTTTTTGTGTACTTTAAATGTGTCATAGAAAAAAACGTCTGAAAATAAAATTTAAAGAAATGCGAAGTAAAATTTTTATTGTCAATTATTTTTAAAAGTTCCTTTTGGGTTTTGCAAAAATTGGTTTTGAATATTGGTTGAAAGTATATATATATATATATATATATATATATATATATATATATATATATATATATATATATATATATATATATATATATATATATATATATATATATATATTGTGATGATTTTGGGTATTATATTGCACCCGCACAAAATACTTGCTCGAAAATAAAATTTAGGAAATTTTGTTATTATTTTATTTCTGAATTTATATTTCAAATTTTCAAAATATTGCCAAAATTTAATTAAAAATATTAATATTTATTTGTTGAGCGCCAGGTGAAAAATAATTAAAATAAATTATAACTATTCTTTACCAATTTGAAGTTTTTTCAATTTTCAAATATTTTATATAGATATAGATGTGTTCCTATCTGTAAACTGACCCCTTCTCAGGTGAGTTTAATGATTTATAAGATATCAATCAGACAATCAATACACAAAATCAATCAAGATAAAAAAATGGCACAATATTATTAATTATTACTTAATGAAATTTAATGGTCAATACTTTTATCTTTTATCCAACACTATTTCTAATCAATATTACTTATTAGTTACTTTTATCTACCATGCGTTGGCTTTTAACAACCTGGATCATAAATTGGTCACTCTTAGTTTCGTAATCGACTACTAGATGGCTATAGTGCAGTTTTATATGGAAAGACTCGTTTATTTCTAAGAAATAATATTATTTTAAACAAACTTATCGTGTGCTGTGTTGTGATTCAAGTAGTTAATATAGTTACACACCTAATATTTATGATGATAAATATTATTATTATATTCTAACAGGTTAGTATAGCAAACTATAATTTATTAATTTAATTATTTTTATTTTAAGAAAAGTTAGGTTAATATTGAATGCTAGTTTTCAATGTCTACGAAAGCTCTCTAATGCCTTATCTAATATAAATACCTTATTATGTTTTCTTTTATTTGGTTCCAATATATTAATAACCACAATTCCAGTAATTTTATTTATTTTCTTCTTTAAAAATCCTCCAAATCTCCAAAAATATTTTAGCTATCGTTTCCTATATAGTAAGGAATTGACAAAAATATCATCCAAAGTCTCGTTCAGCTATATGCTTCTTGGTTCTATTCAAATTAATTTTTCTATATTCTTCTTATCACAATATTATCGTATTTGTTATTGTCTGAGAGTTGCACAGTTATTTTACAGGACAAAATTTATAAACTTTTACTAATTACTTTAAATAAATTATTAAATTATTTTACTTGACAACACATAATCTCTTTTAAAACCAAAACATATATATATATATATATATATATATATATATATATATATATATATATATATATATATATACATATATATATATATATATATATATATATATATATATATATATATATATATATATACATATATATATATATATATATATATATATACATATATATATATATATATATATATATATATATATATATATATATATATATATATATATATATATATATATATATATATATATATATATATGATGATGCCTTCCAGTAAACTTTAATATTCTTGGTTTTTCGAGGAAGAGTTATCCTTGATATTCATAACTCCCATACTACTGCCACCTTTTTGGATATGACTAAAGCATTCGATTATGTAAATCACAAATCTATTCTAGTTACTCTCTTAGAATGGGATTTTTCGAGAAACCTACCAATTTTCACATTCAATTTCTTACAAAACCGTTCTTACAGAGTAAGAGTTCGAGACTCCCTCTAAACTCCTCTCACCCAAAATAACGGGATTTTTCAGGGATCCTCAATCAGTCCCACCCTCTTCCTTATAATCATAAATAGTATTAAAAATCATTTTACCCCGACAATATCTCTCAGATTATTTGAAAATGACATTTTACTTTCAATTATCCCTAAACTCCCTATCATGGTCACACACCATTTGATTATCTTACCATTCAAATCCGCTCTTGTGTAATTATGTAGAAAAAAAATGCACTATTAACCCTAAGTTAGCTATGAACTCCCCGATTACACCTCTTACGCCTCATCACAAATACCCCAATTAGAACAATCACATCCAATACATAATATACAAAATGAGGGTCTGACAGGTCATCATTATTAAAAACTAACAAATCACTAGTTCTATCTGTCTGTGGTAGTATAATCAATACCTCTGCCACCCTCTCTTACCTCAAGGAGTTGATCTCCATACATAATAGGGATCTAAGATATTTTATAGGCGCATTTCACACCAATTCAACCAATAACTTATACTACGAATTCGAAATCCCATCCTTAGAACACAGAAAAGCTCAACTTACTTTCAGTTATGTTAGTTCCCTTCGCTTCCGTTCTACCATCCCACATTACCAATCCTGTTTCAATTCCCCCAACATCCCATCCTCCTCGAATAAACATCCCCCATTTGTCCATACATATTTTTCTGAAATCAAAAACCGACTATCAACAATTTTGCCTCCATTAGATGAGATAAACACTTATTTATTTCCACCCTGGTAACCTTGAACTTACTCTACTAAATAAAAAAGAAACTAACCCTAGACTCATCCAGTCAAAATACCACCAAATCATACAATCAAAATATAGTAACCATTATCTTATATTTACAAATATAGTCAGTGCGTCCTACAATACAAAAAATGCCGAAAAAGTATTCTCCCTCTATGAGTCCACCTCTATCCTTATCGCTGAACTATTTGCTATTCCTAAAGCTATAGAATACTGTCTAACATCTAGTAAAACAAATTAGCTAATAATCACAAATCCTCTCAATTCCATTAAACTCATAGGATCATACTACCCGAATTACCCAACAGAGCAGAAAATTAAAACTCTAACTGAATACTCTTATAAAAGGTGTTTTTTATAGAGGTATAGAACTTTAAGTTGGCAACACTTTTTTAACTGGCGGCCATTTTGTCAGCTGTCAAGTGATTTATGTTTAGTTTGGTTTGGCATTTAAACATGAATAGACTGACGCCTGAACAACGCTTCCAAATTGTGCAAATTTATTTTGAAAATCATGGTTCTGTTCGAAATACGTATCGCGCACTACGTCAATTTTACGGTCAACATAATCGTCCTTCAGAGCAATTAATTCGATTAACTATGAAACGTTTTCACACCACGTTTACTCTAAACGATAATACGCATCCACAGAGACGTCGTATAGTGCGTACAGAAGAAGTCATTGCTGCTGTAGAGCGTAGCGTAGAGGAAGACCCCAATCAGTCTATCCGCCATCGTGCACAGGAATTGGATATGTGTCCATTCACTTTATGGAAGATTTTGCGGAAAGATCTTGGTTTGCGTGCTTACAAAATCCAACTCGTGCAAGAATTAAAGCCACACGATCACCTAACAAGGCGTAGATTCGGTGAATGGGCCCAAAACAAGATTGCCGTTGATCCCAATTTTCATAAGCGAATTTTGTTTAGCGATGAAGCTCACTTTTGTTTGAATGGATACGTCAATAAACAAAACTGCCGTATTTGGAGTGATGATAATCCTCAAGTGTATGTTGAGATACCGTTACATCCAGAACCATGATGTGCAGGAGCCGTGGTTTCAACAAGACGGCGCAACATGCCACACAGCTCGTGCCACAATTGATTTATTGAAGGAAACGTTTGGTAGCCGCATAGTTTCACGTTTCGGACCCGTAAATTGGCCTCCAAGATCGTGCGACTTAACGCCGCTAGACTATTTTCTGTGGGGATATATGAAGTCGCTAGTCTACGCCGATAAGCCCGAAACGATTGATCACTTGGAGGACAACATTCGCCGCGTTATTGCCGATATACGGCCACAAATGTTGGAAAAAGTCATCGAAAATTGGACCTCCAGATTATATTACGTCCGAGCCAGCCGTGGCGGTCATATGCCAGAAGTCATATTTAAATTATAATGCCAGAAGGTTATCTTTCGAATAAAGTAAATTTCATGTCAATTTAAAAAATTGATCTTTATTTTATTCCATTTAAAAGTTCTATACCTCTATAAAAAACACCCTTTTTAAGAACTAGTTCTTTAACTCCTCTGGGTTCCAAATGGCACTGAAATTCCAGAAAATACCAAAGCTGATAATCTTGCTCTCAAATACCAAAACACACCCAACGTAATCAATAAATTATTTTCCCCGCAACCTCAAACTCTTCCTACAACATATGTTCCAAAAGCTCGTTCAATTTGAATGGGACTTGCAGGATATAGACAGTAAACTCCTGGCAATTAAAAAGAACTTTATTACTATGATTTCCCCTGTGGTGTAACTAAAAGTATGTGCGCCCACCCGCATATTTTTGAATGTACCCTACTATTTTGCACCCGTCTTGATCCTTTATATTTATTCATTTTTATCAAGGGATTTCGGAGGCGTCTCTGGATTGGTTGCGCTCCTCTCCCCCCCGTATCGCGGAGCCTGATGACCAGGTTCCGAGTTGGACATACAAAATTGATCCTACCAAGTAAATCCTCTACACCTTTTGGTGATACTTGTCAAACCCCCTTATTTGTCAAGCAGATAATTCAGTATTGAACGTAAATTTTCGTTTTTTTTTTATTTTGATGTAAAAAATTGTAAGAAGTCTAACTTGAGATCATTTTATTCCACAATAGTAAAATATTTATTTTATATAATGTTTTCAAAATTACATTTTAATTATTGATATTTTCAAGTTTGTTTTACGCCTTTTTTTAAATGAAACACGCAGTATCTAGTGACATATATCGATACAGCCTATATTTTTCTGGAAAATTTGATATAAACATGTCTGCTTTCTGAAATAGTAATGTGTTATTGAAGTGAATTTCAATTTTTTTGTCAACACGTTTTTGTGGAACTAATTGTACATTTACTGGTTTAATAACCTAATTAAAGTGTGCAAAAATATCATATCAATCCTCAAACAAAAGAAAGTCAAGTAAATACCACACCCCACCCAATAACGTAACCGAGATTTCCCTTTTAATACCCGGACAATTTGCACATTATCTAAAAAACGTGCCTAAAGCCCCTTAACCTTATTCTCGCTCGCCGCAAAAGTAATTTCCTTCAACATCCGCGTGTGTCACGTGATGTCGGCATCTTGTAAACGACGGTCGTCGCTCAATTTGTTATTTCTGCATCATTGAAGCCCCTGTAGTGCTACGGTAACGTGCGCTTTAACGTCGATTCTTAACGACCCGTCCTATCAAGACTGTCACGCTAAGTTGGAAGGTACTATTTGAGTGAATACGTTCCCGAATTATATTTGTAAGTAAAGTTCCGTCTAGGCAAATTATATATATATATATATATATATATATATATATATATATATATATGTGTGTGTGTGTGTGTGTGTGTGTGTGTGTGTGTGTGTGTCCACCTTACTATACTTGTGGCGACTTGTGTATGCTTAAGCCTGTACTATGGCTACCGTCAAAATTGTGGCAACTTACATGCGTTGCCACAGTTCTTTTTCATTCCGGTTGCTTTATCTGCTATTCTTTTTCTTTACCTTATTGTCTCGAGCTTATCTCTTATGTTTTTTATCATTGAAATATATTATTTTTTAATTATTATTTAAAGTAATCCTAATAATTATAAATTTACTTAAGTTGCCACTATCTCGGGTTAAGTATATTACTTGCACACACCTAATAATGGCATCATATGCCTCTTAAGAAAGTGGCTCCCCCTACAAAGAATTTGCGGTGTTGCTTTAAATTTTATTACATTAAAAGAACTTGTGATTTTATTGTTGAGTTTAATAGTTGAGATGCCATAATTAAGTTACACACAATATGAAAATAATTGGTTTCGGCACAAGGGAAAAATTATCTTATTCGGCAATCGGAGGTTGATGATAAAAGGATATTGATATTTAACCAAATAGTTAGCAAGTTTTAAGTAATAGTTAGGTAGATCATTTTATTGTTTTGACCAAATTATTAAGTACCTAAATTTTAAAAATTAGTCTATTAAAAAAATCTTTGACCTTATACAGAACGAAGTATAAGAGTATATAAGGCATGTACAGGATGTCCCAAATTAGAGTCTTATCTTTGGGGTTGCCAAAACCATTAAGTTTGGTTAAATTGAGACAAAGTTGTGCCATTTGGCGCTTAACTATAAGCTTAATTTTTATCGTTTCTTGGATTTATTTATAGATATATTTTCAAGTAAATAGCACCCTTTCATCGCCACTTTTCCTCTTTTGAAGGATGACACAGTTGGTTTTTAAATTTACTATGGTACGAGGCTTTCTCTAGTAGTTGTGATTTTTTTTAAAAGGTTCAAAAAAGCAGCGTCCGCGATGAATATTCGTCGGTCAGGAGTCATACGATTTGGATACCTTTCCCCAGAAATATGTTTGCTTACAAAGTCAATAATAAATTGTTTTCAGAAATACTAAAATTCGTCATATTTATAATCTCATTGTGAATTCTGATCTTTTATTCCTATAGATATCCGTAAAAAAACAAATAAATATTATAATTTTTATGATCGGCAATATAACGTATTTGCAGCAATCGATAAAACTTTCTTGTAACACGAGGCTTCATAGCTTTTTTTATTGCTTGGTTTGGTATTTATTTTTCTTTATCTCACACTTGTTCTTTTAGCGCTTTCAACACGAAAATTAATATTTTTTAATTAATATTTAATATAAACATGACAGTTATAAAATGTTTAAGTTGCCACTATTTCGGGTAGAGTATATTACTTACACACACTCAATTGTGGCATCCTAGTCGTTATAAGAAAGTGGCGCGCCCTGTACACCTACAAATATAATATTCTGCGGTGCGGTTTTAAAATTTTATTACATTCAGGGAACATAAGAGTTTAGATGCTTGCGGAAGAAGTTGCCAATATTTCGGTGAATTTCTGTATATACATATGATGAAATCCCGTACAAAAAAGATGTTAAGTCTTATTGGACAGAACGAATCGGATGTAAAGGATACTAATTTGATATTTATACCCAAATATGAGACAACGAAAGGAACTCAATTACCAGATCAGCAAGCTGCCCTTGAAAGTAAGTAAATTCTTTATTTTGTCTGTTATTACAAGTAAAAAAAAATACTGAACTGGTAATTGTAGCAACTAAAAAATTGGCGTAAAGACTGGTATTATTGTTAAAATTTGGATTTTAAACAAAGTGTACAAAATATTAAAATTATTTAATAGGTGTGAAACCTAGGTTGTAATTTTGCCAATTACGACCTTGAAAGTAGGCCTATATTCAATATTTAGCTTCGCGATAGAAATATCAAAAAAAAAGTTGACTACCGAGTTTCAGCACGAAACATATATTTTTAACTGACTTCTAAAAGAAGGAGGTTTTCAATTCGTCGAGTATGTATGTTTTTTTTTTATGTATGTACACCGATTACTCCGGAACGGCGGCACCGATTTGAATGAAATTTTTTACGTTATGTTCAGAAAGTTGCTGCGGTGGTCCCATATTTTTTTGGATGAAATTGATGCAGTAAAATCAAAGATGGCGCTGACAATATGGCGGCCAAAAAAATAATTTTGTCCGATTATCTCCAAAATTGGTATGGGGAAATTTTAGAGGTCGTACACAAAGAATCTGAAATTATTTAAAAAAAATTAAATATGGCGAATCCAATATGACGGACAAGAAAATTTTATTTTGTCTGATTTTTTTCAAAAATGGTGTGGTGGTATTTTTGCGGACGCATAAAACGAATTCAAAATGTTTTTTAAAAATTCAATATGGCGGATCCAATATGGCAGCCAAAAAAATTAATTTTGACCGATTTTCTTCAAAATTGGTACGGGGGAGTTTTCGGGGTCTCACATGATGAATCTAAAATTATTTTAAAAAAATCAATATGGCGGATCTAATATGGCGGACGGAAAAATCAATTTTGTTCGATTTTCTTCAAAATTGGTATGGGGAAGTTTTCGGAGTCGCACATAACGAATCTGCAATTATTTTTAATAAATTCAATATAGCGTATACAATATGGCGGATAAAACATTAATTATGTCCGTTTTTTTTTCAAAATTAGTACCGGGAAGTTTTTGAGATTGCACATTATAAATCTGACATTATTTAAAATAATTAAATTGCGGATTAAAGTTTCTATATCTCTCGATTTTGTCTAAAATGAGTATTGGGGGATTTTTGTTACATTTAATTACAAATTTAAGATATCTGGCGGATTCAGTATAGTGTCCTAGAAATTTTACATAGGAGGTTTTTGAGGGTTTAAATTATGAATTTAAAAGTATTTTTTCAGGATTTAGTATGGCGAATCCCATATAACGGACTAAAAATTTTACATTTTCCAATTTTATTCAAATGGGGGATTGAGTCGTTTTTGAGGATGTAAATAGCGAATATAAAATTATTTAAAAAAAATCTAATATGTAAGATGTAATAAGACGGTCTAGAAATTTTTAATTTCTGGATTTCATCCAAAATCGTTACTAGGGGGCTTTGAAGGGTTTAGATTTAGATTAGATTAAGACGTTAAAATTATTTTTTTGAAATTCAATATGGCGGAACCAATATGGTGAGTTGAAAATTTTACCTTATTCGCATTTTTTCAGATTTGGTATTAGGGAATGACTGAATATTTTACATTTTCCGTTTTTGTCTAAAATTGATACTGCGGGGTTCTTAAGGCGTATAGAAACTTTAGGTCTCAAGTTCTTTAAATATAAATATTAGAAGGTTTTGGAGCCTATATTACCAATCTAAAATTAATTTGAAATTTATTCTTGTAGATTTACTATGATAGACTAAATATTTGTTTGATACAATTTCACTAGTATTTGGAGAACTCTAAGAATCAAAGAATTTTTAGTGGTTCATTTTAGGGTGACTTACAACTTTGGATAAAACGAGTACTTTTTTGCCACCTTGGAATCATTGCAAGGTACAATAATCTCGATTAGTTCTTAGTTCAAATAAGTTATGGATATCATAATGAATTCAAAACTAAAAATAGAAAAATAAAATTTTTATAAAGAAAATTGAATCGATTGCTAAAAGTGCGCTAAAAAGTGAAAAATAACTATAAATTTTTATATGAAGTTGAAATTTTTGTAGTCGGCGCCAAATAATTTCTAAATGAAACAAATAACTACTAATATATACAAATTATTGTAAGAAAGCAAATACAAATAAAGTATTTTGAATCTATTTATGCGAATCATATTTTATCAGGTATTAGTTTGGCGTCGACTTCAAAAATTTCAATTTCATATAAAAATTTATAGTTATTTTTCACTTTTTAGCGCACTTTTAGAAGTTGGTTCAATTTTTTTTATAAAAATTTTATTTATAATTTCTGAATTACTTTGACGTATGCCTATCATAGACGAAGATTTGATTTTATTTTATCGGTTGAATGCTGTGAAAATAAAAGAAGTTTTCAATCACAATAAAACTATGACAAAAAGGTAAAATGCGATTTTTATGCTACAGTCTTGTACAATGAATTAGTATTAGAATCTAAACAACTTTCTCCAATAACTTTTTTGATACTTCTATTGAGAAGCAAAATATGGAAAATTGGCCATATTCGCAAATTGTAAGATTTAAGTTTGTTACCTCAAAAGATGTACGTTATAAAGCACTGCTGGTAGGCAAATATTCAAATCGCTAATTCTAAAAATAAAGAAAATATTAAGTTGTCTTCATCTTATATAAGACACATAGTATAGCGGGTGTTTCATTAAGGATGTCCGGGTATCATATCAAACGAGGTTAAGAAATGTGGCCAAGAGAAATTACTGGAAATTATTTTTAAGTTCCTAACTCTGTCGCTAGAGGGCGTAAGTAATATGGCCATTTAAAAAAAAATACATTTTTCTGAAAATTATCCCTATATAAGCTATCGAAAAAATATTACAATGATAAATTTACTACAATTCTATTTCTTTTTGGTTCAACACTCTGTTCTAAGATATAAAGTTATGGCAGATGCGGAAGGGTTACGTTTACTGATAAAAGTTACCATAAGTTTGGTTTGGCTGAACCGAATTTGATAAATTTGATCTCGTTTAAGAAAGAAAGGTTTAAAATTTCAAACGAATAATAGTTATAATAAAATGCGTTTTGCATCCCTTGCTACAGGGCGTTATTTGAAATCCCTTGTTCAATTTTAAATGGATTATCATATTCGAAAAGTAGAATAAATTTGCAAAAAAAAAAAATGTAAAAAATGAGTTTGATCTCTTTATTTGTTTCTGAATTATAGTCAAATAATTGATATCACATTGACTGGAAAAAGCGATTGTTTTGAAAGGTCCGTAGTCAAGCGTGCCATGAAAAAGAATAAAAATATTTTAAAACTTTCCACGACTGTGCGCTTTTTCACTTCTATTCCATCACTATCGCCTATAATTTACTTAGCTTCCGTATTATTATAAAATTGTCTAGTAAGCTATGAAACAAAATCGGCAGTTTTCCAGTAAAACAAATGAACTAATGTATCACTTGGATGAAGCTCTGATAAGACAAGTATCTCCTCAAAATTTTATCTTGTAAAGGTAAAACCTTTATTTAACTTGTGTGTTGTATTTTTCAAAAATATCTTATACCAATGTCTAGGCTTACGATATTCTTGCTGTATATTTTCAGTGTTTTGCGGTACGTCAGTACACTATCAGGTATCCTGAAAGAAGATCCTATACTAGAAGAGTGTTTCGGCGGTTGGGAATACGCAGTTGGCAGACAAGTGAGTAGTGTACGTCCCACTCTAGTATCCACCAGGGGACCTCCGTCAAGAAATGAACACAACACTGAAAACGTTCTCGCTTACGTGCAAGCGGATCCGCACTTGGCTGTCAAAAACAGTTCTTCAGAGTTCGGTATACGTTACAGAGTATCAAATTTTAAGGTATTTTAAGCATCCCTATCAGGTAGTTTTACACTAGGCTCTTTCAGAGACTGATTTTGACAGGTTATTGATTCATAGCTATATGCAACGACAATCGCCAATTCCCCTCCCAGATTTTATGAACTGATGAAGCAACTTTTACTAGTTGTGGGAGAGTTAATTTGCACAGTATGCATTATTGGTCAGAAACAAATCCATTGGATGCAGGAAGTGGATCATCAAAACCGGTGAAATGTCAACGTGTGGTGCAAAATTTTAGGATACAGAATGATCGGACCGTTTATCATTTATGGCCATCTAACTGGCGACTCGTACTTAGACTTTTTACGGAATAACCTGTATATTCTTTTAGAAGATGTGCCTCTTGATATAAATAGATCTCTATGGTATCAGCATGATGGATGCTCAGCAGATTTTTCTGAAATAATCAGTAATATTTTAGACGCTAGTTATCCAAATGGTTGGATTGGAAGGAGTAGTTTGTTTTTGTGGCCACTTAAGTCTCCGGATCTCACCGTGCTAGATTTTTATTTGTGGGGAAGACTATAAGAGTTTGTTTATCAAACACGACTACCTACATGGAAGAACATGATTGAGAAAACTCAAAGTGCTGTAACTATGATTTCACAAACTGAAATTGGAGCTGCCCTTTCCAGTAGTAGGAAAAGATATAATAGTTGCATTTTGCACACCGGTGGTCATTTTAAACATTTAAAAGTATGTTTGTTGTTTGTTGAGCAATTTTGCAATAATTCCATGACTAATCTTAAGGTGTCAGTTATTTTTATTATCGTTTTAACCTGCTGGCCTTTAAACACACTTTAAATCTTGCGCTTCACATGGTTTGAACCAGTCCTAAGCCTGGATAAAGTGTGAAGGAAGGTACTAAAAAATTAAACAACAAATAACCATTAATTGTGACCGTTAAATAATAAAATAAGTTAAAAAATTAACAAAAACTGAAAAACGTACAGTTGTGAAAAGTTTGAAACCATTTTTATTATTTTTCATGACTCACTTGATCATGAACCTTTCAAAACAATTGCTTTCTGCAGTCAACGTGATATCAATTATTATTGTGGCTCTAATTTCGAAACAAATAAAGATATCGAATTAATTTTTTTGCATTTTCTCTTGAAAATTCATTCTACTTTTCAAATGTGATATAAACACTATGTCTTTTTATTTAAAATTTTGGAGTAAAGTTGATAGAAAAGAAGGTCTCCAAATAACGACCTCTAGCGAGGGCCGCGAAAATCATTTTAATATAGCTATTATTTTATTTTAACCGTCAAACCATCCTTTCTTAAACGAGACCAAATTTATCAAATCCGGTCCAGCCAAATCAAACTTATGGTAACTTTAATCAGTAGACGTTCCCCCTTTTCTCCTGCCCTAACTTTACATCTTACAGCAAAAAGTTTTAAACCAAAAAGATGTAGATTTGTAGTAAAATTATCATTGTAAAATTTTTTTGATAGCTTATATAGGGATATTTTTCAGGAAAACATATTTTTTTACGTGATCATAACACTTACATCACCTCGCAATAAAGCTAGGAACTAAAAAATTATTTTCAGCAATTTCTCTTGGCCACTTTTCTTAAGCCACAGTTTCTGGACTATCACTTCTTGAGATATGGTACCCGGCTACCCTTAATGGAACACCCGGTATATTTCAAAAATTAATTATTTAGAGCACGAACCACTATATTATATATTGATTCGAAATTTTCAAACAGGTCTTATATTTTAGGCTTTGAAGGGATTTGGGTATCTGTAAATGAAAATGTTAGCTCTGGAAGTGAGTATAGTCCATCAACGTCTTCTTCGGAAGTCGAAACAAGAAAAAAATTTCGAAAAAAGCGAAAAAAAAAACAACTTTCTAACAAAAATCAGTTTCAGCGAACTAATAAAGTTAAAATTATACAGAATATTGTTTTAAGGAGCTCAGAGGAAGGAGCCAATCAACCAATAGAAGAAACATCATTTGCCTTCAAGAAGGATAGTGATAAATTGGACACTGCCGATAGAACCGACAAAGGCTTTATATTAAATAAATTTTTAAATGACAAAGAAACTCAGGTCGATGTATTGCAAAGTTCAATAGAACACAAAATGTCGGACAAAAATTTAGCTGATTTCAAAGGTATGCCAAAAAACTTGATTAATGGTAGTACTAAAAAGTTAAATAAAATCTTATATAAGAAATCAAATAGTTATGGTGAAACAGTTACAAAAGCTGTAATCAACAAGACTAATTCGCTCATGAGTTCGTCGCAAACTGAAGCAAATAAGACATCTACTACAATATCACATGAAAACTTAAGTGATCCCGCAAAGTTTTCATTTCATAGTAGCTCAGATGATTCAGTGAACTTATATAGAATACAGAGCAATCTTGACGAAATTGAAATACAGGCTGCATTAAACAGAAATGGCAAAAGAGTACGAAACAAAGGTCATAATTGCTATTTTTGTGACAAAATTATAATAAATATGGCAAGACATTTTGAAACATTGCATTTTAAGGAGCCTGAAGTAGCAAAGTGTCTAATGTACCCGAAACTCTCGGAACAACGTCGTAAAGGCTTTGCCGAAATCATACGTGTGGGTGATTTTTACTACAACTGTAATGTATTAGCCATCAAAAAAGGAGAACTGATATTAATTCGGAGACCCACTGTAAATGAAGCAAAATGTAATAAAATCAGTGACTATGGACCTTGTCCCAACTGTTTGGGATTTTTACTAAAAAAACATATATGGCATCACTTAAAACACATTTGCAAAGAAAAAACAAATGAAAAGAGACCAAGAGACGTCATTTCGGAGAGCAACGCTCTCGTATCAGATATATTTGGACTTGGTTTTACTAAGGAATATTATGAGAACATAATTTCCAAATTTCAGTCAGACGATATCGGAGACATCTGCAGAAATGATACACTTATATTAAAATTTGGAGCTATGCAGTTTGAGAAATATGGAGATTCGCAAAATGATTTTATTCGACAAACGATGAGACAATTAGCTCGCCTCTATATGGAATTAAAAAAACTTAGTTATACTTCCTCAGGAACATTAGCAGATTTTCTGGTGCCTGAAAAATTTGATTTAATAATTCGTGCGACAAAGGAGGTAAGTGAAAGTTTCGACAAATCTGAAAACTGTTCACGACCTGAATTTAAAATTCCAAGTTTAGCATTGAAAATTGGGTATTCATTAAAAAAATGTATAGGAATTCTAAGAGGTACGGCTATAAGAGCAGGAAACGTTAAACAAAATAAAGCCCTGTTATCATTTCAACATTTAATGGACATGGAATGGAATATTAGAATTTCATCAAAAGCATTGGCAACCATGTACCGGCGAAAAATCAACTCCGTTGAGTTGTTACCTGTTACAAATGACTTAGTCAAATTAGGTAATTACTTAGATTCCAGTATTCCTGTAGCGATTAATGCAATAGAAAATGGTAACAGGACATACCAAAATTTTGCAAGGTTAGCGACATTAGTGTTATCAAGAATTATTTTGTTCAACAAAAGAAGATCGGGAGAAGCTGCGAAAATGAAAATGAGCGAATATATAGGAAGACCCTCTTGGAAGGAACAAAACACCGGGGAAACTATAGAATCTCTGTCGCCAATGGAACGAAAATTAGCAGAAACTTTGTGTGTTGTAGAAATCGAGGGAAAACGAGGAAGAAAAGTTCCTGTAATTATTACACCGTTAATTAAGGAATCAATTAATATCCTAATAAGACATAGACATGAGTGTAATATATCTATGAATAACAAATACGTTTTTGCTAGATCGAGTCCATCATCTTCTCCTTTAAGAGGATATGAATGTCTAAATAAAATTTGTAACGAATTAGATTTGGAAAAACCTGAAGTCATTACTGGAACGAAAATGCGAAAGTACATAGCGACAGTGTGTCAGTTATTTAATATGACTGAAAATCAATACGACTGGCTCGCCCGTCACCTTGGCCATGATATAACGGTACACAGAGATTTTTACAGAATGCATGAAAGTGCGATTGAGCTTACAAAAGTAAGCAGGTTGCTCTTGGCCGTAGATAAAGGTGAAGCTAATAAATTTTGTGGTAAGCGCCTGGATGAAATTGAAATAAAAGGTAGGTATTAACTGTTAATTGACATTAGTTCATTTTTATTATCTTTGTATAAAGCATTTTGTTTTCTTTCAATCCAATTCAAATGGCGTTTTTTCTTACTTTTTTAAAAGTTCTGTTCGTAACATTAGAGCAGCTATGAAATCATTCTATGCTTCCAATATTAACTTCCTTTTTAAAACCTACATAACTACATACTATCAAATCCTTCACTCGGTTTCTTTCAGGTATTTCGAAAGATAAAATGTTAGGCCATAATTAGATCATATAAGTGACGAGGCAGAAAAGATATTTATTGGGGACAAAGTCAATTGGATATGTCTTTTAACGCAGATAAAACGTTAAAAATGGAATATTGCTAATTTGTTTCGGGATTTTTTTTTGGAAGGGAGGCATTTGCCTCTCTTGTTCCCCAGCTACACTAATGTTGTTAAATTTGATATTTAGAGTTAGTGTAAGACGAGTTTTTTTTTTCATAAAATTAACCGACGCGTTTCCTCGTTCAGGCTCATAAATTAATTTTGAATGAAGGACTGATAAGGAATTTAATTACGAAGACTCTAAAAAATAATTCATTCACCTTATAACTAAGATCTCTAAACTGACTTAAACAAAGAAAAATGTCTTAATATTACGTAAGAATTTCGCTTTAGATTTACCCCTTTTGGACGACGATGAGGATGACAAAGAAGAAAATTATATGATAGCAAAAGAGAGCCCAGAACACGAGGAATTTGATGATATTGATCAACAGACTGAGCATAATATTATTGAAAATTCGCAAGTGCTTAAGACACCGCTAGTTGCTAGCAAAAAAACAGGTATGTGTTTTAAAGGACTTCTCTATATAGAAGTAGGATGTAGGTTTTTTTTGCACTTTGAATGTCCAGGCGCTTGTTGAATCTTGTTATTAAATCCTACAAAGAATGCGATATAAATGTATATTCAATACTTGAGTTTTCCATTTCCAAAACTCGCTAAATACATTTAAAAGGAATAAAATCATTTATGGCAGAATCTACAAACTGGAGTTAGTAACAAAAATCAATTTTATATCGACATTGCTCACCAAAGTATTCGTGCTTTAGGATCCTGGAATTACAAAACGATACTTTCATAAGCTCTGGAATGATTTTAGTAACTTTTACTTTACTCTCATATTAGTTTTTTAGAACCACTTTGTAGACTTTAAATCTAATCGGTTATGTAAAATGATTGCAAATGAAAATATTTTTTTAAAAATATAAAATAAGTTAAAAATAGCATTCAAGGAAACTTTGTAGTGTCCTTTATTATTAGAACTTATTTTTCTTAAATAGCTTTTGAAAATAAATATTGGTATGGTTAAAGGAAAAATAGTAAATAATTATTTTAACTTAAAAGTGTGAGAAATATCAGTATTTTAACTTAATTTTTTAGGAACAGCACAACGTAGACAGGTCGGAAAGTGGACTAGTGAAGAGAAGGAGGTGGTGTTAAACTTTTTTAAAATCAATATAAAAAAGTCTATTGTTCCTGGCAAAGAAGCATGCACTGATTGTTTAAGCAAATATGAAATCTTAGGCTCACGCACATGGAAGCATATAAAATATTGTGTAAAAAATCAGATTGATAAAAACAAAAAAAAGGCAAAATAATTTTTTTTCTTCTTATTATTTTACTGTGTTAGAATTCAGCATTACCCCAATAAAAAAAAATATAAAAAAAAACTATACTTTCTTTTTTAGTTCGTCCAAAATTATAAACGATTCTTAAAAAGTTATAGTATATATATATATATATATATATATATATATATATATATATATATATACACATAAAAGCTGCACCGAGCTTTCCGAAAAATTTATTTTCTTCTTCAGGGCTACAATATGGTACCAAAATAAGTAATTTCCAAAAATAATGTTGACTTAAAATTTACTTACTTTGTTAATAGCTTATTAAAATATATTTTCTAAAAATTTGCAGACAAAATTTGTTAAACACACTCACATGGAACTTTCTAAACACATTCTTTCTTATTGGTAGCATTTAGCTTCATTTTTGTCAAATGAGCTCTGAGTGTATTTCCCAATTTGAAGACTATTTTTATATTGCTGGCAATACGTCTTATCTTCTCCGAGGTTCCCTTAATATCCGGAATGTTGAAGAAGGAATGTGTTTTAGGTTGTCCAGTGTCGTTTTGTTACAACAGAATGATTATATCTATGATTAAGATATTGTCCAGTATTGTACTGTATACTGAAGTTTTAATAATTTCATTTGAAAAGTTGACCATGACATCCAGGAAAAGTAATTGACCATATACTTCTTTTTATATGGTAAAATTAATTCTAGGTCAATGGAGTTTTGATGTGTTAAGAAATTTTATACTTTTTGATCATTACCCTTCCATACGATGAAGGTATCATCGACATATCTCAACCAGACTTTCGGTTTCACTGTTGCCGTTTCTATAGACCCATTGGAAGGCAACACTTCAAAAGATCCAACAACCCGTCCAAGTGGTAACGTGGTTCGATTGGATAATGTTG
>JASJET010000150.1:2715000-3187500 GCA_034092305.1 Diaprepes abbreviatus | reverse complement strand
ATATAAAGCTACTGTTATTCAATGTGGGCTTACTTTTCATTTACAGTTGGAAAACATTTGGTGACTTTAAAATTCCAGCCAATTTTCTGAAAATAATTACATTCCCTGTATGTTTCCTTCAAAAAATACCTACGTTTTAATTATTATACGCATAGATTATATTTAATATTTCAATTTTGAATTTGGGTGCCTTTTTTTACAAAAGTTTCAGATTTTTTAGATCATTGCTAATATATTTGTGAACATACAGAGTGGCCAATTAATAAATGTGTATTCTTGTACTTAATAAATTACATATTATGTTTTACCTTAAAATTTTAGAATGGTTTGGTTTAAAATATTTTACAGTGAGGGGCAGAATTTATGTATTATATGGGATTTTTTTTTTATTATTGATTGATCATTAACTTTTTACAGTTTTAATATCACTTAGTTTTTGTTTAAGGTCACTCACGAAATAGAAAAATTGAGTTCGTAAAACACATTTTTTAAAATGAAATATCGGAAACATCATAATAATGGAAGGCTATTATCACGCTAGTAAAATGCTTTGTAAATTCGACCTTTCATTTTCAGCGGAGCAATAAGCATTATTTTAATAGTTATAAATAAAGCTATTTTTAGTGTTTTTAGTAATGCTAAATAATGAGAGTATAATCCATAGTAATTTGATTATACAAATTTTGATTAATACTCGAATCAGAATCAGTTAACTCTTTTTCGTAGAAAATAAATCAATGTTGTAATAAAAATTATATACTCTTATAAGATTGGTCAGGTTCGCTTCTCTTCATTTTAAAAACTTTAATGGCTTTGGCTATCTCATTTCTATACAACTGTCAAGCCAAGTTTAATAGTTTAAATAAAAACCTCACTGGGTTCTGTTTCATTATCTGTTGCTGCAGCTGGTATATTTTCTGAAACATTTAGTTTTAAGAGAAGCGTTTAAAGATGTCGTGGACTATGGCCATTTTTTTTTCTGCAGTAGACCTTCTATATGCTTTTTATTTTCTTATTTTAGTGGTTTAAACTATTTTATACACCATTGGTTCGGTACACTTTCCTTTTAATTATATTTTTAAATTATTATCGGTAGTTTTGCCTTAGTTGTACATTAAACCTCTTCCTAGATGTTGGTCTTTTTTACTTATTTTATCTTTATCCTATGTATTTTTAAAACTAGTTAATTTTAGGTTATACTCGTATCAAGTATTACGCGTTATTCAATTTCATTCTGAAAATGACTGTTTCCTTTATGCAACTTTAGTTTTATAAACCAAAAGTACGGAAAGCCGATAAATTAAAATTTTTCTTTTCTAGACGAAGGGCAAAAAAATAGTTTTGTATAATAGAGTGGCGCTCACGAAGAATTTATCGATGTTAAATTTACCTAAACATGAGACTACCAATGTTTTGAATGAAAATCTCAGAGCACAAGTGATCTCAAACTTCAAAGGTAATGGTTTTATCTTTAATATTACATATTTTTGTTATACCTAAGTACATAAATTTGTTGCCGTTAGTAACCCATATATTTAGTATTTACATTTTATGTTTAGTTATAGGGACCAAATTTTTGAAAACTATTTTTTATTTCAGGTAATATTTTTTTAAAGAGCGAAAATTTTGAAGGTGATTTGAATTTATCTGCAAAAACAAAGGATGGAAGCTGTACTGTTTTCTCCTTTATCAGAAATACTGGTTTCATTAGAAAATAGCAAAAAAATATATTTCTGCTAATTTCTGTAAAGACCAATCTTCTTCTCTTTAACCAACCCTTGTGTCAAATAATTGCAAAAAAGTTAAATTTTTGTCACGTCATTATTAAAAATAATAACGCCTCATTTCCATTAATAGACTCATCGAAAAGCCATATACGTACTAAATCTTCAGTAGAAAACAATTATACAAGTTCTGAAGATACATTAGATGAAGATAAACTAGTGGAAGTGAGTATATCCCATCGGACGATTCTTTAAGTACTACCGATGAGGAATCTGCAAAAGAGATTATTAAAAGTTTAAAAAAAAGGGAAAAGTAATGGATAGAAACTAACAAAACTGAACTAATAAATTCTACTACTGAAAATAAAAATAATAGTAAACAACATAAAACATCTAGAATCAATAAGCACCGAAAAATTAAGTCTCCTTTAGAATCTAAAACGGATCAGTTGTCAGATTCAACTACATGTATAGATGAAACCTTAATTGCACTGCCGTCAAAAAACGTCTCAAATCTAGGTCCAAATGTTCCTGAAAAAATGATTCCTTTGCAAAGACAAAAGTCTTCTCACGGGCAATCGCTAGGTGTATCTGCAGTTCAAGTGGCACCAAGTAAGTGGCTATGTTCGAAGTTAGTGTTGTAGTTAAGATAAAATATTATCTCTTAATTTTTTAACAGCTACTAGCTGATTTAAATTACTTATAGTATGTTCAGTTGATGTTACTTATCAATTATAATTTCACTATCATATTGTAGGAGAAGCACATCCTAAACCACACAAAATGAGTCGGCGGCGTCCGTGGCCTTCCGAAGAAAAAGTAGCTGTAATGAATTTTCTTTTTAAATATAATTAAAAGAGGGGTTGTGCCAGGAAAAGTAGACTGCATGAAATGCCTAGAAGAAAATAATGTTTTAGAGAAAAGAACATGGACTGATATAAAATTTCGCTTAAAAAATCATATATATAAAATTAAAAAACAGATGTTTTAGAAAGTGTTTTTAAATAATACATCTTGTATTTATAATAAATATATAACATTTTAAAGGACTTTTTTTTATTTATATTCGCAGGTTTACTTGAAGACAAAATTATATAAAAGGTCCTGCAGTATTACTCTTTCCTCTTATAACCCTTGAAAAATTTACTCTAAACTAAAATATATTTGAAATATACAACGTGTGCCAGACAAAAAACTGATAGTTTTTTAAATGAAACGCTCTATATATCTTCTAATATTTGATTCATTTAATTACGGATATATTTTCTGTTACATAACCTACATATAAATTAAGTAGTAGTATTGGCGTTTTTATATTCAAGCTGTAGATACCCCATAAAAAAAAATTTGCACGTTCCTATTCTAGTTTTTGCCGGTTTGTCTAAAAGAAAGTAAAATACAGAACTTCTGTTTGAACCCGCTGTTAACCAGAAATTGGACAAAATACTAAAAATTCAGATAGTAACATGCTTTCTTTAAAATACCATCGGGATTCTATTACTGTAAAATTGCAGAACTGTGCAGCAGTAAAATAAAATATGTCTAAAATTGATTTTATAATCCAAATATTCCTATGTATATACAGGTGTGGAAAATCGAGAACAGAACCTCTAAAAAAAGGGAATGTAACAGAAAGCGACGGACAACCCGTTTAGCCATGTTGAAGAAGTGAAATAAAGCATACTGTTGCATAGTAGCTTGTTTCCTGGTTTTCAGCAAAAATGGTGTCGGACAAGGACTTTTCGCTGGTTTCGGGTCGTCAAAACACAGTGTGTTGAAAGCACGGTTTGATATTAAAAATAAAAATCGGATCCAACAATGGCAGACTGAAACTTTAACATCATGAAAATAAATTCGAAAAACGTCTAATGTGGTTCAACGCTTTAAAAATAAAATAAAAAGAATAATTGTATTCCCATGAATAAAATATTGCGCTTGACTTCAAAGTACATTTTAAATATAATACTATAATAATAAATACATGGATATCGATAATCGTTAAAAAGGCGAAAGTACTTTTTCCTCTATGCTTAAGACTTCTTAATAAATACCAATACAAATAATTTGTAAGTAATATAATATTTATTGATTCACTTAAATGAATAAATAATACGACTGCAATAAAAATAATAAAAAGAACTTTTTAATCACTGCCTTCTTTGTTAACAGCTCTTTTCTCATTCTCCAATACGTATGAATTGTTATCCGAATTCTGACTATGTCAAAAACAGTGTAAGGATCCATCAACGCCAAAAGTTTTGGAACACATCCTCCATATTTCTACTCGAGAAGATTTTCGGGCAAAGTCTACACGATAGTTTCTTATCAACTTGTCCGTTGATTTTTGTGCATCTTTCGATAGTTTACCTATCGGTCAATTGAGTAAGTCATTTGTGGATTCCTGTTGGAATGTTGTACCAAGAATATCCTTTGAAGAATAATCTTGCTGTTTGAAGTTTGTATTCCAAATCTTCTCTATTGCAGTTTAATGTCTGCTTCCAACAGTTTGCAAAATGATGGGAAACCAGAGGATCAGTTTTCGCTTTACTCTTGTTATAATGGCTGTAGCTTGAAATACTCTGTATTTACTGGGACACAATATCAATGTTGTTGAACTGCGATGTTGTTTGGTAGAGGTAACAAAGTTGGACCGATTTCGCTCCAGCCAAAGCATTCACCTAGCCATCTATCATCGTCATAGATAAGTTGTAATGTACTGTAGCTCGGGTGGCAAAGAAAACTCTATATATATGGTGCAAGTTGTCTGGTTCGAGTTCATAATTTTCTATTTTCGTTAAAGACTTTTGTTCGGTTTTCTTAATAAATTCAAATTTCAGAGGCCCGCAATTCATAGTAGACGAGGGTTTGGAATTGTACAACACAATCTGTTCTTATGGAGTTTGCGTGTTAATACCTGCTAATTGAAGTGGAATAAGAGAGGTTAGGAATAAGTTTGTATCAGAAATATTCGTATCAGTGAATTTCATTTGTACTGGCTCTGACCTGACGTTCCATCGCAATATTACCCCCGCTAACTTCCGTGCAACACGAAGACGAGCAATACCTTGAAACGAATGAGACGGTGTATTTACTTTTGGTCTAAACTTATAACGTAATCGACGGAATTTGGAATATTTAATGACTATTTGATACATCAAAAAAATAAAATTGATATTTCTGTTACAAAATAAACATTTATTCTAATAAAAATACTAGTGAAACGCAACGGTAATTTCTAAGTAAATAAGCCAATAGACCACTTTAAAATTAAAAATCATTCTCAAAAATAAACTTTTATTCTGGTAAAAAATAAAAGTAACACGTTCAGTAATTGTAAATAACTAAACAAATAATTAAATTCAATTTAAATCGAGAAAAACACCTAAAAGTCTATAAGAGGTGTTCTAACAGGCCTCCACTTTGAGCGAGACAATAACCCAGTCTATTGTAAAATACGGTTCGCGTATTTCCCAAAACGTCAGGGGTTATATCTCTATTAGCCCTTTCTATCATGTCCTCATAAAACACCATAGGTGTTTCCTGGTCTTTCGGAAAAATTTCTTGAGTTATTCGCAATTTGTAACTGCGATATTTGTTCTGCTTTAAAATATTCCGAACTGTTAGAGCGTTCATATCAAGTTCTTAGGCAATTACGGTACTGTTGCAAGGAAAATTAATTTTTTGCTAAACTACAAACGTCAGTCTCCTCGATTTGCTCGTTCTTCAGTAATTTGAGGAACCGGTTGCTCCTCATTATTATGAGTGCATTTTTTACAAATTTTTAGACAACCAGCTGTCTCAAATTTTTTAAAAAATTCCGAAATTCTAAACTTTCAAGGAACAGGATGATTTTCGCACGTAAATACAAATCTGCCGATTATTTACCAGTGTACCACTTCTTAATGTGCTCTTTTTGTTCAGTGAAATGAACTACCATTGTAACAAAAAAAATTGGCACGAAACACGGTACTTATGCTTCGACGGTCTGAATGAAAGCAAATAACTTGGAATCCTCTTGTTGTTCTAGGGCGTGGCGTATGCTGCCGCTCGCTGTCACCGCGCCAGCATTGTATTACCCCACACCCTAGGGCTAAACTGGTAATTTACACGTATGTCGATACTTACTACTGTCTCATTCTGATTTGATGAATAATATAGTATTTTCTTTATTTTACTTAAGAAACATCCAGTTTCTGGTTTGGATTTTCCAGACCTGTATATATATATATATATATATATATATATATATATATATATATATATATATATATATAAATATATAAAATATATTTTATTTCTACATGCACCTAAGAGTTCAATTTTTAAAATCGGGATTCATTACTGCCTCCCTTATATATCTTCTATAATAAATTTATTATATATTTAAATTACATAATTTTTGTAAACTAGGCAACATCGCTCTTACACAATCAATGGAAATTAAATATTTGTAGCAACTTAGTTTCACACAAATCTTTTCTAAATATAATTATGACATCAGGTTTACACAGTTCCTGTTAGGTTTTTTTTGTGACAATGGTGTCATAATTGAAAAATAAATGCAGATTACTTTATATGGAGTGTATTTGAAACAAATCAAGTTTCGTGTAAAACGGAAAAGATGGCGCTCCTTCCAGCATATATTTAAATGAAAATGCCACAATTGAGTTTTATTCATGTGTTGTCCTAAATATTACAAGGCGCGTATAGGTGTGTGTGTGTGTGTGTGTGTGTGTGTGTGGTGTGTGTGTGTGTGTGTGTGTGTGTGTGTGTGTGTGTGTGTGTGTGTGTGTGTGTGTGTGTGTGTGTGTGTGTGTGTGTGTGTGTGTTGTGTGTGTGTGTGTGTGTGGTGTGTGTGTGTGTGTGTGTGTGTGTGTGTGTGTGTGTGTGTGTGTGTTGTGTGTGTGTGTGTGATGTTCGTTTCGCACTTGTTAATGGAAGAGCTGAAAGAGCGCTGTGTAGAAGCTTCACGCAATTTGGTTAAATGGGCAGACACGCATTAAAATTTTTTAAATAAAATTGTAACTGGCGACGAATCATGGTGTTTTCAATACGATCCGTCAACCAAACTCCCAATCGCTGAATGACGAAGCAAGGGCGACAGAGTAGAAATCAAAACGATGCTCATTTCATTTTTGATTGTCACGGGATTATCTCTAGGGAAACAATTCTACAAAAGTGTCCTGGATCGACTTTTGAAGTGGATTCGCATGAGATCGGAATTATACCGCACCGGTGACTGGATTCTGTTGCACGACAATGCGCCAGCCCATTGCACAATACTTATCACACAATTTTTGGCCCAAAAGTCAGTCTCCATGATTCAACGCTCGCTCTGCTCGCCAGATCTGGCTCCGACATACTTTTTTTATTCCCTAAAGAAGTTTTCCAGATCGTCCAAGCGGCTATTCGGGCGCAGCAAAATTTGTATAGAACGAGGAGGGGATTATGTTGAAAACTAAATAAAATCTTTTTTCTAAACTCGTGTTTTCATTCGTAAAAAAGTCCCGGAATTTTTTGAATGAACTGTGTAGTATTAGTATGTCGTACCTACTTGTTTTACAATTTATTGATAAAAAAATTGTTTATTAATGTTTGTAAATCGACATTTTTGTCAAAAAAAAATCGATTTTTTTTTCCAACTTGCAATTAATATATAAATTTATGTATATTTTCTGTTTTTAGTGGTACACCGACGAATTAGATCTTTAAAAAAAAAAGTATATCTAATTGGCTGTTTTTTTTCTACATGGCCCCCTTAACTTAAAAATTGTTGAAACTTCTGTTTCCGTCTGTTTTAATCTGTAAGGAGTCTAACTGTCTTATTACTAAAAATAATATAAATTTATTTATCTTCATGCGAAGAAAAGAAAAACCAATCGTAGTAAAAATTAGTTTTTTCACATAAACGCCAATATGTAGATGGACCTAATTCATAGTTTTTATTGGTTAATATTTCTATTTTTCATTTCATCTATATTTTATTTACCTTCTTTTGGCTGTGATATTTTTGACATTTAATTTGTTTTAATTATTAACCTGAATTTATTTTAGTTTTATAAACTATAAGCAAATTACTCTAAATATTATATATTTTCAGTTTTGCTAAAAAACAAATATGGAACTATTTGAGATTTTGGGAAATATGGCACCACAAATTCATCAGAATTGTTGGTTAACTATCTGATAGCCCACCTAATATTGGCCATTTTAATTTTAACTTTTGATCATATAATTGCACCATTATAGTAATATATTCTTATGAACAATACTTACCGTTGCTGTGTATGGAGTTTTTACTCCAGGTGTGTCTTGACAAGGTAGAACTGATCTTGCATGTGTGGGCTTAAACAAATATATCGAATTGGTATTTGGAGTTATTTCAGACATTGTCATTATTAAAGAAAAAGCTAAAGTTAGTAAATTTCTTAACTACTTATTCAGTTAATGAGTATGTTTAAAAAACGACAACTCGATCCGCTCGAAAACGAATTTACCGTTGTTTTATGTCTCTCCACTTTATTATTATTCTGTCGTCTATATTGGTTTACGAGGTTACTTGATAGGATAGACGATCTTTGATATAAACATGCTGAATGAAGAACAATTAATTAACCAACTATTGCAATAAAGATTTCAAATTTTTGGAATCTAAAGAACTTACACCACAATTTAAGGCAAGGCCCGCACTGAAGTTCCAAGGTAAAGGATGGTGTGTGGCGTAATCATGGTAAAAATATGGTGTGGTAGTCGAATAGCAGCAAAGAGTATCAAAGAGATTTATATATCTAGTGTAGGGAACAAAAGTTCATTATGCGAATGACTAACGCCATTTACGAACAATTTTCGGGGACGAAACTACCCTATGGAGGCGGCGATGTGTTACGACAGGCCGTTCTATTGGTGGAGAGATAGTGAGGTGGTACTAACGCCCCTGAACCGGGGAAGGTTCAAAGGGTTGTAAAATAAATTCTGTCTTCAAAAGTTAATTAACGGCAGATACGATTTGGGGTTGATTAGAGGCAGTACGTTTTGAAATTTACTAGAAAAAGTGACGGTTTTTATTTTTGATTTTTCATTTATCTATGGAAAAGTCACGGGAAAATTTTGTTTTATTCTACCTGTGAACAATTTTAATAGCTGTTTTCCGTGTTTTTATTATTTTCTTGATTAACACTTAAAAAAGCTATTTAAACGTATTATTTGCAAAATGGGGTTTATTAAAGGGAAATTAAAATAACGGCAGACAACAGTATTTATTTTAGTTACATTAAAATTGTTTTATCGAGTTAATTTTTAGTTTTTTATTGTAAACAGCTTCGTTTTTATTTATTTTTGTTAAATAGATTTAAGTGTTTTTGAGAAACTCATTTTGTTTAATTTAATAAAAACCTTCACGCGATTATTCTCGCAGGCGTACTGATGTTAGAGTTCCAAATCAGAGGCCTAATCTGATCAGTTAGATAACAGCTTTTCCTGAGTCAATAGATGTAATCTGATTTAATTTAAAGTTGTGTTTGTGGTATTGGTAAGTCCTAATAACCTGTAGTTGTTTAGTACTAAAACTGCAAAAGCCAAGAGAAACGATTTCCAGGGTGCCTTTGTCATAGAGATTTATTTATAGGTTTGTAGTATAGCTATTAACTAATATGGGACAGCAGTAAACCGTGAGCGAAGCGACAATATGCTACCAAAAAATTTTCTGTTTGCAGGAGTCCACAATTAAATTTTGTCACTCCAGGACTTGTGGCACCACACTAACGCCAAACCACTTTCAAAACATCATCCAACGGCCACCCACTTAAATAAGCGCCGCTGCATTTGATTACATATGCTTTAGTGACTCTACTTGCCACTTGATCACCACATTGCAGCCATATCACTTAGTTACGATTTTAGTGCGCGCCTTGCCTAAGGCAAAACTCAATTTATAAGTATACCTATAATTACATGTGCCCCTAATTATCTAATTTTTAAAAAATATCTACCTGAAATTGACTGAATAAATAAGGATGCTTTTTGCCTGCTGTATTTTTTGGGGACAACCACTGTAGTCCAGTAGCTGCTGGGTCAGTCTCATATTCTACAGCAATTTTGTAACTGAAAAATAGAGTTTGTAAATTATATATCAAATACACGAAAAAAGAATCCACTTATATATTATTGGGGCCAATAATTATTTAGTTATTTTTGCATAGATATAATTATTTTCCCTAAATTTTTACATATGAAATTTACTAATCCAAAATTTTTTTACTGGATTTCACAATTCTAGATTTCGGATACATAAACTGAGAAGTTTAATTTTTTTTAGCTTAAAACCTCTTAACCCATTTAAATAACCCCGCTTTGATAGAATATCTAAAAATAAAAATAATATTGGTTAAACTAAAAAAATACGCCAATGACATTTGGAATGTTGATTAAGGTAAGTGACAGCAACCCAGTAGATAACCTTTGTACTTTAGTCAGAAATAGCCTGAAAAACAATTTGTTAATTTTTTAATCAAATTTATATTACAATATTTCAATAAGGGACTCTAATTTGCCAACTTCCATTTGGTTTCAATCAAGAGTATACAAGCTGAAAGTATTAAATGAGTCTTTTAATTTCTGGTTAGTATTTTTATGATACACAAGCAGCAGTCGTATCTCCAGAAAACTTTTTGACTTTAAAGTAATTTAAACGAGCATTTAATGTTATGTTATAGTTTAGCTCGTACAGTATACAGACTATAAAAGGTATGGTACTGAGGTCTACTCATAGTGGTGTAATAATGTTTTCTGTTTTAGTGCTAATTATAGATCTTTATCAAAGGTATGTATTACTCTCCAACATCTGCCAGAGAAGCATTTTTCTGTGCAAGTTATCAAGGGCAACCAATGTAAATCATTCCCAGTAAAATAGAGAAGGAATATGACATATTAGCTTCTTATATATTCCAGTCACTAAAGGAATTTTCTTGTTAGATACTCATTAAGTAAGTTTAATCAAATATCTATAAAGGTATAGTCATAAAAAATAAACAAATTATTTAAAAAAAAAAGGTAATCAGTTAGGTTTCTTAAAAAGAAATTAAAATTGTGATATTTATGTTTAAATCAAGTGTTTCTTCCTTATGGGTTGATGTGTCCTTAATTAATACAAATCAATCAATCAAGTTTTTCATTACTGTTACCTGTTTTTGTCATCCTTAGGTAATTGAACTGTTAATTTAGTTCCATATTCAGCTACAGTATCAGTCAATGTATATTCCAATTTCTCTTTAGTGTCAACATTGTAAATTGAGGAGATGTTAAGTTTTAATGTATCAAAAATCTAACAAAAAAAGTAAGTCAAAAGTAGACAAGTATGCAAAAGGAATATTTTGTCATACTTTTGCAACAGATGTACACTGCCGCTCGCGGAAGTTCAGGCAACAAATAAAGTTTACCAAAAATGATAAAATACAGTGAGTATGTTAATTTTAAGTTAATTAATATTTTCAATAAATTTGAACTTTAATAGAGGTTTGACAATCAAAGTATATGAAACATTTACAAGTAATTACCTTGTAATTGAAACTTTAAGTTAAATTGGTCTAGTCTTTAGGTACAACTAATTATTAAAAGGAGCACAAAATCTACCCTATGTTAGTATAGTTATCACCTTGATACTGTTAAGATTATGCATAAGTGTTATATTAAATTTTTGACATTTCTGTGAAAAAAAATGCCTCCTGGAAAGTCACTACATATTAGATATACACGATACAACTAGTAAATCTCAATCCACAAGATTCTTTAAGAGCGTGATCTTCCTGGCCCATCTATGCAAACAGAAACAGAAGAGAGATTGTTTTAACAGTAAATGAAATTACCCTTTAACAATGAGTTGCCACTTGAAAGAAAATAAAAAAGCAATTACAGTGAGCCAACACACATAAAAATATCACAGATGGTGATTAAAAAAACCTACTGTGGAGCAATGAGTCCAAATTTGAGGTTTTCGGACAAAGATGGCGGTGTTATGTTAGAAGGTTGGCACAAGAAAAAATGTTATTCAAATGCATAATACCACTGGTTAAGCATGGAAGAGAGTCTGTTATAATATGGGGTTATTTTTCAGTTGCTGGAAATGGTGATTCAGTAAGAATTGATGGTACAATGATGAAAGGAGATTATAGCGGCATATTAAACTATGGAACCGGCAGAACTATGATTAACTGATCATGAATTGGAATTTATGCATGATAAATAAAATCAAAAAATGCTTTATTGTATAAAGAGGTCATTTGGGAAGTTTAAAAAATAAGCAAAATTACAATAAACCATTCAGTCAACTTTTCTAACAAAATAGTGAACAAAGAAATCAACAATAATGTATAAACCGGCCAAAAATGAAATAAGACAAGAGCATGTAAACATTGAATCTTGAACAGCAACAATAATTAAAATATAAATACCATAAAAACAGCAATTTTTTTCTTTTTTTTCCTTCTTTTTCTTTAACTTTGGAAATAAAATAAAATTTTAAAAATAAATACTTCCTTCACAATCAAAAAATATCTTCATAAAACTTATTTAGACTATATGTTATAATTAATAATCAATCCGATGGCCTAATTTTTTTCTCGGCACAAGAATATTTTAGTAAAATTTTAACTTATAGTCAATAAAAATATCCAAAAATTTATAAGTGGAATGATCTAACATAGAACCAGAAACAATCCAAAATTTAATCAAAAGAATACTAAGAATAAAAAGATGGATTTTTTGATAAGAAAAACGTTTAACCAAAATTGTTTATAGTTGATTTGTGAAGTATTAAAATATCTATATTAGTAGTGTATTTCATATGATAAATTATTAAATTTATATTCATTAACTTGTTGAGCTTTATTTTGTGCCCGAATTCAATTGTACACGTCATAGGTGGCTTGCTCAAACTTCCGTGAGTGGCAGTTTATAACATGACAAAATAACTTAAGAGTATTTTTTTTCCATAAACTCTTTTATTATCAACACTTTGCTTTAGATAGAATAAATTACATTTTCTATATTTAAGGCACAAATATTAGCAAATAGATGTAATTTGATTTAATGTATTAGCAATGAGATAATATTCTATAAAGGAAGTAAAAAAGTTTAAGGCTCAAAAGAAAGAAAAATGTCTTTAGTTTACTCAAAAAGCAAATATTGCTCTTGTTACATCATCTTCAAAAATTAAATATCTACATTATGATAACATAAAATATCAACGCATCTCCTCCTTCCCTTTTCTGCCTTTTAATGTTGGTCGAGGAGTACTATTTTTGTAACTCAAGGACTGACCAACAATAATTTTGACCTAGTTTGATACTTATTACAAAATAAAATTTAAAAGCATTATAGATAATTCAACATGAAATAAATAACTGTCATAAAAATATTAGTAAAAAAAGTTAACTTACAACTTCGTTGGCATTATTATCAACTTTCTCCACTGTAAGTTCGGTACTTCCCGAAAGAACTTTTCTATCAAAATTTACACTAAGATTAATTGCAATATTAGTAACTTTTACGAGCTCTAAAAAATAACAATAAATTACCGTAAAAGAACTTGCAAATATATAAAATGTATGACTGACCTGGTCTAGAAAAAGAACTTGGATCTAACGGACTGAGACCTGCTTTCTCCATGATGCTTAAACAGTAAGTTCTTTTGTAAACTGACGATTAAACTATAAAAATGAACAATTACTTATCATTAAGATAAGATTAAATAAAGCGGTAGTCGGTCTTACTTTGCGGCGTTTTTGAGGTTTGAAACATTTTTTGACAGATCCTGATGACACGACAAAAATCATAATTTTTGCAGCGTTGTCGGTTTTTAAAAATATTTTTCAAAAAAAAAATTATAAGGGAAAATGGATAAATGGAATAGTAAATGATACAAAATAGTCCCAAAATTACAAATGAACAGTGGAATATTTTCCAAAAATATTATAATATTTAATGTGAGTTTAGACGTGCAAAAAATAGCAGAGCATAATTCCAGGGAAATAACATGCATCTCAAATTTTAAAACTGTAGAAAGCGAATAATTTTTAGGTCCCTTTTTTTTACTGGAGCAATTTACAAAGTTTCTAGTTGTTACAATACGCAATCTAGATTTTCATTTGCCGAACATTTTTTGACACAGCGAAAAACAGCGTTAAGCACGCTTTGATGCGGGGCAGGATCAGCGATTTCCGTGAGGAAAATCTAGAGTAAAACCTTGTTCTGAGAGTAAGATATTATTTAACCTATGGGTAAAACCCGAAATGTAAGCAAAATAATTGGTTAGCTACAGGATTATTCGGTGACTACCAATTTGTTCTGATATCTGTGTGACAATATTTCATATTTCAAACCTAACTTTTTTTGTTCTGGGATTCAAACAAAAATTAATTTTAGTTGGAAGAAAGATGTTTGAATCTCAAGAAATTCACGCGGAACACAAAGATATAATTCACGATGTGTCTTATGATTATTATGGTCAAAGAATGGCCACATGTTCCAGTGATCAATATGTTAAGGTACGTAAATAAAAACAATTCAAATTACATATATTAACAATTTTTTTATTATTTTGAATTGTATTTAAAGGTAACGTTCTTGACGCTAGGTTGTATTTAAAAAAGTATCTGATAATCACTTTAAGATTAATGAATAGAGAATTTTACCACCTCTGTCACTGGGAGCTTTACAAAGAGCTGTAATCTCAAATACCTTTTGAAGTCGGATTGAGTTCCACCACTTTGGAAATTGATGGAATTTATATTCCGAAAATTAAAATTTGGCCTCTTTAATGAGAATATCACTATAATTTTTTTCTCAAATCAGTTTTTGTATGATGAGTTCATATATGTAATAGAATACTCTTATATGTTATAGACTAAAATCTTGAAGAAATGAATTTGTTATAGTTATTGTATTTTAGGTATGGGATCGTACTGAGGAGGAAGACAAATGGACTCTGAGTTCAAGTTGGAAAGCTCACAGTGCTTCTATTTGGAAAGTAACTTGGGCCCATCCAGAATTTGGGCAAGTTTTAGCTACCTGTTCTTATGACAGAACAGCCGCAGTTTGGGAAGAAGTTGGTAGGTTGGAGGCTATTAATCTATATTTAGATAAACATAATTTACTTCCAAACATCTTATTAACAAATAGACCTTGTTTCTAATGTAAAATGCCAATCAGATTGGAATTTTCAGATGGAGACTTTTAAATCACAATCATTTTTATTGAAAACTGTTGAGTCCGATTCACTAAACCATATTTCAATACTTTACAATGAAACAAAGAAATGATATAAAATAGAAAGAGATTTCAGTTGTTTTTTTCTCGTTAAAGATGACATTAACTTTAAATTATTTCAGGTACATAGATGTGCCCGATCATTTTAGAAGAAAAAGATAAAATCAACTCTATAAGAGTTAAAAAATATTTAATTTTTGTCCCTTTTCCAATATTTTTCTTCTTACTTTTTTTTTCATTCTAGTTCTGTTTGTGACATGTTAATCAATAAAAATGTTGCCAACTGGATACCTGTTTCATAAAAATGATGTTATAATAATTAATAATATCCTTTATTACTGACTAAATCACAGGAAATGGTGACAAAACAAAGTCAAAGAAAAGTACTACACAAATAGTTACATACATGATAAAAGTGATAAAAAATGACAAGATGTTGCTATATATCAATACTTAAATTTTACATTAAAATTTAAAACTTAAAAAACTTACAAATTAAAGTCAAGAAACTTAAATTGAAATCAAGAAATTTACAAATTTAGACCAAATGTATAAAAATATTTATTTTATCATACTCTCTGACAGCCCTCTTAAAGTCAGTAACATTAACAATATGCTTATTATCCTTTGGTAGTGATCTGTAGGCTTTGTGGTCATATAGTGTGGGCCTCTCTCAAAAAAAATCGAGCCGTGGGTGGGAATCCTTAGTTCATTCCGACCCCGGATGATAATAAGCATGTCTTCGGTAATGCTGCGAAAGTTATGCTGAAACTGATTAAAATTTTGCCTTACCAACAGAGCCAAAGAGATGAAATATAGTGACGGGACTGTCATGATGCCCAATGCAGTAAAATGCACAATTGGTTTAGGTGCATCTCCCAACTAACAGATGAATCCAAGTCCATGCCCAAGAATCTAATTGTATCTGCTGTGGGAACCGTCCTTTGATCCAGCCTAACCAGCAGTGAACTATAGCTATTTCCCGTTTTTGAGAAACACATAAACCCTGTTTTTTTTTTGTTCAGATTGAGAACATTTTTTCTGTACCTCTCTACCATTTACTCGGCTATATGAGAGCATTTCATGGACAAACCATATAGGGGTCTGTTTGAAGCAACAACCGATGTGTCGTCCCCATATTGACGTACCAGCCCTCCATCAGGCTTCGATCCAAGGTCATTTTCATACAAAACAAATAGAAGTGGCCCAGAAATGAATCTCTGAGATACCCGTTGCTCAACTTCTTGCTCCTCAGAAAAGCATGTTTTTCCTTCCCTAGTTATCGATACTAGGTATGTTCTATTTTCCAAATACGATTTTATCAAGTCACCACCTAAACCTCTCATTTCATAGTTTTGCAGCTTTAATAAGGCCTGCGATATAAAGATTTCTGTCAACTTTTTCATAAATGTATGACAGAGTATTAAAAATAGGTGGTTTCATAGAGCTGGCCAGTTTAAATCCGAATTGCTGTTGCTATAATATGTTATGATGATCAAAGAAAGTGTCTAATATGTTATAAAGTTAAGATTTAACAACAAAGAAGAAATCAACTATTGATGTATATATTTGTCATTTCAGTTCTTGTGAACATATTGACACACTATTCAGTTTTCCATGAAAAGTCATGTGGTATAATAAAACCATTAACATTATTTCATTTAAAAAAAAACTTGTTTTATACAAGTTTGTGCCATCTACAGTTCAATTAACCGAAGTTTAAATAAATTCTTATAAAATTTAATGAATACAGGAATGATTCTAACAACAAATAAAAGAATTATAATGTTTCCATATATTTTTTTAAAGAAAAGAGTCTTCAATATGTTCAGGAAATCAGGCGTTAATGCTTTCTACATTTTCTTATAGATATATAAGATTTTCCAACCTCTGAGCATGTCAGGCATATTCTCAGTATATCCAAGCTTCACTTTAGTTTCATTCTTCATTAGTGCAATTAGTTGAATATAACAGTCTGCATAATCTTCAATAGTACATAAGTGATTTGTATTTATTAGTAGTATTAAATAAAAAAAATTAATATTGTTTTAGTTGAAGATACTAGTGGGTCTAATAAATGTTCAAAAAAATGGGTTCGCAGAGCAAACTTGGTTGATTCTAGAACTTCAGTGACAGATGTCAAATTTGGCCCAAAAATGCTGGGTTTACTACTTGCAACATGTTCAGGAGAAGGTAAAGGCTTTTTTTTTTAATATTTTTACAAGTAATTTGAGAGGTTTTTAAGGTTTAAATTCCAAATATAGACATTAAATGTGATGTCGCTTCATGGCTCTAAAAAATAGCTACAAAGGTTTTTCAATTTAAATGTTTTTGCAACTTCCCATGATAAACTTCAATGAAGAGAAATGTTATGTTGTTAATTGCATCTGATCAAGATTTGCTAGAAATCTATACCTACATTATAAATTAAAACTGATAAAAGCCATATATTTTTTAATCACTTTTTTTTTGATATATACTTGACTTATTTATAATTGGTTTTTGTAATAATAAGAATTACCATATTTTATTTTTCTTTATTTTTTTTGTATATATATATATATATATATATATATATATATATATATATATATATATATATATATATATATATATATATATATATATATATATACTAAAGTGCGACAAACTATCCATTGAGCAGTATTCTTTTATATCATACGAAATGATCATCAAACCCATGGTCACATATGCCTCTTTAGTATGGTGGCCAAAGATATAACAAACAGGAGTTCAAAGAAAACTGCAAACAATACACAGATTAGCATGTGTATAAGACACTGGGGCTATGCCATCATCCCCCACAGTGGCAATGAGAAAACCTCAAGCCAGAAAACTTCGTTGGGCATATGAAGATTCCGCATACAATCAACGGATTCCATATCAAAATCGACAAACTGCATGTCTAGAGTAGAAATATCAGAGGCTTTAAGCTTGAAAAAATCTCTTGGAAATACCCCCTACCATTTTCCAACCAGAAATACATGCAATTTAAATCTGTGCCAACGAGTGGCTGAATAGGAACACTAAAAAGGCTAAAATACACATATTATCAGATAGCCAAGCCGCGCTAAAAGCTCTCTAGTCAAATACTTATGAATCTAAGCCCTAGAGTAATTAGCAAAGGACAACAGGGTAACCTTGGTGTTGGTCCCAGGCTGCAAGGGAATTAACGAAAATGAGGAAGCAGATAGTCTCACAAAAGAAGGGATAAAAAATCCTTTTCTCGGCCTGGAGCCTTTCTCTGGGTTACTAAAGAGCCATATAACAGAGGAGCTCCTACCCTTGGAAAAAAATTAGATAAAATTAAGGTGGAATAATACACCTGGCGTCAGACGAAAAATATTTATAAATATATCGGCTTCTCGATCTCCCAAAAAGAGATATTCAAGTAATATCGAATCTCTGCCCTCTAAAATAGCATCTTTAAAAGATAGGTATAGCTGATGACCCGTGAGGGGTTGCTAGTCCTCCATCGGGCGCCTCCCCAGGTGGCGGATAGGGGAATGCCTCCTAGATATAGGTGGTACCGGGGAAATGAAATACCCGGGGTGGACCAAAACTAGCAATCGAGCAGCGTCTGACCCAGAATGGGCGGCTGCACTGGTGAAAGGCAGCAGTTTCATCAAAATTGGGCTATAGCGCAAGAAGAATGACTCCGAAGGAGTATAGTTCCGAACACGGAAAAGCGTAGCTGAAGCAGGGAAAACGGTTTTCCCACTGCGGTACAGAAAAGGAACGGAACCCTTACTGTAGTATATCTTCCAAAAATCTAAATGGCAGACGAAAATATAAAAATGGCCCTCAGTCCGGGGCACCCCTTAAATGGGGAGAGGGTGCGAAGAATACCCCCGTCGTCTACCATTGACAATCAAGGAAGCGGAAACAAAATACAGTTATATGGCAAGACAGTACGCATTACCACCTGGAACGTACGCAGCTTATTCATGCCCGGAAAATTAGCAAACACTGAAGCTAAGATGAGAAGATTGAAAATCGACATACTGGGACTGAGTGAAGTAAGATGGCCCGGCTCCGGAAAACAAAAAACAGAGCAAGGATACATTTATTATTCAGGCGGAGCCGATCCAGAACATCGATATGGAACAGCTATACTCGTTTCGGACAGAATGGCACAGTCGGTTGTGGACTTCGCTCCTCTGAATGATAGAATGGCACTACTGAAACTGCGAACAACTCATAGAGACCTGAATGTGGTTCAGGTTTATGCTCCGACAAGCGACAAGTCAGATCAAGAAATCGAAGAATTTTATAACAACATCGATGAAATAATGCGACTGACAAAGAGTGGAGAGATGACGATGATCATGGGGGACTTTAACGCCAAAATTGGCCGTGGCGCTGAAGGAGACAACATAGGTGCATGCGGTCTTGGTACAAGAAACAACAGAGGAGATAGACTGGTACAATTCTGCGTGGAGAACAGCCTGTTGGTGGCCAACACCTTCTTTAAACAGCATCCCAGAAGGTTGTATACTTGGAAGTCACCTGCAGACAGAGAAGGAAGAATTGTCAGGAATCAAATTGATTTCATTCTACTCCACCTAAACTTTAAGAAGTATATGAAATCCGTAAAAACCTACCCTGGAGCAGACATTTATAGCGACCACAATCCAGTTGTAATGGACTTTAGATTCAAACGATTCCTGAAAGTTAAAAGGGAAAAAGTAGCAAGAAAAATAGATATCGCACAATTGAAAAACCCCATAAAAAGGAAAGAAATTAGTCTCAAGATCGAGAAAGAAACGGAAACAATGGAGAAATCGGTACGGAGAGAGGACGTTGAAGGAACATGGAATGCTTTAAAAACTAAAATAACAAATATTCAAGAAGAAGACATTGGATTTACAAAAAACAACAGAAAGCAAGAATGGATAACGCAAGAAATCATAGACCTCATGAATGAAAGAAGAAAACACAAAACAAACCCAACAGAATACAAGCAACTCAATAAAATCATTAGGAAAAAGTGCAGGGAAGCTAAAGAAGATTGGATGTCAACAAAATGTCAAGAAATCGAACAACTTCAGAAAAGATATGACACCTTTAACGTCCACAAGAAAGTAAAAGAAATGACAGGCAGACACAGAAAGCGGCAAGAAACAGTTTTAAGAGGGAATAATAACGAGGTAATTCTGGGGACAGTAGATAAACTAGAGAGATGGAAAGAATACATTCAAACACTTTTCGATGATGATAGACCCAGTGTTCCACCACCCACAGTCAGTCAAATAAATGAAAAAGGCCCAGAAATAACTAAAGAAGAAGTTCGCCATGCAATAAAAGCACAGAAAAATGGTAAAGCTACCGGTCCAGACAAAATCAACGACGAAATACTTAAATTAATTGCAGACAACGAAAGCAAAAGCCTAGACTTGGTAACATCATTATTCAATAACATATACAACTCCGGCAAAATACCATTAGACTGGCTAAAGTCAACATTTATAACACTGCCAAAAAAACCTAATTCCTCACAATGCGATGATTACCGGATAATAAGTCTGATGTCTCATGTCCTTAAAACTTTTCTCAGAATCATCCATACACGAATTTACAGGAAGTGCGAAGATCAGATGGATAACACTCAATTCGGATTTCGAAACGGAATGGGAACACGAGAAGCTCTTTTCTCCCTAAATGTAATGACACAACGCTGCAGAGACATGAACGTGGATGTATATGCATGTTTTATAGACTATCGAAAGGCATTTGACTGCGTTAACCATCAAAAGATGATTGAAATTCTGAGAACAACCGGCGTCGACGAACAAGACCTACGCATTATCTCAGAACTCTATTGGCACCAAACGGCAACAGTCGAAGTAGAACAAACATCCGGAGATATGTGGATTAGACGGGGAGTCCGACAGGGCTGCGTGCTATCTCCGCTCCTGTTTAATCTGTATTCCGAGTCCATATTTAAAGAAGCACTAGACGATGCCCAAGGTGGAATCAAGTTTAACGGAACTATGATCAACAACATTCGGTATGCTGATGATACCGTCCTAATAGCAAACAGCGTACAAGAGCTACAAAGCATAATAGATTCCGTAGTACATCATAGCGAAATGTTCGGCTTACATCTAAACGTCTCTAAAACCAAAATAGTGGTATTTTCAAAGGCGCCAATAAATGTACGTCCGCATGTCAAGGGACAAACAATAGAACAGGTAACATCAATGAAATATCTAGGAGTTAATATCAACAGCCAGTGTAACCCGAAGAAGGAAATTTTATCGAGGATCGAACAAGCGAGAAAAACACTAATGAGCATGAAAACATTTTTTACAAGATCAGACCTTAGTCTAGAGCTCAGAACTCGTATGGTCAGATGCTACGTTTTCTCTACCTTACTCTACGGATGCGAGAGTTGGACAATGGACCCACAAACAGAAAAAAGAATAGAGGCTTTTGAAATGTACATATATAGGCGGATGTTGCGAATTTCATGGATGCAAAGGATCACTAACAACGAAGTACTCCAACGCATGAATAAACAAAAAGAACTGCTAAACACCATTAAAGAGAGAAAAATTCAATACTTGGGTCATGTGCTGAGAGGTCAAAGATATGAGCTACTTCGACTCATTATAGAGGGTAAAGTTCAGGGTAAACGATCAGTAGGAAGACGCCAGAATTCATGGTTGAAAGACCTGAGGAGATGGTTTGATCGCTCATCTACAGACATATTTCGTGCTGCAGCTTCCAGAGCCACAATTGCCATTTGGATCGCCAACCTTCGGAAGGAGAGGGCGCAATAAGAAGAAGAAGATAGCTGATGACGAGATTTGCCTTTTCTACGATCATATAAATGAGATAGTGGAATACTTACTATGAGACACCATGGTACTGTTTTTCAAGAGACTTAAATTTCTGGAATGCATCACATTGACGCCTGGAGAAATAAAGTATTTATCCGTAGACAAATAATAGACTTTCTGAAAAGTCTAAATATCCCAGGTTTATATTAGATTAGGGCAACGCACAAAAGATCTTATAGGTCGAGATACTATAGAGGGCCTTAATGACTCACTCAAAAATAATAGACTTCCTGAAAAGTTTAAATATCCCAGGTTTATATTAGATTAGGGCAACGCACAAAAGATCTTATAGGTCGAGGTACTATAGAGGGCCTTAATGACTCACTCACAATCTACCGCAGGCTGAGCAGTTGTTAAGGCAGATCAGATTTTATAGATGTAAAAATGTTTAATAAACCACCCGTTCATGTTTGAATGTTTAATCCCAAAGGTACTAAAGAAAAATATACTTTATACTGGGAAATTTTTGCGCGCTGACCAGTTTATTTTGTGGGTATTGAATGAGACTGAGCCCGTCACGCTCGGTTATGTAACGCTCGTTTGGGTAGAGTCGGCTCGAGTCAATTAAGGGAGCGAGGGAGATATAGTCAACGCGTCAGAACCTCGAGTTGATGAAGCGCACAAAAATTTTTTTTGTTTTAGTTTCTTACTATCATTTTAATGTGTAATTTTGTACCTATCATTTGTTGTTTCAAAGTGTTATTTTATAATACTAAGAGTAAATCTGATTACATGTAGTTTATTCCATATTGTTTCTAGGAACAAAATTGTATATTTGTTTTTTTCATACATTTTTTTGACATGTGTAATTGTGTTTGACATAAATCTTGATTTTGAAGTAGAAAAGGGACAGAAAGGATGCCCCATTAGTATATTACAGTCAAAACGCATCATTATCACGTTCATTGTAAAGTATGAATGAATAGAGTATTACAAATAAGGTAATTCTACAGTTACTCATACTGATTATGAAAATACTAAAATTATGTTAAGGGGCTTCACTGGCTTAGATAATTCTCAGTTCCAAAACTCTAAGAAAATGTGATTCTAGGAAAAATATGTTAAAATTCTGTTTACAAATAAACCTTATCACTGCTAGATTCAAAAATAGTGGGAACTAGACATCTAATAAGGTGATACTTAATTAGTTCTGAGTTTTCAATATAAAGTTTGTACATTTTTAAAAAATTACAGATACGTTCTTTTGTGACAGACTGTTTAACAGAATTACAGTGTTTTAATTTATAGGCATTATAAGAATTTATGAGGCACCCGACGTCATGAATTTAAGTCAATGGACCTTGCAGCATGAAGTTCAATGCAAAATAACCTTAAGCTGCCTAGACTGGAATCCCAGTTTGTCAAGAATGCACCCACCAATGATAGCTGTGGGAAGTGATGACACAGGACCTGGTGGAAAAGTTTTTATATATGAATACAATGAAAACAGTAGAAAATGGATAGAATTGAATGTTATTGATAGTATAACAGACCCAGTTCATGACATTAAATTTTCTCCCAATTTGGGGAGGCTTATCCACATTTTAGGGGTGGCTACTAAAGATGTTAGGATTATCTATTTAACTCCAGTTAAGTAAGTAACCTTTTATATAGGTCTGTTTGCCTAAATAAATGAATAAATAAATGCTATATTTACGGACCACATCTATTTTACAAACAATAATGGTAGTACACAACGATTACATACCAACTTTCAATCACTTTTTATCACACATAAATGAATGAATGAAATAAAGGTGACTTCGATCATTGATGCCTAGGCCTCGTTGGACCCTTTACATCCCACAATAACTGCAAGTCATTCGAGGCCGATCGCCTTTGCAAATCCAAGCAGTCTTGTTAATTGAACTTTGTTACAGGAAGCCTAACCGCTTCCGGTAACAAAAATATATCAGTCTCAATCCGTTGAGAGCTCGGCACTCTCTGAGGATATGTTCGACAGTTTCATCTTACTCCATAATCTGCACTTCGGGTCGTCTGCGACACCAAGGTTGTGAAGATGGCCCCTCAAGTGATAATGTTCTGTCAACAGTCGCACTACAATTCGCAGTCCTTTCCTTCCTAAGGAGAGAAGCTCCCTAGTAAGTCGTGCGCTAGGTCTAGTTATGTTTATACTTTCCAGTAACAATTTTAATTCCCTTTTGCCAACGGCAATTAGGACAGGGAGATTTCGTTGGGATCCATATGGTTCAATTGCGGACCATACCCGAGTTATCTGGGACCTACTGTCTAAGCATATATTTATTACCCTATTCCTGCTTATGTTCCTCTCACAAAAAGGCCGCACTGCAGAATAGCATAAATTTCCGCTGTAAAGATCATCGCACGTTGTCCGAGAGAGTAGAACTCTCTAACTCCCGTGCTCTTGACAAACACTCTAGTTCCAGCTGTCAATATCCATCTGTAAACCACCAGGATCCGTTTCTCGGAAAATTTTTCTCTTCCTCTCAATTCTCTTTACTTGAAAAAAGTATCTCAAGAGAGTGGTTATGTTTCAAGAGCGGCGTCATGTCTTTTTGCATGGGAAGTGATGACATCTCTCCATCACGCTCTCCAAGGCACCTGAGTAGCCGCCCGTTCCAATTCCGAGATGCGCTTTGTTGTATTAGACCACCATACGATAGTGGCGTACGTGATCATAGGGCGGATCACCATAGTATATATCCAAAATAACACTCTCTGTGTCAGTCCTCATGTACACCTAAAGGCTCGTTTACAAGCCCAGAATGGCCTTCTTAGTTCGAGACTCAATGCGATCATTCCATTATCACAGTATTTATTTGCTAGTAAAGGTAACCTACTGACAAATGACGTTCTGGAGTAATTAGTTCTATGGTGTGTCCTCTGTGGTACTTTTATTGTAATTTTTCTAGTAGTGTGGACTTATTTATAATTCAATTTTATGATTTCAAACAACTTTGAATACTAATGTGGATTCATTTTTTTTTTTGTAATTGTTATAATGTATTATAAATATTTCAATTCCTTCTTCATGATTAAGTTAAAAATTTTAGTAATGGGTGTATTTTTTGCCAGAATCACATTTAGTATCGTCTTCTTCAAGTTCCGTGATCTTTACATAACATAGGCGAACTCCTGCCCATATCTGTACTGTGGGTTGTCTATGTTGTACACAGATGTGGAACCACTAACTTTACGTGCCTTTCGAATCTGATAAGTTTTTACTGGGCAGAATACTGCACAGTGGTTTGCACGGCAAGCGTATAAATAAATTTCGTTCCAGCCATTCCACACTTATGGTAACATAACAGAATAAAAAAATAGTTATATTTTAAATACCGAAATATTGATATTATCATCTTTTAAATGATAGGAGAATTGGGAATTTTTTTTTAGGACAGACGAACCTACCCCAAATGGTATAACAAAACTGGATGTTGAGACTGTTGCACAATTTGATGATCATGGTAGTACTGTATGGCGAGTAACTTGGAACGTATTTGGTAATGAATTAACTTCTACTGGTGATGACGGATACGTTAGACAGTTTAAAAGTGAGTAAAAAAATTTGACCGGCACTAAACCATTTATAAAGTTGTGAAACATGAAGTATGGCAACACGGCACCTAGGTTCATCGATAACGGTGGGGGCGAAACGAATGTGGCATTCCGTCGCCTTTTTTTATCTTCTAGTTTGTTTATACTTTCAAACGGTCATGGCAAATATTTTTGCATACGTCATGAGAGTTTTTTAGTGATAATGGCTGTATTCTTTTGAGTAAATTATCACTGATCAAAGTGAACAAAGTGAAACTGATAACTTCATATTCTTTTGAATATACATTTACTTGTCATTGAGTCGAAGTGATCATGATTACTTCAAGTGACAGAACTGAAAGTGATAATTACTCAAAAGAATATACCTAATATAACGGGTTTTCTTTAAAAGTGTGTTCTATATTTGCGGATAACATAAAAAAGGGGTAAAACTTGTTGACAATTTTACCTTATAAACCTAAAAAACTAGTGAAATACATTTCGCGTTGTGATAGATTATATTTTAATTAGACTGTTATTGGTTTGTATTGGTATGTAGACAGGTCAGTTTTCGTCAGTGTGCCTGGGTGTAAGTTGGATTGTAATAGTACCTTAAAAGCAGGGGGGCAATTTGTATCGACATCTGGTTTCCCAAAAGCTTATAATTTAAAAGATAATTGGTTGAAAACACTCCAAATTTGCCTCAATACTTGTCTATGAAATACTTTTTCCTCATAGATTCATTCCAACCTTAAATCATAAACAGATTTCCAATAGTTTGCAAATCATTCTTAACGCGCTTGTCTGTAATCTTGTCTGATCAATTTTTGTCTATGGTTGGAACAACTTATAATTTTATTTGTATATGTCTAGACTTTTCTGATGTATTAGAATACTGCAAATAACGGTTTGTATGTGTTTTTATTGAACGGAGGAACAAATCTATAACAGAATTGGCCGAGTTATATGTTAGTTTACAATGCGCCAAATAAATAGTCAAAAGATAATTCGCAAACCGTTCTGATAGTTTTCAAACAGGTTTGAATCTTGGATGGAACAGAAAACTGATAATTTACTAAGTGTTAGTACCTCTGGTTGGAATGCATTTAACTTAATGCGCAGAATCTTGACGGTCAGAAACTGTTTCTGACGCGGATTGGAAAGAACCTCATGTAAAAGTTAATTGGGTGTTTCACCACTTTTTTTCATTTTTCTTCTAGTGATAGGCAAAAAAATGCATCATGCGAAATTTGTATGAACTTGATACAATATATTTGACATTAAATTGATACATTCTTTGTTTTTGTTTTGCCAGTATTATCATATAAAGATTTGTATTCGGCCGAGATTAGTTAAGATTTATATTATGAATTGGAGAAAAACGATCTTTTCCCTTTCCCGACTTTTCTCTTTATTTCAAGACTTGAGAAGTTTTCGCTACGTAAAACGGTACCATTTTTCGTAGCTACGGATATAGTACGTTTTTATTTTGTATGTACTGTCATCTGCTTAATATTATCCCTAAAAAGTATTGGTATCTTATGTTTTTGTATTTGATTTTAAATTTAACTGAGAGAATTGCTTTCCCGAACCTTGGAAATGCTTTAAAATAAAGCGAAACGTTGGCGGGAAAAAAACTGTTTTTTATTGATTCACAATCTAAACACATCTTGGCTAAATAATTATTATTGTAGGTCATAAAATTTTTTAGTACAAAAATTTAAAAGTTTTATGATATATTTTTAAACATATAATAATTTTTTAAAATCTATTGATTCACCTTTTCATTGTTTTCCAACAAGTTATAAGCACAAAATTTGTTTTAAGCTTCCAAAACATTTAAAAAAGTGTAAATCGACTTCTTTAGTACATCCCGACGTTGCCATAAACTTTATTTTGTTTCCTCATAATTCGACCTGAGTATGACCAAATGACAAAGTTGCTAGGCTATCTTTGACCTTGGCCGGCACACTGTGAATGAATTTTAACATGATTTACTGTTGCGCCATGGGCATGCTTTTTTTGTTAGACCTTGTTGGACAACATTTTATGACTATTTTTTTTTAAGTAGTATAGATTAGTGTCAGTAATTATTTAGTTACAATATTAATAATAAGTAGCTTTATTTCTAGTTATGTTACAATACATTACACCCTTGTAAAACAAAGCAATACATACAAACACAAAAAGAAACTGCGTTAAGTAAATATATATATATATATATATATATATATATATATATATATATATATATATATATATATATATATATATATATATATATATATAAAACTATAAGCGCTTAATATCTTACATAATCTTGTATAGAATAAGGTTCTAAGTTGATTAAAAATTTTTTGATTCTAAACTTAAATTACTTAACACTATCTATAACTCTATGGGAATTTCTATAGGAATTTTCTCTGTAAGTGTCAGCCTATGAATTGGATTTTAACATCTAAGGTTCTGGAATTATATTTGTGAAAAATCTGTAAATTGAACATGTTTCCGTTTTTGAAAAAATACATTAACCATTCATAGATATAAACATCATAAAAAGTTTATATGCTGGATGATATAAAAATACCTTTACAGCTATCATTAAATCCTATCCTCTTTAATACCCTTATAACTCTTTTCTGAACTAAAGGGTGTTTTTTATAGATGTATAGAACTTTAAGTTGGCAACACTTTTTTAACTGGCGGCCATTTTGTCAGCTGTTAAGTGATTTATGTTTAGTTTGGTTTGGCATTTCAACATGAATAGACTGACGCCTGAACAACGCTTCCAAATTGTGCAAATTTATTTTGAAAATCATGGTTCTGTTCGAAATACGTATCGCGCACTACGTCCATTTTACGGTCAACATAATCGTCCATCAGAGCAATTAATTCGATTAATTATGGAACGTTTTCGCACCACGTTTACTCTAAATGATAATACGCATCCACAGAGACGTCGTACAGTGCGTACAGAAAAAGTCATTGCTGCTGTAGAGCGTAGTGTAGAGAAAGACCCGAATCAGTCTATCCGCCATCGTGCACAGGAATTGGATATGTGTCCATTCACTTTATGGAAGATTTTGCGGAAAGATCTTGGTTTGCGTGCTTACAAAATCCAACTCGTGCAAGAATTGAAGTCACACGATCACCTAGCAAGGCGTAGATTCGGTGAGTGGGCCCAAAACAAGATTGCCGTTGATCCCGATTTTCAAAAGCGATGAAGCTCACTTTTGTTTGAATGGATACGTCAATAAATAGAACTGCCGTATTTGGAGTGATGATAATCCTCAAGGGTATGTTGAGACACCGTTACATTCAGAAAAACTGACTGTTTGGTGTGTTTTATGGGCTGGTGGAATCATTGGTCCGTACTTCTTTAAAAACGATGCTGGTCAGAACGTTACAGTCAATGGTGACCGCTATAGAGCCATGATTACTGACTTTTTCGTTCATCAATTGAACAACCATGATGTGCAGGAGCTGTGGTTTCAACAAGACGGCGCAACATGTCACACAGCTCGTGCGACAATTGATTTATTGAAGGAAACGTTTGGTAACCGCATAGTTTCACGTTTCGGACCCGTGAATTGGCCTCCAAGATCGTGCGACTTAACGCCGCTAGACTATTTTCTGTGGGGATATGTGAAGTCGCTAGTCTACGCCGATAAGCCCGAAACGATTGATCACTTGGAGGACAACATTCGCCGCGATATTGCCGATATACGGCCACAAATGTTGGAAAAAGTCATCCAAAATTGGACCTCCAGATTAGACTACGTCCGAGCCAGCCGTGGCGGTCATATGCCAGAAGTCATATTTAAATTATAATGCCAGAAGGTTATCTTTCGAATAAAGTAAATTTCATGTCAATTTAAAAAATTCATCTTTGTTTTATTCCATTTAAAAGTTCTATACCTCTATAAAAAACACCCTTTACAAATACTTTTTTTGCCATACCATTACAACCCCAAAAAATTAATCTGTATTCTAGCACAGACTCAAAATTTGGTAAATAAATAATTTTCAAAACTTTCTCGTTCATATATTTCTCAACGACCCTGAATCTGTAGCAGATGCTATTTAGCTTTTGAGATAATATTTTTATATGCTGATTCCGGTCTAAAATTTCATCTAGATGTTTTCCAAGAAACTTTCTTTTACTGGCTATTTTTATAGTTGTTTTATCTATACTGCACCGTGTCAACATTAACTTTTTTAGAATTAGCGTGTTTTATGGTGTGGATTGAGAAAATGAAAATTTCGAGGAAACGTTTAGTTTTTGAGATATTCCTGCTTAAAATATTCCTACTTTGGAGATTAACTTGTCAATGCTTTATTTCCTATTTTCCTTTCTTTATTGTTATATTTATCCATTTTTTACTAAAATCATAGAAGTTACACTCCTTTCATTGACAATCATATTCATTAAAAAGTTTTAAGTTTTAAACCAGATTTAGTTGTCATGAAAATTGTACCAATTAGTCGGCCAGTTTTATTTTTTCTTATGCTGTTGTTATAATTTGTATTATATGTGAACAAACAACCCCTTTTGTCAAAAAATTACAATATTATTAAGGTTCAAAACTCGATCAAGTTGTTATGTATTGTCAGTTTAAAAAACCCCTATGGTCTACCTAGAACAATTTTAAAATAAGACTATATAAGTGAATTAGATGGTAAAGGTTTAAGAAAATTTCTTCACTTCTGTGCAATTATTTTAAAACTAAACTCATGTCATCGAGATGCTAAATAAACACATCTATAAAATTTTAGGTTTTTTTACTTGTTGACAGAATTATTTTTATATTTTATTTGAATTTTCATTGTATTGTTTCTAAACTTCACTAATTGGAATTATTATTGAAACTAAAATTAAATAAAATAGTGACAAAGAGAGGCATATCAACAGTCGGAAAAAAAAAACGAAGTTTTTGTGCAATGACAGTTGTTCAACGTCTCAAATTTCTTGCCTTAGACATTGGTAAATTTAATATTAAGGAAGGGAAAATGGCAAATAAAAGATTGACAACATACAGGTATTTTGTAAAAATAGTTCATTTTGACGTTGTGTAGTGTAACTAAATAAGCATCGTAATATCATAAAAAAAAAATGTTAAAACCAATTTTAAGAGTTATAGAAAGGTTACTTACTTTCTTAATTTAAAACGCAAAGCGATCAAAACTATAAGAATTCACCATATTATCAGCATATTACGCTTCAACCTATCGCCCCGGCTTTTTCTACAACATTAAACTTTTTGGGAATAGAATTGGGGTTAGAATTAACCTACTGGTTATTTTAGTTCTATTGTGGGTCGGTCATAAGCGCACTTTTAGACTGAAATTTTTTAGAATTTTTAAGTAAAGTAATAAAATACCATCGTTCTTTGCTCAAAAAAATAAAAGGTGCCATTTTATTTATCTACATAAAATGATTTTTTATAGTGTCTGACGTGAAGACCTGGAGGCCGACAACCACTTTAAAAGCCGACGGAACTCAAGTACCCACTGGTACTGAAGCAGCTCGAAGCTCCTCGCAAAATATACCTCAAGGTACTCCAGTATCGACGATAGCTTCTCAGACAGCCAGATACATTAAACTTGGTTCTATAGCACAACCTAGCAGAGAATCATGGCACTAGGATAACTCTCTTATTCATCCATTTTTAAAAGAATTAGTTGTAATAACAATTAATCAACGGGGCAATGATTCTGAGAAGGAGCCGAATCATGTAGTGTCGAAAATTCAAAACAAAGTTGCACCTTCAAGAGTTCAGAGTTGTGATGACATCACCAACATGCAAGAAAGTATTACTAATGGAAATTCTCTTTTGTTTGAGGTTAAAAAGGTCCAATTTAGTCGTTCTTCATCCAATATTGAACAGAAAAAGTTTTTGGATGTGCCCCCAATCGAACCATTTTCTTGCAGTATCTAATTAATCTTTTGCTGTTGAAAATTAAGTGTGTTTTAGACATATGATATTTGTTTGAGGCAGACAAATATTTGATAAGGACTGACTAGGTATAGTTACCATTTGAAACAGACTGATTTTAAGTGATAATTAGAGATAATAAAAGTCCAAAACACATTTGGTTCTGATGATTAATATTGATGAACATTTTGGGAACAGTAAGGTACTTTTTTTTATGACCAAATGAAATAATTTCAATTTTTATAACATTACAGACTACTTATAGTGTTGAAGTTTCTACAAGTACGATGCAGATTCTGCACTTTATTTTGTGATATCGGGATTTTACAACTATAGTAAAGAAAGGCGAGATTTCAAACTCTTCATGCTTTCAAGTAGACAAATATAAATAAAAAATAGAAATTGTTGTATTTTTTAATTGCTTCCAGCCCATCAAAAAAAAAAAAAGAATAATTTGAAAAGATAACTTCAGTTAATATAACTTGTTTTAAGTTTTTGAAGGGACTTAATATTTTCCTTCAACGTGAATATTGGTTAAATTTTTTGAAAACCATGATCTTTTTATCGGCCTTTATTAACCCATTGTTGGACAGAGGCCTCCTCTATTCCTGTCTGTTTTTTGTCATCCTCCTCCATGCGAGTCCTGCCAACTTTTTTATATCGTCTTGCTATCTCAGCTGTGGTCTTCCCCTACTTCTCTTTTCTGTCCATGGTCTCCAGAATAGTATTCTTTTATTCCATCTGTTATGTGCAATATATTTTGTGACATTTATCACTTTAATCTTTTGTCTAATCCATCTAATTTTTACTCACGTGGAGTAATTTGTATAAATTTGATTTCATTATTGGGAAAGCCATGCTGGCTAGGCGTCTTGGCGAGTGGTAGGGATCTACGAGAGGATAAATTAGGTTTGATTGGATATTTGAAAGTTATTGACATGTTTCTTTCGGTAGTAGTAGGTAGGGTAGGGTAACTCGCGTGGGTAGAGGCGCATTCCTGAAGTGGGCCTCTATCAGGACCATGGAGGAGTTCTACCCATTACCCATTATAAACAACTTGAATTTGAAAAAAAAATGTTTAAAATGTGTTGTATATTCATAAAAGTCAGAATCTTCGTTTGCACATGTGTTCACTATTGCTTTTAATAAGGTTAAAAAACAACTAATTTTTAATACTTTGTCAAATATATTAGAATTAGTCTTCTCTCAGATTTCATCGTTTTTTTACGCTGCCAATCACATTGCTTGAAATGTGACACCTGTCATTTTATCTGTCAAAATTCTTACTGTTTGTAGACAGCAATATTACTTGGTATACTGAATCAATGTGCCTGATTTAAAAATGGATTTAAATTTTTTATAGATGAACCTTAGTACCATTTATGAAAACAGAGTGAGAAAAATAAATGCCTATGTTCATTAAAAAGCTTGCTAATTTCAGTAAAAATATTCAGTACTCAATTTATTTTTTTCACGCTGTGTAATTATAGAGTTCCTATTTAGTAACAACCCTTTAAAGTATTTTAAATGTAATTTCAATATTTGAAGACTCACATTTTTTATGGTTGTTATTAAATAAGAAGTATCTCTCAAAGTTAAGACTGTTCTTATTTGGAATATTTAGATATGATTTGTCGGTCCTATTATTTCATTTTATTGTTAGTTTAGATTAACGTGTGCACATATTTTCATTTACATTGTTTTAAATTTTATATCATGTAAATTATTTACTCTTGATACATTTTTTTAATAAACATATATAATTATTTTGTGTCTTTTTATTAGGGTTCCAATTTTTGAAATTCGTTCCAGTTGATGGTCAACTGAATATTTTGTAGTGCTTATGCCAAAAAGTCCCAGACTATCTCTATATTTTAACACCATAAATTTGCCCTTTTTTTAGATGAACCAAATGCATTTATACAAACTACCTCAAGCCTTGTGTTTATAACCATTTTCCGGTGTCGTTTCAAAGGCTTTACGTGTCGAGTGTCTTTCGAGTTTGGAAGATTTCACAAAAAGGTTATTTAAAATTATACATTCCAATAGTATAGTTATATTGCCTGGGTTTGCGTCGTGTTAAATTTGAGTTTATTATTTATGTCGCTCAAAGGGAGCAAACAATAATCTCCATAATTCTTTGTGTATCAGTAATAATATAAATACTTGAAATTAATTTTTACAATATATATATTATACGAAAAAATCGTATTTCTTTTCAATTTAGCCCTATCCTATTTTAATGTTCAAGTTTTATATTTATACCTGGAAAAATGCGTGTGATGAGAAAAATCTGACATTGCTCAACTAAACCAAATATTAAAAAAAGACATCATAACAAGATTGTCCATTCTATAAATTTTAGACTGCAAAACCATAGAATAAAGAAAGAAATAACTACGTGTGAGAAGCAGAAAGAGATAGAGAGATTTAATTTTAGAGATGGGGCATCTTATCGACTTTCGTACACTTGCAATCAATTGTATATCCATTTCTCCTTAATATTTTATCAATTTCTGAATACAAGATATCTATTCCTGGCAAAATGATTGGCATAGCTAATTATTCCTGGCAAATGCAAGGAATTACTGGCAAATTGACAGCCATGCCTTTCGGAGCAAGAGAAATGGCACAACCCTTATTTATCCTTCCCTCTCTTTGTCGTGTAACGCGCGCGTATCATTGCAGGCTACTGAATAAAACTGATATTGTAAATAGATATATCCGTTTTAGGAAAAAAAACCGCAGACAATACGACAAATTAAAGCTAAATTGGGAAAATTGTGAATTTCTCTGAACTTCGCGTACTTTTTTTCTTTGAATCAGTATCATTTTCTTTGCCTTCTCGATTGTACAGCTTTTTTATTTATTACTGAAAAACTGGTGATTACTTCTAACAACCCTGTTTAAATCATGTAACGAATGTAGTATATGTAACGAATTAAAATGTAACATTTTCTACTTTTGCAACTTGTTCTGGGATAGTTTCTCGTTGATCAGAGTTCAGCTGTAGCTATTCTTTTCTAATGAAAAGATCTAAACCATAGGTCAGATGTAACAAGAGGAGGCGAACCAGTAACTCATCAATTAAATAAGATCTTGATTGGATGTGGAGAAGCAAAAAACCATAGGAAATTCTGTATACAGAGAGTGGGACTAAAATTACTATGTACGCATGCGATGTACGCCGAACTTTTCGTATTTTGTGTTGGTACACCGGCATCCGGTGTGTAGCAATTGGTAACGTTGGTGACACTGATGCATTTATTTTAATGGCTGTCGGTTTATTTTAAATTTTAAAAGAATTTTAGTCATTTTTGTCAGATATAAATATGTTTGAAGCTCAAGATATAAATGCGGAACATAAAGACATAATCCACGATGTGGCTTATGATTATTATGGGGACCGAATGGCTACTTGTTCCAGTGACCAATACGTAAAGGTATGTAAACAATCACATTTTGGTATCGGTTATGATTTTTTTCTCGTTATAAAAAGACTAAAAAAAAAATGTTATTTTTTTTTTTATTTTGTAAACCGCTTATAGATCCTACGGAGATGTTAAAAATTTTGGGAGTACACTACTAGAAGGAAATGTTAAAAACATTAAATTTGGTTTCCATAATTTAGGGGCCATTATGATTATTATGACAAAAATGAGGTCTTCGTCACTCTCCTGGTTAAAAACCTGAGCACGTAAATATCTGTCAGTTTCGGATTTCCCTCTGGGGGGTGCGTTTTCCGTGGAAACGCTATTTATGGGGAACCCCTATTTTTTTAAAATAATATTGATTTTAAAATTGTATTTAAATAAAATAAATAACCTCTCGCATGAAAAATCCTAATATTATGCCAGTGTCCATCTATAGAAACCCATTGGGTGATTTTTAAACTTTTCTGAATGTTTTTGACACAACTAAATGGGATAAAAAGAGGTCAGTTATATTTGGTAACTTCAGTGTGGGTCTCAATAAAAATAGACCCTGAAAAGTACTCTGTTAGTGATAACTCTTAATATTTCAGACCACTATGGTCAGCTCTTTAAATTTAATCTAGATGCAGCACTCCGCCTTCATTGTTTAAACTAAGGCCTCTTACACAAAAAGGTAAAAGAAAATTTTTTTGAATATGTTGGGCAGCCCTAAATGGGATCCAATTTTAACTAAAGATTTAAACACAGACACAGCCTCACTTATGAAATCCATTCAGTCTTGCTACAGACTAGCATTTCCAGAGAAACCCATTAAATTTGTAAATAAAATAACTCTTCCTAAAGTATGGTTTATGGGGAAATTAAAATAATTACAATATATATATATATATATATATATATATATATATATATATATATATATATATATATATATATATATATATATCATGATAGAATCGTTTAAAATAGTAAATAATCATATCTATCTTAAAGAATGAAATGTTGAATATTTGAAAAACTTATAGAACTGAAATTCAAAAATAAATCCAAATAGTCAGTATATTTCTAGATGTTACAATAAAATCAGAGCTGCATGGCAAATTATAAAACAAAATTAAGGAAAATACAATTCGATTTTGGTGATTTAACACCTAAAGATTTCAAAAACTGCTTTGCAAATGTTGCTCACACTATAATACAGAGTCGTCCTCAACATTTGATGATAACCTTAAAGCCTGAAGCTGACATATTACTAATTGGTCTTTCATATAAACTTTAAACTTACTTGGTGAACCCACCTTGAGAGCCTCCCAAAAAAATTGTCTACAAATATATTTGTATTAAGACAGTTAAAGAAAACGGTTACATCTGATGTGGCGGGTATGGTATATTTTGCTTTCTTCCACACTCGCCTAAAATATGGATTTTTAATTTGGGGTCATTGTTGAAATCAACTCCCAATTTTCTGGATACAGAAAGCAGTAGTCTGAATAATGTCAGGGTACACTGGAGAACTCATTGCAAGCCTCCGTTTATTAACCCATGAAATCCTTACCTTGAGTGCCCTGTTTATTCATTAATGTCTATAGAAAAACAAATATAGACAAGTTCACTACTCACTCTGATATTCGCACATATTTTGCTCGTAACTGATAGGACATTGATTTAGGATATTTAAGTATTAATAAATCAATGAATGGTGTTAATTTTTATGATGAACCAAAATTTTATAGTAAGTTATCAATATATATATATATATATATATATATATATATATATATATATATATATATATATAAGAAATCTTTAAATTTAAACGTTTAAGTTCAGAATCAAAACTCTACTGATTTCTAAGACTTGCTATCAAATATCAGAATTTTTTAGGGACAGCATAGCTGACAGTTTTTGAACTATGTATAATTTTAAATTGTGACAGATTAGTTTATATACATGTATTTTAAATGTGTTCATTTTTTTTCTATTTATTTATTTATTCAGTCTTAAAAATTTTCACATAAATATTGACAATGTCAAGAAAAAAGGACAAAAGTAAATTAAAACTAATTTAAAATATAGGAACAAGTAGTTGTACATGTAGTAATTTTCTAAGAGGATATGCACGAATAAAAACAATTATTTAGCTTTTATCATAATATGTGTGTAGACTAAAGGCACCGCCTGAGTGGTGTGGTGGTCATGATATTGGCACTGCATCACTGAGGTGTCAGATTTAATCCTTTTTTAGTCTTAAGCGTTTGTGTGTCAATAAAAAAGTGTAGTGTGTGGTAAGGAAGTCGGTAGGCACAAAAACCGACAAAGAAGTAAAACTCGGAATTAATTGAGTGTCGAGGACCGTGGTTCGGAAGTTATATTAAACTAGGTCCAGTCGCTAAATGGTCTTCATTACTGATGCAACTTTAGTCCAAATCATTTTATTTTTTACTACTTTGAATATTCCGAGAATATTATTAGAACCTGAGTATTGCTAAAATCCAATTTTCAGCTGTGCAGACAAGAGTGTGCCAAAATTTTTTAAATGATTCATAATGGGTTCCCGAATTATAAATTGATTTTTTTCAACATTTCATTCTAGTCTATTATCGAGATCTAGTCTGTTCTTAAAAGCCCTCACCATATTTGTTTAAACATATCAGAGTATTGCTACTAGTTTACAAATTACATTTTGGGTCACTCTATTTATTTGTTAATGCCAAAGTTTTGCAGGCATTTGGATATTGTATTTTGAATAAAGACCTAGTTTTAGTGTTTGAAAATTTATAGGGTATTTTTTCTGTAATATTGGCTATTTGCTATTGAAGGTCATAGTTGGTGTTTGTATTTCTATATAGTGCAGCCAGAGGATAATTCCGAGTTCTGTTTGTATTTTTAGGTATGGGATCGTACTAAGGAGGGTAAATGGGCCCTCGCTTCAAGTTGGAAAGCTCACACTGCATCTATCTGGAAAGTAACATGGGCTCATCCAGAATATGGGCAAGTCTTAGCTACGTGTTCTTTTGACAGAACAGCAACTATATGGGAAGAAGTTGGTATGCTTGAATTCTAAATATATTTATTTATTTATTTATTTATTTATTGAATACAGCATCCACAGCAGTTAAGCCAGTTACAGATACCTTTCTTAAAGTTAAAAACATTAAACTAACATTCCTAGTTAATATTATTGTCAATATTACATCTGAGCCTGAGAATCTAGCAATTTATGGTCAAGAATATCCTTATATCTACGTAAAGTAATACTACTTAAATCTACATCACTAACGTTTGTATTAAAATAATTACACATTTTATATAGGGGCGAATTTTTGTAAGTATTTGTTCTAGGAAATTCCAGATAAAATGTTGGTCTTTGTCTTGTTCCACCCGTATTTACCACAAATGGAAGTTGCAGCAATAGGTCTGGACTATTTATTTTATTTTTTAAGATCTTGTATATATATATATATATATATATATATATATATATATATATATATATATATACCAAACATATTTTTATACGGTTGTTTTCCAATGAAAGTCTTAAATATATTCAATAAGTCCAGGTGATTATAACCCTGAATAAGATAGTATCCAAATTTTTTAGAAAACATATACTTCAAAAACTTTCGCTAGACACGTCCTATGGTTCTACTCCACACTTCATATTGTGGTGACCATATTATACTACAGTATTCAAGTTTTGGCAGTACAAGACTGTCAAAAAGTGTAATGCAAACATCAACATCAAAATGTCTAGTAGATCTGATGATGAAACCCATTATCTTGTGAGCTTCATTAATTTTATTTATTATATGCTCATTGAAATTCAATGAACTATCAAACAATACTCCCAAATCCTTTTGACAAGTAGTCCGTTTTAACACTATATCATTAACAGAATAGGCTTGATTTAAGACATTTTTATTCAGAGCAAAAGACATTGACGAGCACTTGTTGTCATTAAGACAAAAACCGTTTACACCATTCAACAACATTATTTAGATCCTGCTGTAAACAGTCACAATCATCAGCAGTCAATACTTCCCTAAAAAGTTTAAAGTCGTCTGCAAACAGTAATGCTTTTGAGTGCTTGATCACGTTACATATATTATTAAAGGCAATTAAGAATAAAAAAGGTCCCATATTAGACCCCTGAGGAACACCAGAAGTACTTCTATATACATATGATTTGGCCCCTTTTATTTCAACGTACTGCTTTCTATCAGTCAGGTAAGAGGCAATAATATTTATCAGATTCTCTGTAACATTCAGTTGCTTAAGGGATTTTATTATAAGTGTATGGTTCACTCTGTCAAATGCCTTTGCCATATCCGTGTAGATTACATCAACTTGTGCTTTTTATTAAAAGAGTTATAAATGTATTGTGTAAAAGTAATTAAGTTAGTTAATGTTGACTTATTTTGTAAGAACCCATGTTGGCACTCAGATGTACTGTGCTTAACTTCATCATATATTCTGTTAAAAATCACTATTTCAAATAACTTTGACGTTGCATTTACTATGCTAATAGGCCTATAATTAGTTACTTCATGCTTTACCCCTCCTTTGAAAGTAGGTATAACCCTTGTAATACGCCATTCTGTAGGATATGTTGCTGATTTAAGTGAAAGGTTAAATATATATAGCAAAGGTTCTAACAGAGATTCGCCACAGCCCTTTATAACATAGCCAGGCAACCCATATGGTCCAATAGCTCTGTTACCCTTTAACCTTTGAAGAACACAGCGTACTTCAGCTTTATCTATGGGATAGTCACAAAAATTATTTTTAGATATACCCCCACTGCATTCCATCACCCCTGCAGCACTAAATACATTACCAAAATAAAGCGCAAATGCATCTGCAATACCCTTTGCACCCGAATAGTAAATGCTATAAGAGATTTCTGCAGGAACATCACCCTCACCTCTCAGACTTTTAACATACGACCAAAAATACTTGGGATTATTTCTTAGACTCAATGGACGCTAAAAGACCTAGTAGTCGATGCGTCCCTAATCCATATCTCTTTCTCTCTCTTAGACTCAACCGAACTCGTGCCAAATACTCCGAGTGTGCTGCCTTTACTTTATTTTTAATATTCTGTCTACTAGATTTGTATTTATTATACCAAAAAAGACTTTTGGATTTTTTTGTACTTTCTAAAATATTTTTCTTTATCCTTAATTAATTTAATTATATCACTATTATACCACACTGGAAAAGTTCTACCTATCTGTGTTGATATTGGAACACATTGTACAAAAATATTATAAAATACTCTGTAAAACTGAGTTATGACAGTATCAATATCACAACACTCATATATACATAGTGTTAAAATCAGCTTTTTTAAAGTTAAATTTAGTACTGGGAATTTGCTCACATTCAGTCAATTCATAACAGAAATTTAATTCCAATAACAATGCTGGATGATGCCGATCCAGCAGTAACAATGGGTCATCATCATTTTCTACTTTGCAATCCTGCAAATGGCGGCTGACAAGTACCAAATCCAAGATAACATTATTTACATTACGAACATAATTCATTTGTAAAAGGTTTGTAAAGGATAAAAAACTTTTAAAATTACATATATGCTCACTGGGAAGATTCAAAACAAGGTCAGGAAAATTAAAATCACCCAAAATTATACAATCACGGTTTAAAAAATTAGACTCAATACAAGTATAAAATTTCCTATAAGTATTCAAATTACTATTAGGTACAAAATATACAACTACTATATAAATACATTTCTTTTGATTTACAGTTAGTTTCACACACAGTGCTTCTTGTTCATTGTCAAATATGTTATATTCCTTCACAGAAAATTTCCTATTGACTGCCAGTAAGACACCACCACCTTCCTTTTTTCCCGTCTCTATCTGATTTCTGTCTTTCCTAAATATATTCATACCACAATTAAACTCGCTATTATAAACAGTACTATTCAGCCAAGTCTCAGTTAAGGCAATTATATCTGCGCTATTATTTAACATATTAAGTCTTAATATTTCTAGTTTAGTTTTAACGCCCCTACAATTTTGATAATATACTCTCACTGAACCTAAGTGATTGGCAGTCGATTGATGTCCTTTAGAAAATTTGAACCATCAGTATCAGTTGGCTCATCATTCAGGTTACTAACACTCGTAATATTATTATCTAGTCTAGATTCATCATTTGCTTGAATACAACTATTTTTAATACCACTATTATTTAGCATACTCTCAGGCTCAGAGTTTATATCTAATGCCACTCGATCACTATCAACATCAGATACAGCAATGTGTATTAAATTTTTTACTTTACATTTTATTGAGGCTGCTTCCAAAATGGTGCTATACAGTAACCGAGAAACATCAAAATTACTTAATTTATCATTAAAACTATCACATACATTAAGATACCCTACACAATTTTCTGTAAACCTGTTTGCAAAAGTTAAAAAATTACAGAGTTTTTATTATATATTTCAACTCTTTGGAGATATCTTTTATTCGCTGACTTCGTTGAGAGAAACAGAAGATTTGTATGCATACAATCTTTAAGTATTTTATTTATATTACGCATTCGTGGATATTTGCCACATGATAAATCATTGGTTCCACATCCAATTATCACAAAATCATATTTGGTGAAATATTTTGTTAGGTTTACTATGTCTTTCAAAACATTTTCCTATCTAGCATAAGGTTTAACAAAAGCTTGAATTTTAGTTTCCTCATCACCATACACACGTCGCAAATGTTTATCCAAGTTTTTGACCATTTGATCACCCAATATCAAAATATTCTTAGGGCCAATAATAGTTTTTACTGGAGGCCTAACTTTGCCTTTCTGTGAAATACCACAATACTCAACTTCCGTTTGAGTATCGACGTTTCTTTTCTCAGCGTTTTGTTTTACCTTTATTTCAAACAAGTCATTATTTGCCTTTTTCGAGCTTGTTATATACATTTCATTTTCAAGGGATAAAACCTCAATACTTGTTAATAATTTAGTTTTAAGGTCATTCAGTTCATCTAATTCCTTTAATAGCACATTAGATCTAGTTTGAAGCTCATTAATTTGTTTGGATAGCTTACTATTTCTCTCTGTTAGTTGTATAATCTCTCTATTAGCCTCTGATATTTCAAGTTGTTGCTCTTTGATATTTTGTACATTCTGGTTATTGTCCGCAAAAGCCAAATTCTCATTAATACCAACGTTTTTGACTCTAGTATCTTCACTTAATTGTTCAATTTCTGTATTTACTAAATAATTATAATATATTTACAGTGGGCTTGAATTTTAAATATATTTACAAGATGTACTTAAATATATTTCTTATAAAAAAAAACTTCAATGATTTTACGTATTTAATTTCCTTATAAAAATAATTCTATGATTTGATTTTATATACTTTGGAAATATTTAAGAAAATACCCGGTGAGACTAAAACTCTTCTTCTTATATGATGTAATCTGTTGGACTAAAAGTCATTGTATATTTGACAAGAAATGTTTATTTTGTAAACTTTTATGAGGTTATAGATTCACTTCTTGACCTATTCATTATATTTTATAATTTTAACTATATGAACTAGGTGGTGTCCTATAAAACAATGATAGAGTAAGGCTATAAGTACCATGATCTGGCGAGCCTTATGATTTTTTATCTTTAGTTGGAGAGACTCCTGGGCCTGGTAAAAGAGGTACAAGATTTTGGGCGCGTAGAACAGATCTAGTTGATTCTAGAACTTCAGTGACAGATCTCAAATTTGCTCCAAAATTGCTGGGACTTTTACTTGCAACATGTTCAGCAGAAGGTAAGGCTTTTGGAAAAATAAATTTTGCATTAGAGTATTACTTGAAAAAATGTACAAAATTTGGTGGTGGGAGTAAAAATGTTCTAGCTAATTATCTATTCGGGATGTCCAAAATGATGTTGGCAGATGTCATACTTTATGGGTAAATATTTACTGCATGTTATATTTATTCATTCTGTCACTGACAAAAACTCACTGGGACATGGAGAAGGAGAATATCTTAAAACCAAACAAACTGTTGGACATCTTTAATAAAAAAATCTTTCATAAAAGTACAAAATGTTATTCTGTTTTCCAGTTCACAAGACCTTTCCCTGACATCTGTTTTACCATTACATTCCTAACAAAGTCACTAGAAATCACCAAATAAGGGCGGTAATTTCAAAATTTATTAATGACGTTGAATTTAAATTATCAAATGTAGGGTTAACATCATTGATATTCAAATTGAACATTGACACCGACATAACTTAGATACAGTACAGATTTATGTAACTATGTTACAGTTAATTAAAAAAACCAAAAATAAACAGAATAAGCAAAGTAAATATAGTAAAAAACGAGAACCATTATAAATTAAAAAAGTTGAACAATACAATTTAAAATAATCTTTTTAAATGTCAAAATATTCGTTTAAGAGTCAATTAAAACGTTTTTTAAATTTATTTAGAAGGGCATTAAAAACATTCTATTCTAATATTAGATATAAAATCTATCTTCTATCCAAAAATATCTCATTTAAGAGCTTTCGACGGTTACAAGTATAAGGGGGACATATTACAATAGTAAGTATTTGTGTAAGGATGATTTAAGAAAGCCAGAGGCAGCAAAATCTACTTCTTGGTGGTATAACAGTTCTTCGTTGTGGGAACGTGTAAATACTAAAAAAATATCCAAAACTTTACAAAACTTCTTATCATTCTTTAAGGCACAACAGAATAGCAAACAATAAAACTTTTATATGCATCAAATATATGTATATACACCTTTTTCGGCCAATACATTTTGGAAGTTGCAGGTATTGGTAGCATAAATTAATTTTTGATTATTTGCCCTATATAGAACAAAGACTATATAAAATCTATCAACAAATAAATCAAAACAGGTGGTTTAAAAACTTTTTGTAATCATTAATGGAGGCAAAACAGCAATATCTTTAGTTATACTTAAATAAAAACATTTTTAGATATTACCAAAATTAAGTAGATTTGGCTTGATTCACAATATCGGGACACTAAAATTATACACTGTAAGAATATTTGAACTTGATTATTTAGGATAATGTCAGATGTTATTAAAAGTCAAATAAGTTTTATCAAAAGACATGGTCTCATCGATAAAGCATTTTATAAATACATACAACATAACACAAAACCTAAGTATAACCTAAATGTGGGATAAAATTGCCTAAAACTTATTCTAAGAGTAAAAATGCACAGTATATAAATAAAATTACTTAAAAAAATGAAAATATAAAATCTTAAACTTAAAAACTTTTTATTATAAATAATATTAAAAAAATACATATTATCAATAAAAATAAAGTCTGAATTAAAATCAGAGTTGACGTTTCTCAGAAATAGAAACTAGCCAGAGTGCCCCGCTAGTTAGACTGGCTCACAGGACAGTTCCCATAGCAGATACAGTTAGACTTGGATTTCTACCTTAGTTGAGAGATGCATATAAACTGACCACAGTCTAAGCTGAAAGTAGTAATGTATGTAATCATACATGCACTAAGGCGTTATATTTTCCCTAGAAGTGTTCTTTTTTATTTTAGGTATGTATTGTCAATTAGGTTATTGCTTCTTGGGGAGTTTCTAGGGAAGGGATACAAATATATAAAATAAGATATGAATAATTAGGTGCATGGTGAGTCTTGGACCAAGGAATTATTGTAAACACCATTTTAATGTGCTGGGCATTATAACAATCATATCTTGTGCACATAAGAGATTTTAGGTTATAACAGAGATAGGCATAGACGAGAAAAATCCTGTTTAAAATCCCTCACCTATGTAAATAGAGTCTCTCGAGTACTCGTGTAGCCATGGTAATTGCTTTGTTGCTAAGTCCGCGTCGTGTTTGTGAGAAAGTATGAATTTCTTAGGATTTAAAAAAAATATATCATTTTTAATTATTTAAATATGATAGGATATTAACACAATTTCTTGAAAATACAGAATTTTTGTAACTAAAACAACTGCTTTTATCTAAAAGTGCTTGACCTAGGAAGTTTGACCAATAAATAGCTAGAATTCGTAACATTATAATATCTCCAGCTTAACTGCGCCACTCGGCAATGTTGCTTATCAGAAGCAACTGTGTTGTAATTTGTGGCAATTGACACTTCTTTTTCTTTCATTCATGATGTCATTTTGATTTTAATGGATTTTTGGTACTATTTTTTTTTTTTGGTTTATCTTTGGCTTGTTAAACAAAGTGAATTAAATTGGAACAATGGAAAAATATGGTGTAATTTGCAAGAATAAATAAATACGTGGTGGAGTACCAGACTTTGTTGTAACGCTTACAACGGTATGTTTTTTTTCTTACGTATTTATAGCATTTTGTCTGTAAACAATTGTATGGTTTGGAATTGGCTTGAGACCCTCTAATTTAATCTCTTTGTTTGTGCATCATTAAAAGAAAATTCAATTAAATTGTTTTTGGTGTTTTATCGTTCTCTATTTGTAAACATTTGTGAGTTTATATGCATCAATCACTATTAAAGTTAAAACTAACTTTACAATTTTTAGGGAAGTTTCACTAATTTTTCAATAATGTATGAGCAAACAGCCAAGTAGTGTTGCCGCTGGCTGCCTTAGATAAAAGTTATGAATGTTATATAAACCAGCACCACACAAGCCTGTCACTAATGACATGTTTTTGCCACCATTTTTTCAGTAATTGACGAGCAATTTTTTATGCATTCTTCTAAGTAAGAAGAACATTGCGCGTCCCAGGTTCAAACATACAAATATGTCTTGGCTGTGTAACATTTCTTTGATGCGGTGGTTAAAGATCTATAACAGATGGGAGTCTATGACGTTACGATGTTCTGTTGCGGAGTGGCGTCCAGATTTCATAGGCTACGGTACTGCGTTAAGGTGTTCTGTTACACACATCTTTGGACTTGTTTTGTGTGTTTGGTTTTAATTACTGGTTAATGCATTTTAAAAGGTAGTTATGGTGTAAAGCATGTTTAGGTAAAGTATGTAGAATGTTTCAAAACTAGTTAAAAAAATTTACAAAATGTAAATAATTGTAATTTATTGAGTACAGTTATTATTATGTTAGTGGTTTAAATTTTTGGTTTCAATGTATAATTTCTGTCTTTTGTTTACTAGAAAGAAATTGTGCTTTATGTATTTTCTCTTTTTTTATTTATATAATCACATCATAATCAAACGTAAAATTGAAGTTCCTCTTGGCAAATCAAATTGAATTAGCTCTTTTGATTGCCTAATTGATACTACAAATGACTGTATTTTGATAAACCATAATACCTTAATATTTGAGGCCTAAAAACGGTGGGGAGACGGACCTGTTTTGGTCCCTTAATTGATCCTTGAGGATATTTATTTGTAGGCAAACTCTCAACATGTCTGTTAACTAATATTAATTAATACTCTGAGAATTTAACCAAATGACTAAAAAAGCTATTTTGTCTGCCATTTTTTGTAAGAGTATATTTTCATTCTATAAAAAAAAATTAAATCAAAAGTTGATTGCCATGTAAAATCATGTTATCTGGCACTCTGACTAAATAGCTCAGTATTAGAAAATGGTAATGTTTTGTTGTTCATATTGGTAAACAGTAGGGTATGCCCTCAGGACATAAAAATTAAGTTTTAGATTTATTGACAAAAGAAAATAAAATTGCCTCCCATCAATTTAAACAGCTTTTGATTCTGTTCATTTGAACATAGAAATTTCGTTTTGATTCTAGAAAAAATTAAAGATTCAGATAAGCTTGGATTTTTTTATGAAATTTCATGACTTATTTAATATTTTCATCATTTTGTCTAGTTTTTCTTATATTATTTGCTGTATTTTATTTTACTAAAGTTTTAGTTGTTTTTGTGAAAATATTAATTTCTATTTCTGTATCACTTAAGGAAATGAAATGTCTATAAACTTTTTTTGTAAATATATTTATCATAAAGGAGTTTTGTAGTGTTTTGGTTTTATTTCTTACATTATAAAATTTAAATGGTATTTTTATTTATCTTTTCTAGGATAACGGGCAATAAAAGTTAAAAATCTATGAACTATCTATGCTTTTGGTCAGGTAAATAGTTTATTTACTGTGTTTTTACTTAACGGGTATTTGTCCCTTTTCTTTTTCTGAAAAATAAAATGGTGAGTGATTGTACATTTTTTCAAGATTAACTAATATTATCTTCAAAGTATAGATGATTCCTTTTAAAAATAAATTGACATATTAAAGTTTTAAATTGGTTCTCATTTACAGGTATAATAAGAATTTATGAAGCTCTAGATATCATGAACTTAACTCAGTGGACCCTGCAACATGAAGTCCAGTGCAAATTGCCGTTAAGTTGTTTAGATTGGAATCGCAGCCTATCAAAAATGCATCCACCAATGATAGCAGCAGGAAGTGATGATACAACCGCTGGGGTGGGAGGTAAAGTCTTCATATATGAATACAGTGAAAACAGTAGGAAATGGGTCAGGCTGGAGACTATCAATACTGTCACTGAGCCAGTACATGATGTTAGATTTGCTCCAAATTTAGGGAGAAGTTTCCACATTTTGGGAGTGGCTTCTAAGGATGTTAGAGTTATTAATTTGACTCCAGTTGAGTAAGTGACTTTGTTTTAATTTTAATGTAGCAAATATGATCATTTACAGAGAAACTGCTGGTTTTATAATTTCTCATAGAAACATTGTAATGTGTGTATGTGACTTGACTTAAAGGTTTCAAATCTTTTTGTCTTCGAACATACTCCTGTAGAAGTAGCATAACGTTAGAACTAGGACCCGGTTGTTTAAACGCTGAATAACGTAATAATATTTTTATTTATATTTGAAAAAGTGTTGATTAACAGTAGATATTTAATTTCTTGGTACAGACATACCGATTTTATGCTATCCTTTTCCAATTGCATTATTTCAATGAGTATCATCCGTTGCCTAAATTATTATTATTGTTATTTTCAATATGTAAACAATATCTAACAATATTTACCGATAAAAATATGTTTTTAAATCCTCTTTTTGTTAATATTAATTGTAAACTTCGCATTTATAGTAATTTATAACATTTAAAAACACCGAAAAAAGTCACGACAAGCAATTAAACTGAAAGACAAGATAAATAAATATGTTTATGTCGGTCAAACATCAAAAAAGCGTCTCCCCTACCGACCATAAACAGCCTTCCAACAAATCTATTGTATCTAGGGTATGATCGAAGCTTTTTGTAGAATTAGCTAAGAAGGTTGGACAAATTTAATACATATTTTTGTGATTTTTTACAGTAAGGCGAAGATCTGAACACTAAATATGTTTTTTTTTTAGAGATGAACAATCTGCACAAAGTGGTCTAACAAAATTGGATATTCAGACGGCAGCACAATTTGATGATCATGGTTGTACCGTATGGAGAGTGAGTTTTAATTCAACGGGAACAATTTTGTCTAGTAGCGGCGATGACGGATGCGTCAGAATGTTTCAAAGTAAGAATAATTATTGAAGTTGGCAATATTTAGCCAGATATAAATTACATAAAGAAGTATATTTCGGAAAGGATCATTTATCAAATTTTGTGCCTCAAACGATAATTTAATAGAAATACCAAATTTTAAGTTCTTGCTGTGCTGTCTGACTTTTGCACTTTCCATAACTTGTTCCAGTCCAACTTTATAGTTAATATCAACAATGTTATTTTAGATTTAGTTTGGAGTCACGTGAGGCTCGCTGCGGACTCTATTTCATCGCTAATTCGCGTGGACGACAATCATCCGTCAATTGCATTTAATATTGCCTCTTCTTGTTCTCGTTCTCAAGTCACCAGCGCTCATGCGCAGAATTTTTATTTCGACTTTAAACATGCTAATAATGTCTCATTAAAGGACTATTTGTGCTCTACCTTGGGAGACCCTTTTTCTTCTGTGGGTAGTGTTGATGATATGCTAAATATTTTTTACAATGAATTATATTCTGCCATGGAGGCATTTATGCCTGTAAAGAAAGTTTCTGCAAGAAAGTTTTATAGGTGGTTTTCAATGAGCTCATTCAGTTAACCATACAAAAAAAAAATATGTCATAAACAGTTTATGTCGAGTAGTTCTCGGAACGACTATGAAATGTTTACAGAATGTAAGGCACACTCACGCCTTTGTTATGATAATTATATCCGTGCCACGGAATCTGGTATCGGCCGGGTCTGACGCCATTCTGGAATTTTGTGAATAACAAACTTCACTCGAATGGTATGCCATCTGAATTGTTTTTGGAGAATGAGAGCGCGGTCATGGGTCCTGGGGTTGCTGAACTGTAACAGTGAAGTACCCGATGGATGTCTCAGCTGACATAAATGTTTTCAACTTCGCCATATCTATTTCTGACATTTACGCCGAGCTAAATTGTCTTGATCCCTATAAGGGTTCGGGCCCTGATGGGGTTCATCCAATGCTACTGAAAAACTGCTAGTTCGTTCCGGCTCGCCCACTTCATCTTATTTTTAATGAATCTCTGCGGTAGGGTATTTTTCCTTAATTTTGAAAAACGAGTTTTGTGGTTCCTATTCACGAGGCCGGCAACAGGGCTGACTTTCGGAAATATAGATCTATCAGCATAATCAGTACTATTCCTAAAATCTTCGAAAAGCTGATTAATGCCTTTTTCACCTCTATTTTTAAGTCTACCATCATTGAGAGGCAGTTTGGTTTTTGTGCTGGCAGAAACACTGAGGTGAATCTGGTCTCTTATGTGGGCGGTTTGTCTGCCTTGGAGAGCGGATCCGGGGTCCACTCGGTGTATACTGACTTCTCAAAATCCTTTGATAAGGTGCCTGAGATTATGCTGGATAAGCTTCAGGAGCTGGTCCACTGTTTGGTTGGAGTGAGACCTATCTGAGTAATCATCGTCAGGTAGTGTGGGTGAATGATTTTGTATCTTCTGACATGTGTCTTCGGGGGTCCCTCAATGATCCCACATCGGTCCATTATTGTTCAACTTATTCACTAATGATTCTGTGCGGGACCTGGGAGTTCTTTTTGATTCCACCCTTTCATTCGTTCCTCAGGATGTTAGGTTTTATTAAACGTCATGCTAAGGAGCTTTCCACTCTGAAGTTCCTTAAAATACTCTATTGCTTATTGGTTTCAACACACCTTGAGTACGCTTCTTGTGTTTGGAACCCCCACTATGAATCACATGTGTTCCGGCTCGAACAGGTACAGAGAAGGTTTCTCAGATATGTTAACTTGAAGTTCAACGGGGGGTGCTAATTGATTTTGATTATGCTGCTTTGTGCTTCGAGTTGGATTTGCTCCCCCTTTGCTAATAGAAGAAAGGGTAGAGACTTACAACTTCTCCTTAAATTTATAAACAGTATCACCGATTGTCCGCGCCTGCTGTCGAGTGTTGGTCTGTGTGTCCCTCACAGGAGTACTCGTACTTCCCATATATTTCACCGACCTTTTCAAAGAACAAATTATGCAAGTCATTCTTTTATATCAAGGGTGGCTGGATATGCTAATTTGCTGGGTGACTTGAATTTCTTTGAGACGTTCTTGGATCATTTTAAACTAAGGCTGTTGGAATTGATTGTCGATTGATGTTTTGTGTTTTTGCTGTTACTGATTGACAGGTGTACACATTATTTTTTCTTTTGTAAACACCTTTTTGTTATACTATTATTGATTTCCTTATGTTGTATTTTACTCTAGTTCTGTAACTAATTGTTTTAAACTGGACAGTGTTGTCCGTGGATAAATAAATAAATTAAAACGTATGTTCTGAAAAAATACAATAAAAACCACGGTCTACAAATTTAAGAAAAAACTTAGGGTCTAGTTTGATCTCATAAAATTTATTAAATATACGTAAATGGACTTGCCTGTTTGTGCGCTATTGATTACACTGTTCTGCAATTTGAAATTTTTTGACACTCCCTGATATTTTTTTGGGTTTTTTGTGGCTACTGTAATGTGCTGAATTCAAATATGAGCTCAGGTTACACCTATCATTCATAAGTTTTTAGAGAAGGAAACGAGAATAATAAATACGAGAAACCCAAACCATAAACAATCTAGTGAATTTTCGAAGATTAAAAAAAAAACTTTTTTTTACAAAATAAATTTCATTTTGTATTGAAAAATGTATAATACAATTAAATAAATTATTTTGTTGTCTTTATTCGCTTGTATTGGTCGGAATTGGTTTCACCTTTGAGGATCCAACAGTAGTTTGCTAACACATTTGGGGACCACTTTACGCTATACCGCCTCTCCATATGAACAATTTGCCGATAAAATCCTTCACCGTGTTCTGAAACTGCACCTAAATTGCCAGGGAAGAATTCCAAATTGGAGTGAAGAAAATGCGACTTCAGTGACATGTAACCTAACGTCTTGTAAGATTGGATAGTTCTCTGATTTCTTGTTACCTAGAAAGTTCCTAACTACATTTTTGAAGGCAGTCCACGTCCTATTTTCTTTTCTCGAAAGTGTAGCTTTAAAATTTTCGTCTGTAAAAAGTTCTCGTATTTGCGGCCCAACGAACATTCATTCTTTAAGCTTTGCCTCACTTAAACGCGCGAATTTCCGTCTCAAATAAAGAAAAACATTTCCTTCTTTATTTAAGGCTTTAACCTTTTTTTTTATAAGCCCTAATTTTATGTGCAGAGGAGGTAAATGCATTTTCTGCTGCTCTACTAAGGGTTCATTATTGACGTTTTTCAGACCTAGACAATGTTTTCACATAACGGTCGTTCTTTAACGACATAATGTTGGCTTCTGGCTCTGCTGCCCCATTCGCATAAAAAACAAAAATTATTGGTGTAGCCATCTTACACTCCTATAAGTAGTGTAGTAACTTTTAGATCCGTACAGATATTCCATTTACGGTAATTTCCTCAAAAATGTGTGGGGTGGCTTAGCCTGCCTTGCCTCCTCTGAGTAGCCGTCGTTGATATTGATACAATGTTGCACTTCAACACGAGTTTCAAAAGGTTCACTTCGGATGCAAAGTCGAGCAATAATCTACCTACAGTGTCACAGATTATTTTATCTTACAGATGCGACAAAAGACATTCTCGCCAAAAACCAAATTTTAAGACTACTTGTCTCGCAATCCGCTATTACAGTGGGAGAAAATTAGAAAGAATACCACCATAGATTATTTCATTTTAATTAGATACGACTAAAAGGGTTTTCGTCAAAACCAAATTTCTATGTGGATTTCTATTGTTTACGTTTCGTCGTGTCGTTTTCGTATTTTATGTTTTCGAGGTAAAATGATCATATATAAAATATTTTTTTTTATTTCTTGGACCTTTATTAAAATATTTTGTATTTTTTTGTTTTTCCTGGGATTATGGTCCGTTAAAAAATGGAATTAAAATGTAATGATGGTGTTGTATTTTATATTACATTTTTTTTATACATTAACGTTTCGGTAATTTTTTTTACCTTCGTCAGAATGTGTGTAGCTAAAAAAAACAAAGTATTTGATTGATTTTACTATTAAATTATTTACATATTATGTATCTACCTTGAACAATGATTCCCATGCAATCCCATGCAAAGACTGCAAAGGCGAATATATAGGCCAAACAAGCCAACATCTAAAAAATCGATTAAATGGGCACAAATACGACAAAAAAAATAAAACTGCTTTAACAACATACAGCACGGAAAATCGCCACTCCTTTAACTTTGAAAAAGTAAAAATCTTGAAAACGGAAAACCATACAAAAGAACGAGAAATCCTAGAGATGATAGAAATACCAAAAAAATTAACATGCAGTAAATGCTAAGACAGATACCAAACAACTTAGTAAAATATATAATAACATTATAAAATAAGAACCAAAAAAAAAAAAATTAAATTTCTAAAACCAAAAACGCATTGCAGTTTCGAACTAGACCCTTTTAACCCACAATAGCCAAAACAACCCTCATTACCTACAAAAAAATACCATCTGTTCTCTCAGTACCATCTTAACTTCAAGATGACACACGTGGTCATCTTGAACTCTGAATCTCACAAAAATCATATTTTCAATAGAACAAAATTTTTAAATAAATGTATACATGTAAGTGCAGTGTTGTTTCTGAATCATTGTTCAAGGTAGATACATAATATGTAAATAATTTAATAGTAAAATCAATCAAATACTTTGTTTTTTTAGCTACACACATTCTGACGAAGGTAAAAAAAAATACCGAAACGTTAATGTATAAAAAAAATGTAATATAAAATACAACACCACCATTACATTTTAATTCCATTTTTTAACGGACCATAATCCCAGGAAAAACAAAAAAATAAAAAATATTTTTTTTTTTAAATGATATGAGAAATTTCTTGTGCTTGACGTGAATGTACTTTGGAAATTGAAGCAAATATAGCTTTTTTCAAATTCCTTAAAAATTCTTTAAGATAAGGATTTGAATTTTGTCATAAATGATGAGGAAGGAAAAAATGATGTGATTAACAAAATTAACTGTAAAATATAGGATATGAAGTTATTTATAAAATTTTGTTTCACATATTTATAAAGAATGCTTGATGTACGAGGGCAGTTCCAGAATTAATTGACTTGACAAAGAAAACAAAAAATATTTGGCAAAAACTTTATTTATTTCTCAATATAGTCTCCTTTTAGCTCGATGCACTTTTCCTAACAATGTTCAATAGCTTCGATACTTCGTTTATAGTAAGAAACGTCGAGCACCTTAAAATAGCCATGCAGACATCTTCATCGTTGGCAAATCTTTTATCGCCGAGCCATTTTTTCAAGTTTAGAAAGAGAAAATAGTTTGACGGTGCTAAATCTGGCGAATAGGGTGCATGAGGAAGTAATTCGTACTTTAAATCATTGGTTTTGGCCACTGCAATAACGGATGTGTGAACAGGCGCATTGTCGTGATGGAATAACACTAAAACGCTGCAATAAGTTCGCATAATACTCGCCGTTGATTTTCAAGATAATCAATAAAAATTATACCATGCGCATCCCAAAAAAACTGAAGGCATTACCTTGCCTGCAGATGGAACCATCTTTGCTTTCTTTGGAGTCGATACTCCCCTTTCAGTCCATTGTTTTGAGTGTTCCTTCATCTCAGGTGTGTAGTGATGGACCCATATTTCATCCATAGTTATGAATCGACGCAAAAACTCGGCTTTGTTGCGGCGAAACATTGCCAAACACTCGATTGAAACATCCTCACGATGCTGTTTTTGTTCGATTGTGAGCAGACGCGGCACCCATTTTGCACACAGCTTTCTCATGTCCAAATGTTGTCAATATGCGATGTACAGCAATTTTTGAAATGCCTACCATTTGTGCCAACTCGCGTGCTTTTAGTTGATGGCCATCCATTACCATTTTGTGGATTTTTTTCACCATTTCTCTAATGGACACCTCATTTGGTCGACCACTGCGATGTTCATCTTCGCAGCTCGTACGGCCTCGTTTAAACTCTGCCACCCAATACTTCACTGTTGTAACGAAGGTCCAGACTCCACCAAAGTAGAGTCTAGCTCAGCTTTGATATTGGTTGCACTAAGTCCTTTCAAATAAAAGTATTGAATCACATAATGGTGACCATTTTTTTCCATGTTTACAAATTCACTATTGATGGCCGTTAAACAAGTAATAAACAACGTAGCGTCTTCAAACTTAAAACACTTGATCTTTCTAAGGTTGATACTATCTAACACAGTCATATTTTAACTACTACCGCCATCTATGTGCCAGGCCGGTTAATTTTGGAACTGCCCTCGTATTTACTAAGTTATTCTAAAAATATATTCCATATACAGTTTTCTCAAGTCGTTTAGAACCTATAGACAGCAATAAAATTATAAATAACCAATTTGTTATACTAAAATGGAATCAGCTTTTTTTTTCGTGTAATTTAAGAAAAATACGGTACATTAAAAAAAAGTATTTTAACACTTACTTAGGTTTTTATTTTTACTTATTGTCAATGGAGAATTATTTATTGTAGTATTCTAATTTTTAATCATTACTTTGAGTGTAATCGTTGTATTCCTTCTAATTTTGCTATTTTTTTCCACTCTAATAGCGGTCGTAAGGAATCGCCCAAGCTGTCTCATCTGTAAAATGATAAAATCTGTGACCATTCATTTTCCCTTTTTTGGACCTTGATTCTTTAATTTTCTTTTGAAAATCAACTTTAATTAATTTAAGCCACTGTCATAAAATTATTTGAGTAATACAGCGTTAACAATCAATAAAATTGCATTTTTCACATTTCATAATTTTTCTTCTCGAAAGTAAAGCGTCTTAGAATAAAATGTACATTCTTGGTTTACAATGACCTAAAAACTACTAAAAAAATTAAAACTTTATCTTTTGCAGAAGAAATTCTTTATAATAATGTTATGTATCATTTGATGAAGAGGCTCAAAATATATAAAAAAAACTTGGATGGGTCAATAAAACACTAAGCGGTCATGGGAACCGCTTTGGTGTCCAGATTATAGTCAAACTTTCGTTACATCTTTGTTAAGCTGAGGACAAATTCATATTTTTAAAACCCGTTATTGAAAAATTCAGTCTTTTTTGTTATACCAAAGGTATTTATGTATATCAAAAGGAAGGCCATAAAGAAGGCTTTAAAATGAACTATCTACCGTTGCTCATGGATAAACTGTTCTGCAGTGCTGATTTGAAATAGCACAAGTGGTTTAAAAAATTAAAAAAAAAATCTTTTTCGATTTTATTTTATGGATAGAACAATCACATAAATTTTCACGAAATTTGAGGGCCACGTTAGGGAATTTTAGTATTTCTTGCTTTCATTGGACCTTAAGCCAAATATGAAAATGAGAGTTTTGATTGTAACGCATTATTCAGTACGTTTATATCGCTGATTTGAAGCAGGTTCAAGCATCTTTTAAAAGTCAGTTGAAAAAGTGAAATAAGCGTGCCTGAATAACTCAAGTCAAGCCTAAAGGTAAATGGAGTTGACTTTTGTAAAGCGACGTCAAAATGCGATATAGGTTTTGAGTTTAGGTAGGTTATGCGCTAATCGAGTTTCTATATATTTTCTTGAAACTTTTGTTGATTATTCAATACTGTTGATGTAATGAAACAGTACTTTATTATCACATTATCTAATAATAACTATTTCAACAATTATATATATTTCTTTATATTCACGCAAATGTTTTTTTTTTTAACATTAAGTTAACAAAATGTTAATGTATCTTAAGATTGTCTACAAGTTTTGCAGCAGTTTTTTGGTTACATTGGGTTTACCATCAACCTTTTGAGATAATAATTGTTTCATTTTTATTGCACTTTAATTTCTGTATCATTCAATTACAGAATTGGTATGTTGACTATTTTTGGGAAAATGTAGATGAGTTCTAAGTTATTTTAAGTGTTCTGCGATGCCTTAGTGTACGAGTACTGCATTTAAAACACCTGAAAAGTTATTTATTTGGATTCTACGTTCGTAAAGTAAGAGGAAAATGTGGCTTCTGCTAGCCCGGCATTACTTGTTTTATTTTAGTTTCTAAATACTTATGATTGCTAGTATGTATTTATTATCCGTTGTGGGAATAACAATCCTTGATAAATTACTCACATGGAGGTTTTCATATTTTTAAATTCAGCAGAGCAGAAGTTACTGTTTGTTGTGAAGAAATTGGCCGCCATAAAATTAAATCAATTCTCGGAAAATTCGAACTATTTGCCTTAATAAATCCACTTTACATCATGAGAAAATTTCGTTGTATCGTTTTCAAAAGGAACAGTAAGCAAATTTTGAAGCAAATGCATGGAAATAACTATAAAATATTAACCAAGCAAAATATCCGTTGACAGCGATCACGAACGTAACATAAAACCAAAAAATGTATATATCAAGTTCGTGACAGCGATGACGTTGGCTGTATTCTTTAGAGTAATTAATTATTATCAAATGACCAAATGAGAAAAATTAAAACTGATGATTTCATAATCTTTTGAATATGCATTTACTTATCATTAGGTTGAAGTGATCATGGTTGTTACTTCAAGTGGTAGGACTGAAAGTAATAATGACTCAAAAGAATAACCGGACGGAGTGTCAGTGATGACGTTAGTATGGAGTGTCATCATTCGCTTTGATTGGTGTTCGTTGTCACGTGACTCGAAGGAGATTTAATTACATTTTTATTATTAAATAAAAATTAAATTCTTTATAAATAAATAATAATTCTTGTTTTTTAGGATTTCTATTGTGGAAACTACCGTTTGGCGGCAAAATTATATTTTTATTTGAATACAGTCAACATCTCAATTGTCCCATTTTTAAAATATGTACTGAAAATGTATTTTTAATAACTTTTAATCGCTGTAGTCCTATTTTAATATTACACTATTTTTGGCTTACGAGGAAGACCAACAGTGTCGCCGAATCATCACTTCATTCACTGTGCAGTGGTGTGAGTGAATTGAGCGTGATACTTTTGGCCATTATTAAATTCGTTAGGCTGTATTTCAAACATTTATTTATTTTTTTATATTAGGAAAATATAGAGAGTTGATTTTACTTTAACTTCATAATAATATACAATATATATATATATATATATATATATATATATATATATATATATATATATATATATATATATATATATATATATATAGGTCGTTGAAAACAAATCATTTGTGAACCCATGTTTATAGCAAACTTTATGATGTTTTTGAAAATATATTTGATAAAAATACATTTTTGCAGGTCAAGGTATAAAAATTTGGAAACCAGTCGTCGCTTTTAAAGGGGATGGAACCCCGGTACCTAGTGGATTAGAAGCAGCACGTAACGCTGCCCAAAATCAACCTCAAGGATCGCAAGCTTCAGCAGGACCCTCACAGACAGCAAGATATATCAAACTTGGTTCTATATCACAACCTACTAGAGAGCCGTGGTACTAGGAACCTACAAATGATTCATCTGTAAAATCGGTAGATACAAAAGAGAAAGAAAATGGACAGAAAAAAGTTACTGAAACAGAGGCGGAAGATAATCCAGCTACAATTTCTGAGGAGCTACCACCAATTGAAAGTGCCTCAGCTGAAGTTTCTGATTTAACACCACAAATTGAAAGTACCTCAGCTGAAGTTTCTGATGCAGCGCCACAAGTTCAACCCAAGGTTTCAGCGTTAAAAGTGGTTCAGAGTTCGGATTGCATTACTAGTGAGCAGGAAGCCAGTACCGGTGTGACTACCCAGCCACAGACGGTTCAGCAGCCCGTTAAGTCTCCCGTTCAGCCTCCTGTCTCCATTTTCAAGGATGAAGGGAGAGGGCCTTCGGAAGATGAAACAATGTCTGAATCGTCTTTACTAGATGCGTAATGTTTTTCTCTTCATATTTCTTTATGATATATTGCAATCTATTGAGAGCTTGTTATAATTTAGATTTAGTAGTTACCAATTAAAATACAGGCTGCTACAAATTTTTATATACGAGGTTATTTCAATCAGTAAGGGATACATGGATGGTTAAACTAAGGCCATGTGGTACAATTTGTACTTCACATATCTGGCAAATTTTACATGCTGTTTTTTGATGTTTTTATTTTTTCTCTTTTTCAGTAATGTATAAGGGTTACAATTGAAATATCTCGCGTTCTATCCAAGGGTTTCCGAGTAGTGGTTGGAATTGGAATACAGGAACTTGTCAGAATTTTCAGCAAAAAATATTTCGAATACATGACGAAATCCGTCTCGACGGAATTCCGCGCATTGCTATTCTATTATGGTAAATTCCTAGCAGACTAATTGTTGGAAATTATATTTTAATAACAGTTTCCTTAGGTGTTACGCTAAATTTATATCAAGTTAGCAAAATTTGCAATGTTTTTCAAAAATAAGAAACAACAATTTTTTTTCTTGTACAATTAATTAGCGACTGTTTTGCTAATTCACTATTATTCAGAAAAGGAGTTATAGCAATTCCAATTTTTAACATAAAATTTTTTAAAAGTTACAGTTTATTTTGATTGTTACATCATGTTTCAAAATTTCTGACAATATGATAACCAAAAAATCTCTTTACAAATGAGTCACGTCTAAAGCATGTAAAATTAGCCTTTTTTCTTTTCTGGAAAATATAGACGGACGTTATTATTAGAAAACAATTTGTTATGTTGTAGTGACAGCGTGGTGTTTTTTTAAAAATATTTGTTCTTTAAATTTAATAATTTTGATAAATAACAAACGTACACCATATCAAGATTTTATATTATTTTATAAAAAAAAGCCATAAAAAGATCGCGGAATATAATGTTACCATTCAAAAAAGAAGTAAGTGCAGATAGCAGATTTTGGACATCTGTATTATAGGTCAGGACCAAGGACATTTTATTGATGAATAAAGTTATAGTATTTAAACAACAAATAAAATCTTTTGGATTTCCGATTGTACGGCCAAGTAATTGAGAAGCATTTTTCACAAAGTTTATCGGAGTCCAGATGTATTTTTCTTCGTTTTTTAGTGTTTATTGTAATATGTTTCGTGTTCTTTAAAGTTTAGACCATTAACTATTAACAGTATGTCTAGGTAATATGTATTGTGTCGACAATTAGACCATTTATATCGAAATCTTCCATTCCATAGATACATGGTGTGTAATTTATCAATGAATAAGCAATATACTGTGAATTACTACCCCACGTTACAAGCAACTGTTCTTTTTTTTTTATTAGAAATACGGATCTGTCCTTCTGCTCTCTTATTTATTGGGCCTTGGGAAAGATCAGATAATGCCTTGGTTAGCTGTGAAAAGTGACATAACATTCAGAACTTAAGGGCTTGTAAACATTAAAGTACAAAGGATTGATCCATATTTAAAAAGGGATCTGATAATGAAATATAGAAGACGAAACTTCAATACAAAGTCTGATAAGTTTGAAACAAATTCCTTTTGTTTATTTTTTTCTCAGTATCTCTGGAAATAAAGTTTAAAAAATATATATAATTAAGTAATAGAATATTTAAGTTTGCTCTAACTGAAACCATCTAAATTCCAAATTTGTAGCACCCTGGATATTGATATAAGACAAACACTTTGGGAACAAGAGCCATATATATTTTTCGCCTGGTTCGTAATATTTTTTTGTTCTCAGTACCTGCATATTTATTTAAATGTTTAATTTATACATGGAAAAACACCACCATCAATAGTGTAAAGAACACGCATTATGTTAGTTTTCATCTGATTATAGAGTTCATAACTTGCGAGACAGTAAGACAATTCTGATTGGTTAGACATTAAATTAATCAGTACTTTTTCGCTGTCTACAACTTGTCAGTATGCTTTTTAGCGCTCTTGTTTTTGAAAAACTATTGATGGTTGTGGTTTTGTATTTTGTATATGTCAATGTGTCTAATATAAAACAAGATGGATATTATTTATAGATACATTTTAGCACCATATTGAAAAGATTATAGTTCCTATTTAGTAACAACCTTTTAAAGTATTTTATATTTAATTCACATTTTAGATTTATTTTCCGAGATTGTTATTAGATAAAAACTATTTTGCTATCAAGACTGCCTGATTCTTTAGTTTTAAAATGATATTTTTTAGTTAGGATTTTTTTTTACTGTGTTTTTTTAATGTGTTTTGTAGTTTAGAGAAAAATTGAATTTTATATAATATTTCTTGCTAGTTTATTTTTTAATCAATAAAATGTATACATATAATGTGTTTTTATTTCTATATAAAAATAATATTTAACATTTTTTGGCTGTTTTACACCATATGGAAAGTTTCTTTTCGGTTGAACTAAGTACTTTTTTTTTGTCAAAATTAAAGCAGAAGCTAGAGTAGGGAAACTGAATTTGAAGTTTTACCTGAATATACCTCGTTCTTGTCAGGTATATTTGAGCAAGCCATACCACAAAATAGAGAGTAATCAATGGTTCTTTGCAAATCCAAATAAGTCTGTTTCTAATCAAATATGAATAAATCAACTAGCAATACTGTACAGGTGAAAACCAGGAAATTATTTTGAGTAGCAGTTGGTCCAAGCATATAAGCTCAATCTCATCAGAGGGCTTGAAGACCTCGACCCAAGATTGGAAACGAGGACGAATTAGATAGTATCTTGAAAGTTCCAAAATATTATCGTAAAAGCATATAAAATCAACTGCCCATTAAAACAAAAAAAGATTTTGAAATATGTGCCCAGATCAAACCAAGCTCGAGGCTAAATCAAGGAAATTTTTCAAAAATGCCAAACGTTCAGGAAATTTGAAGAAACGTAAAACAGCCCTTGCTAAGTATAATAAAGAACTTAGACGTTCCAAAAGAAGAACATGGAGACAAATGTGCGAGGGGATAACAGAACTTGCCTTAGTACGGCGTTTCCAAAAAACCCTCTTAAAAGGACCCTTTAATGACATCGAGCTTAAAAAAGACGAACGGTGAGTATACACAAAACCAGGAAGAAAGTTTACGAGTTCTTTTACAGACTCGCTTCCCATGATCCAACCCTGTACATGAAAATGAATGCAAAAGGCTCTTCTATTTACAGCTCCAATAATTCCCGTAGATGCCTAGCAGGAAAATCTTTACCTCTAAGAAAATAAAGTGAGTGATTAATACTTTTAAACCTTTCCAATAGTCAGGAAAAGGAGGACTTTCCAGTCTTACTACAAAGGGATCTGGAAATAATACATTTCCTATTGAAGGGACTATTTAAAGTGCAGCTGCTCCTTTGGTTATATGTCTCAAGCATGAAGAGAGGTTAGGGTGACGTTCGTACCGAAAGCGGGAAGACATCTGTCGGATGAACCAAAATCGTACCGCTCAATCAGCCTCACATCTTTGCTTCTAAAAACAATAGAGATACATCTAAGAAGTAAAACACTCTTTTAGTGTTCTCACTGATATAAAGGGAGCTTTTGACAGCACCTCAGATGAATGCATAGTCAGAGCCGTGAAGGCTAGACAAACCGAACATCCTCTAGCAAGATGGATTCAATTAATACTAAAAATGAAAATCATCACTGCATCTATCGGCAACGAAGCGGCGACAATCACCACAGTCAGAGGATGCCCCCAAGGGCGAGTTTTATCACCTCTGCTGTTGTCCTTGGTAGTGGACAGTTTGTTGAGCCAAGATAAGATAAGATAAGATAAGATAATTTATTAGTAATAATATACAAATAGTACTTTTACAAGTCAAATAAATAAAATATTAAAATTTTGTCAATTAATTATTATCATTAATACAAATAAAACATTACACGATATTGATTCTTCCTTAAGAAGAAAGTTTTGGTAAAAAAAAGCTAAAAGAAGCTGACAACAGACAAAGACAATACTACAGATTAAAATTAGATTCCAAATACTCCTCGAACGAAAAAAACGCGTTCAGCACAAGGTAGCTCTTGACTTGTTTTTTGTACTGATAGAAGTTAAGAGCTTTAATTCTAGCTGGCACGCAGTTGTAGAACTTTATTGCTAAATATCTTGAACCATTTCTGGATCTCTCAAGCCGGCCAAAGTCTGGTACAAGATTGTTGTTGTTTCTTGTTGGATAGTTGTGAATATCTTCGTGTGATCTGTATAGATCAAGATTTTGTTTAACGTACAACAAACACTGCATAATGTACACACAAGGTAGAGTTAAAATTTTTAAATTCTTAAACGAATTTCGACAGTCTTCTCTATAACCAAGCCCAGAGATAATACGAATGTATTTTCTCTGTTGTCCAAACGCCTTATCAGTATGACAAGAATGACCCCAGGAAAGAATAACATAAGCCAAAAGAGAATGAAAGTTACTGTGATATGCTGTCAGAAGAGTTTCTTTGGAAGTTACCCGTACAAGACTCCTGAACAGGAACAGTTGTTGGGATAGTTTTTTTGAGAGATTAACAAGGTGTTGTTCCCAGGTTAATCCTGCATCTAGGTGTACTCCCAGAAATTTGACCTCCATTGCACATTGAGGTAGAAAGGACTGTACAATTTCACTGTTATTCCTTAGAGTAAAGTTAACTGAACGACTCAGGATTTACAACGCAATGTTATGCTGATAACCTAATTATCACTACTAGAGGCAATAATGAAGAAACTATTACAAGCCTGATGCAAACTGCCTTGAACCAAATTGGCTAGTAGTGTACAAAGGAAGGACTACACGTTAATCTCAACAAAATATTCCTCGTGCCATTTACAAGGGAACGAAAGCTAGGCATCAACGATCCAACTTTAAAGTGAACCACCCTGAGCTTTTCCAAATAGATTAAATATCTAGAGTCAATAATAGATCAGAACTGATCTGGACCTGGAACAGCCATATTGGAAACATTCTACAGGAAAACCTGGTGTTTGAGGCCGAAAATGATCTTACGGCCATATGAAACGACCATCAAACTTATGGTCACATATGCCTCCTTAGTATGGTGGTCCAAGATACAAGTAACAACTCAAAAAAGCTGCAAAAATACCGAGGTTAGTCTGTGTTGAAGTTACAGGAGGCATACCATCATGCCCCACCTCACCAATAGAGGCAATGCTGAACCGCCCTCCACTGCATATAGCTGTGATGAGAGCGACAGTAATAAATGCCCTCAAGCTGTTCTAAACTATTCAAACCTGGGAATTTTATTGGGCATATGAAGATGCTGGATAAATTCCAACAGAAGCGATATTTAAACCAATAGATATGTCTATTAGGTACGATTTTGACATGAACTAGCAACTAACTGCTACCAAGCGAACGGAGAGGGATTATCTCGACTGGAGAAGTAAAATGTCTCGAAATCCTGACGTGATGGAGAAATTTGGTGGTTAGATTCGGATGCAGCGCGTTAAAGGCTTTCGGAAAAGTTAGTCAGGTTTCTGGTTCAGAATTGTGTCGGTCTGTGTAATAATGGTATTATGAATGACACCATTAATAAACAATGAACTGATTGTTTCATTTCTTCAAATTTTCTGTAATAAATCAAGAATTAGATATAATTTCAATTATTCATAATCTAAATCTCTTTTTTGGATACTTTATAAAGTAGTTCATTCAATATTAATTCTAAAAGGTTAAAGGCACACTTTTCACTTACTGATAATTATTCAACATATAGTATCATCGTTGGTGGGGAAGGAGCAATGAGTTTAAAATAATCCACTGAAAATTTGCATGGTTCTGTTAACTTTGCCTTTTTAGAATGAGGTGCTTGCAAGATCATTCTACTCCTGCTTTGCAACTGCATCAAGCTTTTTCTAGTAACCTTTCAAGAATCGGCTAAAAATAATACAGTAGATTATGAATGGTCAAAATTTTATGGAAATATTTATTTATTGCAAACAATTTGATAAAAAGACTGGTACTTGATTATAATTAGTATAATTTTAAGTAAAATTATTTGCTAGACAATTTTTGTTATTTGTTTCTCTGAATCAATATTTTTTCTACACTTTTTGCATAATATGTTATTCCTATAATTAAATAAACAGGGCCAGAAGCTTCAAAAATTAATGAGTGGTAGTATAATGGATGCTAAAAAAACCAGGCAATGCAAAAATTAATATTTTTAAATGAAAAAGGATAGTAATACAAATGCATTTAAATGACAAGACAAATTAAAATAACTTTTCGTACTATTCCTCTCAAAAAGTAAAGTTCTACTTTTACATTGCAGCAGGCGCGGATCCAAAGGGGGGGGGGGGGGCGGTGGGGGCGATCCCTCTCCCACCCAAGAGCTTTGAGTTCAGGAAAATATACCCGATTTTACCTCTTATACTATAGTTAATTCACAACTGTATTTTTATTATTTTTAATTTTGGCATAAAAACCGTTTTAGGCTCATTCAGACTAAAACGTAGCCTTATTCTTTTAAAAAATTCGAAGTTACAATTTAAATACTTATAAAATACTTATTGTCAAAAAGAAAAGAAGTTAAACATATATAAAAAAATAAATTCGTCCATATAATATTAAATTTTGTTTTGGGGGCTATCGGTCCTTTTATTATTAATTATAAACATTTTTAGGAAATTTGACGTTTCAGTTTATTTATTTCTTAAATTAAACACTAAAAAGGGATTCAAATGTAATTAATTTTTATATCTTACAGTTAAAATTAGACCTACTTATTTTTATTTCTATTGCACTGACATCTTAAATTAATTTCCTTTATTATATGAAATATCCGATAGGCTTAAAAAATAAAATAAACGTGTTAATTCTACACGCTTAACAAAAAGACACAAATATAATAATAAAATAATAAAGAAATTACGGCTAATTGGAATTAAACATATATAAAATTAAAGAATGGGACACACTAAAATAAAAATATACAAAAAAAAAAATAAAAAATATATATAAACAACATTAAACAATAAAATACAACAAAAACAAATTGTGTTTACACTGGTAAACATTACGTATCTAATTCGTAATCAAATTCAGTGAAGCTATCGTCGCTCAATTAATTGAGTTTCCACATTTTGTTTTATTCTTTTATTATATGGATTTTTCCCAATTTTCTGCAGTAACTTTATTCAAAAAATCTTTCAAAAGTTCAGTTAAATTACTAATTTTGTACAATGTATTATTTCAAGCAACTCTGCCTTTTACTTGAAAGAGATATTTCCTTCTCCAACGGACAGTTTCCGGACGATCTATAAGAACAGATTTCCTATCTGGTTTTTTCCATCAAAAATTAAGTTCTCTGAGCAATTTCCTGAGCTCAGTTCTTTTAATTTCAGGTAAATCCCGATCTTCATTGATTTTAGTAAGAATTTTGTTGACGGATGGGATCGGCTTCTCATAATAAAATGTATGTACAACTCCTTTTATTGCAGTTTTCATCTCTTCTTCCAACGAGGTTTTTCATCTGCCTGTGATCGAATGGGGGAGTACGAAACATTCCAGTCGTTTTTTCTCCTTCAGTATTCGGTACATAGTAGATTTTCCTGTCATGTTGGAACACATCTCAACCGAGCTTTTAACATTATTATCTAGATATTGATTTCTTAGGGCATCATAAGCATTCATCGTAATAAGTTTTTCATTGAGGAAAATTGCCTTGGTTTAACGATTTTGGAATAAATATAGAAGTGGAGGCCATATTTTTTCGGTATCTTACTAATTGCAAATAATATATAAAAACAAGCACAAACAAGATAAACCACTAAGGACACACTGTAAGGTGTACTTTTCTCACTGACAGAAATAAAAATGAACTATCAGAAATTTTATTATTGCAGTAAATTTATAAAAGCTTATAATATTTAAATATAATTAGATTTACGGCAGTCCTCCGTTACCTGCGGTACTGGAGCAAGTATGTTGGGGATTTCGGTAACAGGTTTATTACTCTCTCTAGTTCTTGAATAAATTATAGGAATGTGTATGCTTGCGATCGCCCCCCCCCCCCTCCCAAGAGCTCTGAGTTCAGGAAAATAGAACCGATTCTGCCTTTTATATTAGGAATGTGTATGCTGCTGACACTCCCTCCCCGTTGACAACTTGTTTTTCTCGCGATAGCCGCCCCCCCAATAGCTTTGAGTTCAGGAAAATAGACCCGATTCTGCCTCTTATACTAGGAATGTGTATGTTGCTAGCATCCCCTCCTCTCCAAGAGCTACAAATTCAGAAAAATAGGCACGACCCTGCCATTTACACTAGAAATGGGAATGTCTCCGTTGTCCCCCCCCCCCCCTCCCGTCGACAACTTGCTTTCGCTTGCCATAATGTACTTTTGTGATGTCACCGCCCCCCCCCCCCCAAAGCGAGAGGCTGGATCCGCCCCTGCATTGCAGTGGGAAGCCTAATAGACTTATGCAGTCAATAATTAGCTGGTAAAGGACCGCTTATAGTTTGAACTTGCGACGGCAGTGCAAAAAGGGTAATTTTTAATTTTGAAAAGAGACGACATATTTTGTTTTCAGTATTTTGGGTTTTTAGGCTTTTCGGTGAATGCTTCTTCTGCGAAGGCCAGTTCCTTTTTATATACAATTTTAAAAATAATTCCTATATAAAAAATCTTATAGTTTAGAACTGGAGATTCAAAATACAACTGATGAAATTAAAATTCTTTCAAAATTCGCCCGTTTCGATTTAAATTTTCTACTACGATATCGTCGAATTTCTCCGTAGAATTAATATATCTTCAGAACTAGGGCCTGTTGTGGGGTTGCTGAATAAAGTAATTTTTTTATTTATATTTGGAAAGATATTGATCAAAAAAGCGAGTTCTTTTATTTCTTCACACACGCACACCGATTCTATGCTATCCTTTTCCAATGGCGTTGTTTAAACTAGTATAACATACTAATAAATATCAACACAATATTGAAAATCGAATAATAATTGCTTTTTTAACGTACAACATAAAAATCGTTTTATTTAAGTAAAGAAAGAAAAACAAAAAGTAGATTTACAATTTGAATTCGTGTCTATTACGAAATGTAGGTAGATTATCACATGCTTAAATTTAATAGTAACGGAAGAAAAAATCAGCTTTTTCGGCTATGTTGACCAAAAAGCCTCTCTCCCATTTTTAGGTTTAAAGTTTTATAATTTTTCTGTTCGTATCTTCGGTCATGCTTCAATAGATTGAAAAAAAAGTTTTATATCTTCGCTGTTTGTGGTTGGCGGGGAGGTGTTTGTTTTGATGTTGAAAAAAAATATGTTATGATGGGTATTATATATTGAAAAATAGCTAATATTAAACATAAAACCATAAAGATTTTGAATATCCTCAAATTGCAAAATTTCTCAAAGGTTTAGGTACTCGAAGATTTGCGAGTAATTAGGTACTGAGAAAACTTTTTTGTATTTCATCATTGCTTTATTTAGACACTTTTTATTGAACAGTATATACAGTTATTTTGTCTATGTTAACGTTTATGACCTTTATCTAATTAATTATTTTTCCTGCACATAATTTTTAATCAAAGTATTGGTAATACTGGTAAGTCAAATGTCAATAATTGTTTTTGATGAGTGTGTATTGCAGCCATCAAAGTATATTAAAAATTCTTGTTTAAGGACATATTTAAATATGAGATTTAGTTAGAAATTATCTTTGCTAAAAAATGTTTGAGAATTTATTCTCATGATCACTAAGCATTTTGTGGAATAAAATATATAAAACTAAAACGACCTCAACTACAGGAACCAATGTGGCTGCAATATCCTACTAAATAAATCGACACGGACATTTCTGGTTTTAGGTGGTCCATATCATGTTCTTCGATACAAGCATTTTTTAGTATTTCTTCAATTTTATTAGAACAGGATTCAGTACTGTCCTGTTTGGCACATTCAGGTGATAGGGGACAAATTTGTTAAAATTTTGCAAGGCCTAAATCACATATTGACATGGTCTAAGTTGACATTAAAGGGTTTAAATTGACAAATGTAATAATATGTCAATAAAGTTCTAAACCTTAATGGTTGGTTTATACTTCCAAAAATTAACAAGTAACACTAAGAATTTACATTAACAGTTTTCACTCGGTAAGTTAAATGTTTACAGTTTACTTTCATATGTTCTTAGTCCAAACTAAAGATTAACAATTAGCAACTAAAAGTTGACGAACATTCAACTTCTTAGTTTAATTCTTAATTTCAGCTTTATTCGTGCCCGTTTTCAAATGTTTTCGGTCTAAAAATGTGTCGTAAAATTAAAATTAGTTCAACAACCTCCACAGAAACGAAAAAAATTACGTTTAGGTTAGAGAATAAATGGACAATTTTGATTGGTCATCCTTAATTTCTACTAACTGTTAAATTTTGAAGTATGTGCAACTAATTTTTATTCTTTAGAGTAAGTGTTAATTTAGTAGAAACTTTTAGGGTTAGATGTTAATTTTCGGAAGTACGAACCGACCATAAAAGTACGAGAATAAAATTAAAATTTCTTTTATTACCGAAGCAGCGAGAACTGAAAATGTTTGTATGTTCTCGAGGAAAATTTATTTTTTAACCAATTTCAATGCTTTTATCATAAATTTCTCTTTATAAAGGTTTGTTTGTTGATATTACAATTTATCATGATATGATAAACAAAATGAAACAGACCAACTACAATGATTAATTTCGGGGATAACTAGATTCCGTTTTAAAGTTACCCTTTTTTTAATTAAAGGTTTATGAAAGAGTAAGAAGAGTTCAGCTCAATAAAAGTTGGAAAGTTGAAACTGGAAGATGTGGAAGCTTTATGGTAAATATTCCTCCCAAAACTCGAAACGCATGCTCTATATTCGACGTTTGAAATATTGTTTTTCAGGATGAAGCTTTAAGATGTGAAAACCAGTTGGCAGAGTCGCTGAACTATTTCATTTTAATAAGTTCATTTGACAAGGTAAAGTATTACATGTATATATATATATATATATATATATATATATATATATATATATATATATATATATATATATATATATATATATATATATATATATATATATATATATATATATATATATATGTTGTTGCATAGTGTTTCACGGATGGGAACATGTGATTCAGTATTAATCCGGGAATACATCCGTTCGTTGGTTTGGTTTCCTGTAGAAATTTGCAGACGTTTCGCCAAAATCCCATTTGGCATCTTCTGTGCTTGGTGGTTGTTGATCTACAACAATATATATATATATATATATATATATATATATATATATATATATATATATATATATATATATATATATATATATATATATATATATATATAATTTTATTTGTTTTGCTCAAAATTACTTTCATGTTTTATTTTGCTAGTAAAACGCTAATAAACAATTTAAGTGTTTCTATAAGCGATGTCTTGTAATAAAAAATAGGTGGTACCGAAATGGTCCTCTTTTAAAGCGATCTTCGGCGGTACGACCATGTCGGGAGAATCAGACACATTTAATTTTTTCAATATTAGAATTTTAGAAATCAAAAAATTATTTCAGTTTGTTATGAATGAAATACTATAAATCTTGACAAAATGATGAATGTACTTAAAATTGTCTTTGAGTTCGTTGGAAAGAAATGCATTTGTCGCAAATATTGCACGGCGCGTAAAGTAAAACTTTGGTATGTCAAAAAGTTATTTTTTTGGTGTCCTATGCCCTAGGGTCTGAATGTAAAAATTTACATAATAAGGTTCAGTTCCCTATTTTTAAGCCTCTTAATTCTGTAAATTACGCTGCGGTTCTTTTCTAGACATGTTTCGATCAATTTACAGTCTCTTTAGTGATGCTCTATTGAACCCCAGTTAAAGAAAATTGCAGAAATGTCATAACCATGTTTTTACAAGCAATACCGAAGTCTTTTCTGAGCCAATCGGACGGAACATTATAAAAAATTCCAGATGAATGGCGGAAAATTTATAAATTTCTTGTGGACAGGATATAAACTGTTTTGTCATAAATCTTTTTTCAAATTTTATCAGAAAAGTAGATATAAGTTAAAATTAAATAATAATTTGTATAACCATCTTTATACTGTTGTTTTAAAATATAATAATAACTGTTTAGAAGATCAACGGTTTGAACATATAAATCAGAGGATAAAATAATTTTAAAATATCGAAATATTGATAAAGTATGACAGTGATTCAAGAGTAATAATATGTTTTAGTTGTTAATAAATTTGGACCAATATTTTAATATAAATCGTTAAGCTACAGTACAACATCGTTAGTCAAAATAGTAAATCAGCTTATGTAATTTCCTGGAGACACCTGTTTAATATTTGTCTAGCTAACACATTTTTCCAGAAAGAAAAAGTTACTAATTTCAGTGTCACAAATATCCTTTTTTAAATCACATTAACAAACACAAAATCATTTTTAAAAATTTTGGTACTAAATTTTAAAATATTTATTACAAATAGTTTTTATACATTTTTATATTCAGTTAAAACATACGATAAAAAAATAGCCAAACAATGAATAACATCACAATTTCAAAAATTGGTCGAATGTGGAGCTTAGCTCAGTTCCCGCCTTTTACATGTATTTAGCTGGCTAAATAGGTGTCCACATCGACTCACCGCTCTTAGTCTGGTATGTTTGGATTAATGACGTTTTTGATAAAACGCCATTAAAAACGTCATTGCTGTGGATCATAACATCATTACCGAATCAGTAAGAAATGAAAATTTTTATGTATTTTCGGGAGACAACTTAATCTTTAGCCGACTTGAATGCTTTTTATCTTAAATTTTCCGAAAAGTTCTTTACTTTTGGTATCAATTTTTTATTATCGATTACTGGATCTGTGCTCAATGAAATTGAAAAATTGAGATTGGAAGATGTGGAAGCTTTATGTCAAACACTCACAAAATTTTAAAACTCGATACGCATGCTTTAAATGCGGGATTTGAATTTTTTTTTAGCTAACAAAAACGCTTCAAAAAGTGAAAATCAGTTGGCATATTCGTTGGATTGTTTCATTTTAATAAGTTAATTTAAAATGGTAGAGTACGCAAAAGTTATGTAAAACACAATTAATAATGTCAAATTTGATATTGCATTATATATATATATATATATATATATATATATATATATATATATATATATATATATATATATATATATATATATATATATTATTTGTTTCTTTTAGCTCAACATGTTTTATTTTGCAAAAAATACGCTAATAAAAAATTTAAGTTTGTCTATATTTTTGTTTCGGTTTCTTGTATATTAAGTTTGTGAATGTTTAGTCAAAAAAACAGGTAGTACCGAAATGATCTTCCCTCAAATCGATTATCGGCGCTACGATCCTACTTGGTAGGTCGGATACACTTATTTTCTTCAATATTAGAATTTTGGAAAGTAAAAAATTATTGAAGTTTGTTATTTATACGCAAAGCTTAAGAAATACTGTAAATCTTGATAAAATGATGAATGTATATAAAATTGTTTTCGTTGGAAAGAAACACATTTACCACAAATATTGCACAGCGCGAACTAAATTTATTTTTTTCCATCACTACATAGTATAAAACAAAGTCGCTTTCTCTGTCCCTATGTCCCTTTGTATGCTTAAATCTTTAAAACTACGCACCGGATTTTGATGCGGTTTTTTTCAATAGATAGAGTGATTCAAGAGGAAGGTTTATATGTATAATAACATCCATTAAATAGTGGAGAAATACTGTTATTTTTGAGGTTTCTAATGTGATGTCGTTAATTATCATATTTTTTTCCGCTTACATTGCAAACGCAGGCTGAACCCTACGAGATTTATCAAAATAATGTACTAATTATTTGTACACATTGAAAAGGTCTACAGAAAACTCCCCGATGGTATATGTCTATCTCTCATGGATATCCCACAATAACATTTTTTTGTCATTTACTTTTTACGACAAATAATGGCAAATTTTGAAGCGATTTTAACCAATACAGCATTAATCCTTATCCAATTAAATAGCTTAAATACATTGTTGATTTAATATAGATCTATATGGTCCTTTACAGCACAAGATTTAAATGAATATTTTCGAAGATATTACAGATTTAAAATTGCGGGAAGTAGCGCTTGCGGCGGTACTGGCCGACCGGGGCGGCGGCAGCGTGCCTATAAATAGCGCGTCGGAGGCCGATGTAATAATTGTTGTAAAAATAAAATAAATAGTCACAGTTTTTCTGTAGTGTATTTAGTATCAGCATTGCACCCGTGCGAAGCCGGGGCGGGTCGCTAGTTGTAAATAAAATTATAACTTTGGTACCTATAAATTTTTAAGCGAATTTTTTTTTTTGGGATCTTATACCCTAGAGCCCGGATATAAAAATTTACATAATAAAGTTCCGTTCCCCATTTTCCTTAAGCCTGTTAATTCTGTAATTTTTTTTCCTGTTCTTTTTCTAGATTCGTTTCAATTACTTTATGATCTCTTTGGTGATGTTATATTGAACCCCAGAGTAACACAGTTACGAAGTCAATTATGAATCAACTGGACATAACCTTGCAAAACAGTTCAGATGGATGGGATAAAATTTTAAATCTCCTGTGAACAGGGTGAAAACTGTTTTGTTATTATTCTTTTTCCAAAAATTTTAATAATAGTACTAAATACTAGTAGAAAATGCTTAAGTATAAAATTAGAAAATAATTTATATAATCATCTTCACACACATTTGTCTAGTTATATTTCCATACTTATAAATTTATTACTCTGATAAAAGGTTTAAAAGACTTATGACAAATAGTTTTTATACGCTTTCATTTGTTTGAAAGATTTAGAGAAGAAAGTACTTTTTTAAATTACTCGGTTAAAAATAAAGATACTAACCCCAAACTTATAGCACAGATATTCTGAAAGATTTAAGTCAGTGCTTTTGGTTAGCCAATTCATAACCATTATATGGTTTTCTCAAAAAAATGTTCTAATTTTTCTGACGAAGCATAAGGACGGGCATTGTCCTGTTGAAAACTGAATTTTTTGCCATATTTTTAAGCAAAGTGTCAAATACGTGGGACAAAATATTAAATTAATATAAAACGTATAATATAATGATTTTCTTGTCCATTGGCACGGTGACAAGAATTTTCCTGTGTTAAATGTTTATTTTATTAAGCATAGAAAAGCTCAAAACAGTATTCATGTGAATCTTAGATATTTCATGAGTCTGTATTTTGTCCTAAATATAAACATAATGATTTGTTCTTTTTTTCGATCAAGTTTCGTCCCCACAAACAACACATATATTTAACTAAATAGTTTATGTGTTTCCCTATACCCACACAACTATTTATTATTATTTTTTCATAATTATATAGTAGTTTTTATTAAATTTGCGCTGGCAAGACTTTTGTCTATTTCGAGTTTGCTCTTCAATTTTTAATCAGGCAATGACCGCTTTGATTTTTTCTCTAAATTTTTTTTCTAAAGAGAACGTACGAAAAAAGTTCTTTAAAAAACTTTGTTCGCAGTCATAGAGGCAAATATAACGACTTTGCGCAACAAAACATAAACGCACTTAGCGACCTAGAAAAATAAATATTATGTAAATACCTCGGTAAATAATCAATAAATTACAGAAACTAAATTTAACATAACAAACTATTGTCACCTGTTGGCTGGTAATATGTATGTTCTTTGTTTGATTTATTAAATACCATTCCAGACATATAGCGCCTGGCACAATTTTGACATAGCGGCATTTGGAATATATTAAAACATAGCTCTCTCTTTCTTGTTTACATACAAGCTCCGTTAGATCTTCGTCTTTTCATTGTGCTGTGTCAATAAATGGTGTTATCCTATGTGGCCGATTAAAGAACATCCACATGTGTTAAGTTGTTACTATGTTGATGGACGTCCAATTAATTAATATGGAAAGGGAAAAAGTATTGGAAAAAGTTTAGAGTAAAAATATTAGTAAAAAATGTTTTTTTTTTGAAAAAATTGCCACTGTGCACTAACTTGAGGGTCACCGTTGGCATAGGACAATATATGGAATTGTGCCATGTCTGCAGAATATTAATAATGTAATAAATTTCTTCCTTGAATTACAACGAGAGCGGTTCTTTTATTAGAGCTAATTCCTTCCCATACCATATTGTCAAATCTTCCACTCCATTGAGAACAATATACAATTTTTGTTCAGTCCAGTGTGTATCATCTCGATGAAAGGCTAGTTGATTGTATGTATATCGTGTTAGTAGTTATTTATCTTATTTAGTAAAAATTTGGCATTGACTTCAAAAATTTCAATTTCATATAAAAATTTAAATTGACATTTTTCGATTTTTAGAGCATTTTTAGAAGTCGGTTCAATAAAAAAAACAAATTTTGATTTTTCGATTTTTAGTTTTGAATTGAGTTGTATTTCTAAGGTCGCAAAAAAGTACCCACTTTAACCAAAGTTGTAGATCACATGAAAATGAACAATAAAAAATTCTTTGATTCTGAGAATTCTCCAAATGCCAGTTTTGAACGAAATTGTACCAAACAAATATTTAACGCGCTATAGTAAATCCCTTATTTAGAATTTTAAGAAATTAATTTTAGATTCGTAACTTAGGCTCCCAAAACATCGATATTGAAACCACTTAAGACATGTAAATTTTTTAATCGGACATATTTTATCCTGCATATTGAGTCTGAAGAACCTCAAAATTAATCTGGACAAAATCAGAAAAATGTAAAATTCTTAGTCCCCCATATTGCATATGCCATATTAAATTGTAAAAAATTAACTTCAATCCTCTATATTGAATCTGCCATATTATATTTCAAAGAAATAATTTTAAATTCTTAATCCAATCCTAATCTGTACCCCCAAAAAACCCCAGTACCAATTTTATTATTTTTCTTTATTTTAAACAATTTGAAACTTTTAATCTTATTTTATGCTACACGCTTGAAAACCCTCCAGTACCAATTTTGGACATGATCCGGAAATATAAAATTTTGATATCTCCATATTGCATATGCCATACTGAATGTTCTTAAGACAATTTTTAATTCGTTATATACACTCTCAGAACACCCCTCCCCTTTCTTACCAATTTTGAAGAAAATAATGAGATGGTAAATTTGTAGTCCGCCATATTGGATCCACCATATTGAATTTTTAAAAATAATTTGAAATTCATAATCTACACAAAGTCGAAGAAAAAAAGTACCAATGAAAACTAGCCGCAAAAATAATATGCCGAATCTAGTACTGGCTGTTGGTAGGATGCGCTGATGGTATGTCATGATTAATGGTCCAACATCATCTATACATACACTGGAGATGTCGATGGCAACAAAAAATTGCCTGTTCTTCACAAGAACCTTTATACAAAAGACAATTATTTTCATCAAAAGAGAAAAATAAATTAATTTTTGTTTGCGCCCTAACAAAAAATTATGTTTAAAAGAAGGAAAATAGGATTCTTTTAGAGCGTCTTTTCTTGTTTTAGGAAATACGAGCTGTTGTATTTGCCAATGGCGTTGTCACAAAGCCAGACTAATAAAATTAAGACCAACCTGACAAACTTCTCTTTTGATCTTTTTAATTTTTTTTATACAGCCTAGTTTACCTGATAAAAGCACGTCGATATTTTAAAAAATAAATTATAAATTGATTAAAATAAAGCTAAAACAAAACAGCATCTTAACTTTATGACTGTGAAACGATAAAATAAGGTTAATAGTGTAATTGCTGGTTGAAAAACTGATATTTACCATGTTAGTTTATACAAGTGCGAATCCAGATTGGGGCAATGGCCCTCTCCAAATTATATACAATGGCGGGAGACAACTGTGAAAAGTCAAATAAAATGTTATTTGTTTTTTTTTTCGAAATTTCCATTCTTTGTCAAAAAGTACTTACGTCGAAAATAGGAATATATATATATATATATATATATATATATATATATATATATATATATATATATATATAAGTAAATTACGATCAGTAAATGCAAACTTTGTTCCAATCATATCCTTTCCGTGTTAGAGGTTGCACAGTTTGAATAAATTGCGATAAAACACAATCCATCCCATTCCACCACCATCTAGATGATGGCCCACCTGTACCACCATGCCGAGAAGAAAGACAAAACTTACCCTTCCGCCACAGTGATACGGCAGAGGTATATGGTTCGTCTCTACTAGACTCATCACAGTACCGACATGCACCTGTCTGTGCAAAAGACAGATCGGAAGGAAGCATGCAATACTGAACGCGGCTTCGCCGACCTCCCGCCGGATGGCGTATATATGTTTATGCGGCTTTCACGGATTCCTCCGTGTGAGATGCAATAGCAGTGGATATGTCCACATTATGCCGTTGTAGTGCTGAAATCACATTCAGCAAACGAACAACTATATGCAACTCCATGTATAAATGAAGTAAATTGCGATCAGTAAGCACTACAACGGCATAATGTGGACATATCCACTGCTATTGCATCTCACACGGAGGAATCCGTGAAAGCCGCATAAACATATATACGGCATCTGGCGGGAGGTCGGCGAAGCCGCGTTCAGTATTGCATGCTTCCTTCCGATCTGTCCTTTGCACAGACAGGTGAATGTCTGTACCCTGATGAGTCTAGTATAGACGAAACATGTACCGTATCACTGTGGCGGGGAGGGTAAGTTTTGACTTTCTTCTCGGTATGGTGGTACAGGTGGGCCATCATCTTGATGGTGGTGGAATGGGATGGATTGTGTTTTATTGCATTTTATTCAAGCTCTGCAACCTCTAATACGGATAGGATATGATTGGAACGAAGTTTGCATTTACTGATCGCAATTTACTTCATTTATACATGGAGTTGCATATAGTTGTACGTTTGCTGAATGTGATTTCAGCACTACAACGGCATAATGTGGACATATCCACTGCTATTGCATCTCACACGGAGGAGTCCGTGAAAGCGGCATAAACATATATATATATATATATATATATATATATATATATATATATATATATATATATATATACATATATATATATGTATATATATATATATATATATATATATATATATATATATATATATATATATATATATAAGAGATCTTTAAATTTAAACATTTAAGTTCAGAATCAAAACTCTACTGATGTATGTATGTATAAGTATATATATATATATATATATATATATATATATATATATATATATATGTCCTTTAATTGAAAGTAAGCAACACTCCAAAAAGTTCATCACCCCGTCCAGTGATAACACCTGATAATGTTGCATCATTTGAAAGTCTAGTTTTGATTATGACTAGTGATTCTTCTAATGATACATTAGTATAAAGTCTTTCCACATCAAAACTTATTAGTCTGTCGTCTGGCTCTAGAATAATGTTACTTATAATATTCACGAAATGTGTGAAATTTTTAACATATTTGTTCGTCTTACCTTTTAAAGGTTGTATGATTTTTAGAAGAAACGCCAGTGCACTTGTTGGGGATCCTGTGGAGCTGGTTATTGATCTCGATAATATGTTGGTTATGTGGATTTTTGGTAGTCCGTAAAGATGTGGTGGCTTATTGGAGTGTGATGTGAGCGCCGATCTTAGGTTGTCAGGTATATGATATTTGTATTTCTTTAGTGTTCGGTAGATTTTTGACTCTTTAGATTTGGTTGGGTTACGAGCTAGCTATCTATATTTTCCTTTTTTTCGAACATCCCCGATTTTTTGGTCGTGTGTTACGATGTCCATGATTACTGTTGCATTTCCCTTGTCTGCAAGTAGAATATTTATAAATTCATTCTTGCGAAGTTCTTTTAAGGCTAATACTTCTGTGTTGGAGAGATTTTGAACGGGATCTTTCTCGTCTTCCAAGGATGATTTTATTTTCCACTTATTTCCACGGAATGGTTTTTATCGACTTGTATAGATTCTACGGAACTTATGACATTTAAAACAGGTATGTTTCTAGGTGCTATTGCGAAATTAAGCCCCTTGGTCAATGGTTGTTCTTCTGCTATTGTGAGTATCCTTGAAGATATGTTTATGATTGTTTTTCTTGGAGTTGTTTCAGGTAGAGTTGGTTGTTGTTGTGATTTTAGCTATTCCATTTTATTCTGGTGTTTCCTCGCCATGTTGCATATTTTGTCTATTTTCTGGAAAATTGGCTTTTGGTCATCTGATAGAGTTTCGGCTTTAATTTCTTCGTAGCTTCGTTAAATGAAAATATTAAAACTTCAGTAGACAGGAAGCCAACACATTCTGGATAATATCTTAACCATTCTCTATAATTGCGCTGTAACTATATGCAATAATGCCGATTTATTTGAAAAAGAAGTAGCAAATATTAAATCCGATTTATAAAACAATGATTATCCTCTAAAATTAATTGGCTGTGTAAACAACCTTAGAATAAAGACCACTGGACAGGAAGAAACACATTCTTTTTTCACAATTTTGTATATTAAGGGAACCTAGGAGAAAATAAGACGAATTACCAGCAGTTATATTATAAAAACAGCCTTCAGATCAGTTAATACAGTCAGAGCTCATTTAATAGAAACAAAACCAAAAACTACCGATAAGAAAGCATGTGTTTACAAAGTTCCATGTGAGTATGGTGAAATGTATATTGGAAAAACCAAGTGTCCACTAGAAATTAGAATTAAGGAACATAAAATTCATACATGAAAAGGAGAAATGTCAAGATTTGGTTGAAAAAAGGAAATTTAGAGAAGCAGCTTACATTAAAAATAATAATGGAATCTTCACTAAACCCAATGTTGAAATATCTAATTTTTTTTTTACTTTGTAACATCAAATCATTGAGGTGAAATGTCTTACAAATAAATACAAATTAAGATATCCGCATTTTAGTCAATCTTCAACATTGTCTATAACCTTCAAACTGACTATATATAATTGTGAATTTCATTAAATAAATAGTTCCTTGGAAAATTTGAACTAATATCAGAGAAAAAGAGCCGTTTTTTTCTGTTGGTATTAGTGAAAATCAGTAGTGTGGTCTTTGAAAATATTTTTGATCTATATCGGGGTGTACAATCATCTGGGATGGGTTTCTAAATTCAGAATCTGAAATAACAAAAATTCTCAATGTATAATATTTTTATATATTTACATACTTTAAGATTCAGGAACAAGAAAATAATGAATAAGCTTCATGATTTGAAAACGTAACATTATAGCAAGTACTATATATAGTGTATTTTATATTCTAATTGAAACACACTATCTCTCGTCTTCAAAGCTTTCCCTATTACGTTTTTCCTTTTTAAAAAACCTATTATGGCTGCCCCTAAACAAAAAATAGCTTTTAGGATTTCTACGTCAAAGAGCGGATAGTTTTAAAAGTTTTATTTTACTCGTTCACAGAAACTCCCAGTTTTAAGACAGGATAAGGGCATGGAAGACAAAAGACTAAAAATAAAACAAAAAATTTCCCATTTTCAGGACTTTATGACGAAGTGGCTAATCTTGTTCTTATTTTAATTTGTCCTGGCACTTGTAAAAGAATATTAATCTGAAAATCCACTAAAACGTTAAAATTTAAACTGTTTTAAAAAGAGATTTTTAATTTTAGCAAACGCAGCATTTTACAAAAGGATTTTTTGTATGTAAAAGGATGATACAGTTTTAAATCGTTAGATATTATTTCTTATTAAAATATATTCGTATCTGGCAGGAGTAAACTTTGACACTGTTGGTCCAGTGAGAGAATACCCATCGCCATCAATCTACGAACATATCAGAGACAGTTTTGAGACACGTCCATCTTAATTTGCATATAAATAATAAAAGGACAAAAAACAAAACATAATTCTTCTAATTCTAGTCATACGTCGCAAAAAATCTGACATAATGCGTAGAGCAAGATAGAAACAGATAATCGAGACAAAGGAGTCATTTTGTTGTATGAATACAAACTTTCTTTTGACTTCAGTCAAAACATTATTTTATTGACACTCATCCTTCAAAGTTTTGTGTTTTTGAGACATTTTGGTCATTTAAGTGAATTTATAACAGAAGATTATTTTATATTAAAGCAATTAATTATAGCTTTACAATTTATTACCGGCAAGTATTAGTTTTATTAAAAACCTGTAGCTAGACGCGTAAACATTTCTAACCTTTAAATATGTCGCCAGTGTCTAAATGTCGGACACTTTGTACTCGTTTCTATTTAATAATCTTAATATCTTTTTTATTTTTAGAAAAGCACGTTACTCTAAAAGGGTTAAATACTGAACTCACCGACAATAAGATTGTGTCTATGGGCAAATAATCTTTGAGTACTGAATGACAAGAGAAGACTATTAATTGAAAGGATATGTGTTGCTTCTGCAAAAGTTCATTTTCTTTGAAAATATATCAACTATTCACCAGTATTTTTGGGCTACTTACTCTCTATATTAGTTAATTTGTTGGTCTGTGACTTTAAACTTACTTATGAATGGATTAATATCAATGAGTAAAACAGGATCCGACTATCAGCATTGTAAAACTTAAGTGTTCCTTTAATAAACATTTTCCCAGAAATATGTTGACTTTCCATTATTATATATGTGAGTGGTGCTCAGTCTGCCTTTGCAGAAATGATGCTGGAATAAACTCCATTGAAGTCCGGTGTCATCTCATTGACTACCAAGTGTGTATTGGTTTTATTGTAATCACTGTAAAAACAAAATTATCCTAAATCAGCAAACAGTTAGAAAAGGAGAAGAAAGAAATTAAAAGAATAGTGAGACTCTATCTGAGCTCCTGAATGATTATAAAGATACAATTAGAGGTCTTGGAGATTAGATATCCAAAGTTATAGTAATATTTGTGATAACTAAGATTCAACTAGTATATTGTTTGTTACAGAGCAGAGATATAAAACAAGGATTCAGAACCAGAATGAAGAGATTTCGACACTAAATACAATATCAGAATTTAAGGAAAAATCAGTTATTATCATGCAATGTTGAAGAGCTTAACACAAAATTAGAAATATGACCGAGGACTTGCCCGAAATAAACACTATCAAATCATAATATGTTACTAAGCTTAGAAACAATGAAATATATGACTAAACTGAAAAAAGCCAACCAAGAACTGCTTAATATGAAAGAATAAATGATAACCAAATCCTGTATTGCTTCAACTGCAACGCAATATCTGCGAGTGATTCTGCTAATGAATGGTGAATCCGAAAATATAACGGAATCTAGTTCCGTTTATCGGTGCAATAGGCATGTATATATGAGTATAAACGTTGTATTGACTAATTAATTTTGATTTTCTTCAGACGAATATTATTGATGAAGTAGGGGTCCAACAGGATCCAATTTGGCGTGATGTCAAGTTCAGTTTAAGTTCACTTTACTATTTTTACTTAAAATATGAAATACGAGGGTAGCCGTTTATATTTTGGGAACAGACAACGCTGGCTTTACTAGGTGCCATTTTATATATCCATTGTAAAGTGTGTACTTACTCAGAATATTTTGACGTATAGCCGCTATTTGTGTTGTTTACAGGTTATACATTTGGGAACTAACTTTTTAATTAAACATAAATAAATTAACCTCCTTTCTAAGAATCTTCTGAATTTTAATTTCGTTTGGCCAGTTTTAAATGTATTAATGTTGCAATCAAACAAAAAAATCACACTAGAGTCAAACTGAAAGTATTCGAGCCACCAGATATATCACGATGCTATATTATTTTATTTTCACCAATTTTAAATCGAGAGTGGAGCCATGAGATTGAATACAATGCAGATTTACTTTAAAATATTTAACAAAACAAGTTTTCGATAAACTGGAGAGATCGTGTACATCCAGAGAGCTAATAACTACTAAAATATAGTAAATTTTATAATACTGTCCATGTTGAGAGTCTTCTGAATTTTAACTTAATTTGAGTAGTCTCAAGTGCTTAAAAAATGTAATCGAACAAAAAGAAATTCACACTGGAACTAGACTGAAAGTATTTGAGCCAGACATATCACGATGCTATATTATTTTATTTCCAATAATTTTAAATCTCGAGTGGGATCAAGAGGTTGAATACAATGCAGATTTACTTTAAAATATAGAAGGTAAATTAATTTATTCTTCGATAAATAGGAGCCATTGTGTACATTCAGAGAGCAAATATGCACCAAAATTTCTATCAACAGCTATCAAATACTAAGATAATCTAAAAAAAAGATCAATATTTAGAAAAAGAAAACAACAAACGGCCTTAAAATCCAATATACAACTTAGTAATCGACCACGCAGTTAAATTTAGGTGTTTAAGAGAAAATAATGGGACTTAAAATAATATACCAGATTAAATTTTGTCATTAAATTCTCTCGTTTAGAAATAATATTGAGCTCAAACTTTAATAAATCAAAAATCTATAAAGGACTGTATTATTAAACGTGCAGAACTGCTAAAATCCCCTTCTCCAGGTTTATTCCGGTAAAAATAACTCCAACAGCAAAATAGGTAAAAGATAAGGTAACTAGACAAATAAACACAATTACCAGAATAATTTAAACTATTTTACACCTCAAAATCCTAAAGAATGGATCATATAAAATGAGATGTAGAAATTAAAGCTTCTTTAAGATTGCACTGTTTAGCAAACTGAATAGGACAACGTGAACTGAGGTCCCCTAGTGGGTAACCTGGGGGGCACACAATTGAAAGCGTCTTGAGATAGACAAATTTAAGGTGGACACGGTCAATCGTTTGCGTCCGATTTGATCAGTTCGGCTGAATCGATAGGAATGGATAGGGCTTGCTCGGATTCACAAACAAAAAAAAAATCCCGAGTATACAGCTTCTTCAGTTATTTCAGAAAGGAAAATGAAAGTCAAGGCAAATGGCCTCGGCCTTATTTATATGGAAGATATATGCGTACGCACCTTTTTATTTCAGACGCGTTCAAAATTTTAAAAAGATAAAAGCTTAAAAACAACTCTATGCGAGTTCCTGGGTAACAACAGTCAATAAGCCAATTCATTAATAATTAACATTTTCCGCACTAAATTAAATAAGTAACCCATTGGTTCTTTTTCAAATTAAAGAAATACATTTCCCGACAGTAATGATACCGACACAGATCAAGTCAAGAATCGATAACCTGCCTAAATATTTCTCTCAAAAATTTGACACTGACAGAATAGACTTAAAACCTAACCTAAAAATAATATAAACAAAGCAAAATCTACGGAACTGATCAAAATAATTTCAAGAAAACTGCCATATAAAAGGAAGAAATACATTCGAACTGTAGGCAAGAAAACTGAGATTTAACTGGAAAACAAATGTAACAGTGAGTTCAAATAATAATAGACATAAATACAACCACTCACAGTTTAGCAAATGCCAAACAAAACAACACAAATAGGAATCAAACAGTGATAATCAAATATAACTTAAAACATACTTTGTAATGACCGAAGTATGAAAGGAATCGACAAGGGAATAGAACTATGGATATCTGTTGTAAAATCAAGTAAATAATCTGCGATAACATAGTTTAAATAATTGACGAGAAAAATGAAAAATAGTAACTTATTATAAAAAATAACTTGGCCGACACCCACATCGATAATAAATCGATATATCGTTCTAAAAAATAATAGTCATAAATATCCACATTTCCTAAAATAATATCGATATATCGATCGATATTTTATCGAAATTCCTACCCAATCTGCAGTACGTTTTCGTTGTCACACTGGTGTTATGTTTATCGATGACGGTTTGATTCCTTTTTAGTTTTCCATGCAAAGTCCAAATAAGTGCTAAGTACAACAGCATGTTAAAAAATCAAGGATTCAAGTTAAGGATTGTATAAACTAATACCGAAAGAAGAAACGTTTTCTCGTTATATTTGCATAACTATTTTATTAAAAAACAGGAAACCTGAGTCAGTTATTAATTTCTCCAAGCTTCATTTCATTAAATGAATATGTCCAAAATAGTTAGTTCTAACAAAATTACTCTATACTATGGTATTACACCTAGTGTATTCAAAATGGCAGTGTTGAATAGATACTATCAAAATAAATTTTAAGAAACATAGCTTCAGCAGATTGTTAATTCTTTTAGTTTACTGAGAATCATTATTTTATACGCCCTCGATTCCTTAAAAGACTAACTTTTGTAACCTTTTTCACTAGGCCCTTTGAAACAATAAACATAGCACACAAAAAAAAAATCAATAAACCACAAAAAAAGTAAAAGTCCAATCTCCTCTAAAAATCCTTTCGGCAAAACATTGCAATAAAATAGAAAGTTTATCATTCGTTTTACAGGAACCGTTTCTTTTAAATTTCTCGGAAAACCCTTTTAGGCTAAAAATAAAAAGGAGTCTAACCTCATTGACCTGACGATTTGGCGTTCTCACAGGCGGAAAATATTTCTTCTTATCACGTAAGCAAAATCGCATTTTCGAGGGTCCGTCACTCGACGCTACTCTGCTGTCGCAAACCCAATCTGTGTCATAAGTGGTCCCCGACGGCCTAGAGCTCCGAGGCAATGCACCTCCGCGACAAATTGCACATTGTCAGCATCGATTTTCCATCCTACAGTCACGTCGCATACAAATGTTAAGTGGCGCATTTGTCTACGCTGCCGGTGGGCTTTGTAATTTAAAATGCTTTCTGTTTTACACTCATATTACCTTACATAAATCCTAGTCATGTCATTTAAAGAAAGGTAAAAAGTGTCTGTTTGCTAATACAATGTATTTTAAAAATTTCAGCAAATGCTATACGTTATGTTAAAACTCGATATATATGTTACAGTTAAAACCAGTTTTTAGATAGAACACGTTTTCTCTAGTCATAACTAGTTTTTACTAAATGCCTTTATAAAAACTAGAATTAACTAATGCTCAAAATTGAATATCAGGTAAAACAAGTTCATACTAGACAAAACGCGTTTTTCCGAAGCGAGTCAGTTAAAGTTCATCGTACTTTATTCTGATTGGTCGCGAGACGTCACCTGATTCGACAAGTGCGGGGGAATTCCTTTCCAACGCCGTCCGCGCGCTCTGCGTTCGCCCCGTTCATTTCCGCTTTGTTTTTATTCTGATAAGCACGTATAGATTGATTCGAGCGCAATTGTCATGGCAAACTTAAATGATGGAAAGAGGAGTTTTTAAACCGGTTATTAGTGATTCGCGATCACGAAAAAAAAGAGGACCACTTTTATATTATGACAAAAGAAACCTATGACAATTTAGTGGACGAAATTGAAGAAGCACAATTAGCTGTTCAGAAACAGTACAGGAGACTGAAGCGATTTAAGGTAATTAATGTTTGTGGAATACGAAAATAAGTGACTAGACAGGAGCCCATGAAATACTACTTGTATGTAGATGAAATTTTTGATATAATTGAAGCAGCTCATGTGGCCGTTGGTCATGGTGGTTGGGATAGACTTAAAAATGAAACTTCACGAAAATGTGCGAACATAACTTTAGAAATGATAAATATTTTTCTCTCTATGTGCGAAACTTGTCAGCGTAAAAAGAGTATGAAGAAAAAAGGACTTGTTTCAAAACCCATACTGCATTCTGAAATGAACAGTCGTTGCCAAATTGATCTTATCGACATGCAAACTCAAGAAGATCGGGGATTTAGGTTTATAATGGTGTATCAGGACCATTAGACAAAATTTGTTTTGTTGCGTGCACTGAAAACTAAGAGAGCCATGGAGGGGGCGTATCAGTTGACTCATATATTTTTGACATTTGGTGCTCCTTGCATGTTACACTCCGAGAATTTGTAAATTTTGTCATAAATTAGCTCGTTTCATTTTGGCTCGAGTGTAAACTGGTCCATGGAAACCCAAGACACAGTCAAAGCCAAGGATCTGTTGAAAGGGCTAACCAAGACATAGATAAAATGTTGGCTTCGTGGATGCAAGATAATGATACTACAAATTCGTCAAATAGTATTCGGTTTGTACAATTTATAAAAAATCGGGCACTTCATCCCAGTATTAAACAGTCACCAACAAAGCAATGTTTGGTATATAACGGCGAGTAGGGCTTATGACTTCGACTTTGCCTCGAAATGTTATTGAGGATATACGAGATGAAAATGATCTCGAAAATGCGTTAAATAAAATAAATATGACGGATAGTACAGATAATGCAGAAACTGAGCCTGAGCTAGTTGCAGTGTACATCATCAGATTATAACCGGAGCCAAACAAAAAGACGCAGAAAGTTCATCCAAAACAAGTGGAAAATCGCCAATCGCAGCAGAAACCAGTGAATATGACATTGAAGCTGAAGCATCTACGACTGTAGAGGCTCTTATAATACTACCAGATGACAAAGATCTCGAGGTCGTAACAAATGTAAATCGACAAATAATGGCATCCAGAGAAACAGTACATCAAAACTTAAAAAAACAGGCCAAGAGAATGACATTGGCTTCAGATGCAATACACGTTCCAGTAGAAATCGGTGATAATGTAATTATACAAATCTTTGATGTCGACAGAGCAAAAGCAGATCTACGCAATATATTCGGAGTGGTTCTTCAAAAGGATGATCAGGGTTTTCACAAGATTGGAACGAAATATGGAATGCTCGACAAATTTTATTGCAGGTATGTACCTATGTATTGCTTAATTGTTTTATCCTATAACTATATCGCTATTAGGTAAAAGCTAACTATTTAAAAGTGCTTTTCAGGTCAGAATTCGACAAGTGCAAAGAAAAATTTTTGCATGATGAAGATGTTCCAAATACAAATTTACCTTTGAGAACTGTTGCTAAGGAAGCAGCCATAGGAACAGGCCAAGGATTTATGCGCTGCGTATGCAAGAAAGGACGTATATCAAAAAGGTGTCTCTGCAAGAAAAATGGTTATCTTTGTAACTCAAAATGCCACGATAGTTTGTCTTGCAATAACAAGTAGATCCTCATCCTTTTTTAATTTTAAGGTTGTTTGATTATTTTTTATTGTATGTTAACAAATGTTCCTTTTTAAAATTTTATGGCTGTGTTCTGTTGACTTGTTTGATTATTTTATTTACTTTTAATTAATATTGTCACCTTGGCAACTACTTTTTGTCGATGTTCCCTAAAATGTTCCTTTAGTGTAAGATTATTATTTTTACTAGGAATATGACTCTGTGTCCTAGATCTTTTTAATAAATATTTTTAGAAGTATATCTTGTTTTCAATCCCAAATTAGTTTCTCTAGTGCTAGTTTTAACTAAAGCTCGGAGTGACAACTAGTTTTATCTGAAAATCAAATATATCAGTGGTTAATTCTAGTTTTGACTAGGTATTTCTAGTTTTAACACAGGCATTTAGTAAAAACTAGTTCTAACTAGGGAAAACGCGTTCTATCTAAAAACGGGTTTTAACTGTAACATATACATGCTCATCATTACAGATATTAAAATATTTTTTAATTACTGGTTTCAATGCTGTTTAAAGGCTAAAATATGATGATTTTTGTATTGAATTTTGTAGAATAAATTTATACAAAAATGTTTAATCTGTTTTTGTATAAATTTTAATCCCTTATATTATAAAAGTTGTTGGCAGATTGTCTTAATTTTTTTTACTTATTAGTTTTCAGAGTTGCTTTATTCCAAAAGAGTTAGTGAATTCGGACAATAACTCTTATAAGTGCTGAAATGAAGTTTCTCAATAACATCATGGCCGAGAGTTATTTGCTATGGTCTTGCAACAACTCCTATAATGCGGTATTGTCGTTGAAGCGAAATTGTCAGATTATCCCAAGTCCCTAAATTTGTTTTAAGATGTAACATAAATATTGTATACTCGGTTGTAAGATAAATTATCAAAATGGTCTTAATCTTACAGTGGTCCATTTTCCAAAAAATAATGAACGCTGGTGAACGTGACATTCATCGTAAAAGATTTGAGTTCAGTGAACAGAATTCATGTGCCTTGTGGGAACATAACAAAATCTAGTAATAGAGAGCCCCCAAAAGAACATAGCATATAGCCAAAAATAGAAGTATTTGGGAATAAATATATTACACAATGGCACCACAGATCCAGCTTTAAGAGACAGGAACATTCAAGGAAGGAAAGCTAGTCTATTAAATAGATCCAATAAATATCGAATATATTAAACCATCGTTAAGAGCAAGGTATGTATGTACAATAGTGAGGTATGGCAGCTCAAATAATATCGGAAAGAGTTTTTGAAGTAACTCAGATGGATTTAATAAACAAAAAAAACAACTCATAATCTGATTAAACATTTATATAGGTATTCCGTTTGACCTATCGGTGCACTGCAATATCCTCTAGAACTTGTAGTTGAAATAATTATTGTTTCAAATGTTTTATCTCAGAAAATAATGAGTGACTCATTCCTTGAACATTTTTTCTTATTAATTTTGCGTAATCTTATATTAAAATATATCCTTAAATAAGAATTTTTAGGAAACTTTAATGGTCGCAATACACACTTAGCCAAAACAATTATTGACATTTTACTTGCCAGTATTATCATTTCTTTGATTAAAAATTACTGTAGTAGAAAAAAATTAATTAGGCAAAAGTCATAAAAGAAAATTAAATATATATATATATATATATATATATATATATTATATATATATATACAAATAATTGTACACACTGTATGTCTGAGTGTCTAGGTTAGTCAATGATGCAGTGTAGAAAAGTTTTCTCACTACCTAGTTATTCATGACTCTTTGAGAAATTTTGCAGTCTAAGGCTATACAAAGTCTTAAGGTTTTGTTGTTTATTATTAGGTATTATTTTATATAATTTATATTATTACACACCCTAACATATTTATGTAAAAAAACTGCAATAAAAGATTTTAGACAAATTAAATATTTCAAATCATTATCTATTCTCACCTATAATTTACATAAATCGTTTAAAATATTTAAACAACGGTCATCTAAAATTCATAACTAATTTAAATTTAAATGTAAAACAACACATAAATCGTACAAAAAGCAAATACTAATATATTGATTTCAAGCCTTCTGGTGATGAAGTCATAAAGCAGCGCTGAGTCTTTGTATTGTAGGAGTGTTAATTCGAAGTGATGTTAACTTTATTTTTCAAGGAATTACTAAATTACTGTTATTGAGGAGCATATTTTATAAGTGTGTTAATAAGTTATATTTAAATTAATACTAGAAGTTTGAAAGTGACAGGAAAACGGATAAATGATAAAGTTAGAAGTTGGGGCAATCTACTAACGAAATTCCATATTCAAACACTGAAATTAAAAAGTTTTTTCGAAGCAGGAAAATTTCCTTAAACGTCCCGTTTAAAGTTTTTTAAATCAATTGAACAAGCTCGTTTTTAAGATAAGAAAGTTTAAGAAGTAATTAAAACTGAAGGCACATAAGTTTTGTAATAAATTTAGGCACACTAAGGGATCGGCCTTTTTTAGTCAATAGAAGGACTGTTTTGCTTGCCAAACAACAAAAGGTCTAAAAAATTATAAGTTTTTTAAGTTTAATGAAGAGTTTCATTTAGAAGTTTCCAGATAGAGAAGATACCATTAATGCTAATTCCAAAATAGTAAAGAATATGAAATTTTAATACATGGGTAGCCCTTTTATCTCAGGAGTAGGCAACATTGCCGTTGCTCGGTACCATCGGAAATACACATTGTAAAGTTTGACATTTTAGATAGAATACGTACTAATATCTTAACATAGGGAATTAATTCGAGAACATTTTTGTACGATTTTTTTTCACAACTTTCTACGCAGTGCATCGATGAACTTAATTCTGTATATGACGATGAAGCAGTTACAAATAAAGGGTGTTTTTTATAGAGGTATAAAACTTTAAGTTAGCAACACTTTTTTAACTGGCGGCAATTTTGTCAGCTGTCAAGTGATTTATGTTTAGTTTAGTTTGGCATTTCAACATGAATAGACTGACGCTAACCTGAACAACGCTTCCAAATTGTGCAAATTTATTTTGAAAATCATGGTTCTGTTCGAAATACGTATCGCGCACTACGTCCATTTTACGGTCAACATAATCGTCCATCAGAGCAATTAATTCGATTAACTATGGAACATTTTCGCACCACGTTTACTCTAAAAGATCCACAGAGACGTCGTACAGTGCGTACAGAAGAAGTCATTGCTGCTGTAGAGCGTAGCGTAGAGGAAGACCCGAATCAGTCTATCCGCCATCGTGCATAGGAATTGGATATGTATCCATTCACTTTATGGAAGATTTTGCGGATAGATCTTGGTTTTCGTGCTTACAAAATCCAACTCGTGCAAGAATTGAAGCCACACGATCACCTAGCAAGGCGTAGATTCGGTGAATGGGCCCAAAACAAGATTGCCGTTGATCCCGATTTTCATAAGCAAATTTTGTTTAGCGATGAAGCTCACTTTTGTTTGAATGGATACGTCAATAAACAAAACTGCCGTATTTGGAGTGATGATAATCCTCAAGTGTATGTTGAGACACCGTTACATCAAGAAAAACTGACTGTTTGATGTGCTTTATGGGCTGGTGGAATCATTGGTCTGTACTTCTTTAAAAACGATGCTGGTCAGAACGTTACAGTCAATGGTGACAGCTATAGAGCCATGATTACTGACTTTTTCGTTCATCAATTGAACAACCATGATGTGCAGGAGCTGTGGTTTCAACAAGACGGCGCAACATGTCACACAGCTCGTGCCACAATTGATTTATTGAAGGAAAGGTTTGGTAACCGCATAGTTTCACGTTTCGGACCCGTGAATTGGTCTCCAGGATCGTGCGACTTAACGCCGCTAGACTATTTTCTGTGGGGATATGTCGCTAGTCTACGCCGATAAGCCCGAAACGATTGATCACTTGGAGGACAACATTCGCCGCGTTATTGCCGATATACGGCCACAAATGTTTGAAAAAGTCATCGAAAATTGGACCTCCAGATTAGACTACGTCTGAGCCAGCCGTGGCGGTCATATGCCAGAAGTCATATTTAAATTATAATGCCAGAAGTCATATTTAAATTATAAAGCCAGAAGGTTATCTTTCGAATAAAGTAAATTTCATGTCAATTTAAAAAATTTATCTTTGTTTTATTCCATTTAAAATTTCTATACCTCTATAAAAAAACACTCTTTATTACTCTATATCGCTGGTTTAGTGAATATAATCGTGGCTCACGGGTGAGTTGCGTAAAGTTCATCCAAAATTGGTCATACTGCACGAAAACATGGATGTTGTATATGAACTTTTAATTCAAAATCGTCATGTGATATATCGTGAGATTGAGCCATCCCTGAGCATTAATAACACAGCGTATATAATATATTACATGCACATTTGGCCGTGAAGAAACAATGTTCACTTTCGATCCCACATAATTTCTCAATCGCTCAAAAAAAAAGCTCGTGTCGATTGGTGCAAGGAAATATTCAAAAAAATAAGGTCGTTGTGCTTCCAAGATAAGCCCCCCGTACGCCCCATGATTTTTGTCGGGCAAGTTGTCCACTGTATTTTAGACGTATTAATTAAACATTGTTGCAAAAATCAGACTTACATTTTTTCGTCGATTTTATCATAAAATCTGTCTATTACAATGAAAAAGAAACTTCCATATATCGCATTGTAATACACCGTCAAAATGATAATTTCGCGAATTGACCGTTCCGAAAGGCCCCGTCGCCGAAAATTTTGCCAGAGGAAAAGTTTGTCGGACTCGTCATAGGGAAGGCGCTCACCAAGTTTGGCATTTACATGAGTTAGCAAAATGTCAGGTCGCTGTACTGGGGACTATAATATTTTTTGACACATCCTCTGTAATATCGAAAAACATAAAGAGATAAACTAAAACTGATGTCTTTTTTTGCCCATACTGTATATATTTAAAAAATTTTGAACTGAAATCAGTTTTTTTTTCCTTTTTTAAACGTTGATTTTTTAAAAATAATTTTGATATAGCAACTGATGATAAAGTAATAAAATGGTAAATTAAATTGGCACCAAAAATTACTTCCAGGGAAGCTTGTAGGTATGTATTTCCTTTCAGGTAGAGAAAAAGAAAATATATACAAATAGTTTATTTCTTGCAAATACCGCTCTGGTCCTCTCTCCATACGCGTTTCGACCACCTTATGATCTCATCAGTGGAGCTGTATCGGACCGAGAGCAACATTCGCAGGAAATAACTGATATATGAAATATAAATTTCAAATTATGTTGGTAGGATATTACAACCTAACATCTACCGACCACGATATCAGACTGAAAAATATCGCGAGTCGAACGACATCTATGAATCACTGGAGTAGTGAGAAATTTTTTAAAAAATCAAAATTTCAGTAAGAAATAAAGAAGGAAAAAAAAGGTTTCCTCGCTTTATTTCTTTATTTTATAATTTAGCAAAAATATTAGCCAGTTTGCTAGTTTTTCCACTTTTCTGATAATTTTCACTGGCTTTTTAACTTTTAAACTTGTATTACGTAAAAAGCAACAGGGCCATTCAACAAAAATCAGTTAAATTAGTATTTGCCTAAGAAGGTTTCGCAACAATAATTTTTTGAAATTTGATAGGAAAAACCAAGTTCATACTGTGCCTAAAGGTCGCCCTACTTTCACATACGCCCTCCTGCTTCCAATAGCACGATATACATAAATAAAGTGTCCTGCTGGGTTATATTTTGTCACACGTGTGGCAGAATCGACCAGCAGTCGGACTTTCCACGATTTATTTCCGTTCATTTTGTTCAAGCTCTATCCCCGCGACGTGATGAATGAACCAACATGTATTACCGTGTCATTGCGTTGGAGGACAGCTTTATTGGCAGGGCCTACTTTGATATTCCCTACTTTAAAGCTAATTTTATATCGAATGGATTATCAATACCATCGCTGTATATGTTTATGGGCGATTTCGATAAAATAAAGGGTTCGTGACGGGATGCACTTTATTTTCGACTGTCTTTTTCATTGAGCTGAAGTAGCGAGCTGTGGCGATTACTTTACATTTAGACTAAGCGTTATATGAAGCATGAAATAAATTTAAAATACTTGGTTTATAAAGGGACACTTGTAAAAAAATGAGAATTTTCATAAGTGAAAAAGACTCTTTAAGTATACAATATTTTTCTGCTACATATTACAACAAAAAAGGATACAAATGGAGTCATCAAAAGTCTATATAAAACTATATAAAAAAATATAAGTACCGCCTCTATAAATTTCAAACTGTGCAAAATTACGTCTCGGTGAACATCTAGTAATGTTGTACCATTAATATATGTGTGCCCCACCACGAACTGCCGCGATTAATTTCTCGGAAAATAGATTTTGGAAAATTTAAAAATTTCGCAGTTTCCTAAAGTCGATCGGGGCAATTCGACTTATTTTAAATGGAATATCTTATGTTATTTTATTTTTAGATTCTATGGAAAATTATAGATATATTTCTTATGCAATGTCCTATACCTGTCTAACTGTTTTTGACATATTTTAATTTTATGTCAAAAATGGCGACTGCAGGCTTAAACATAACTATCAATTTTCTCGACATAAAAGCCTTTATTATTTAATTGGCGTTGATTTTTTCTAAAAGTGGATCTACCTTAATAGATTGTGTTGATATTTTGATAATAAATAAATACAAGGTGATCGAAAACTAACATTAAATATTAGCTTGAAAAAACCGTTAAAGGTCAATTTTTTTAAACATAAGCCCCCTACTTTTTCAAGGTTATCTTATTTAGTATTAAAAATAAGAGTGACTTTATGAAAGGATGTCTATTCCAAAAAGTTGCAGTTTTTGAAATATTGGCAATTTAACAATTTTGTATTGCAAAAATGCTAAACGGCTTATTTACACAGGGAAACAACTTATTTTAATAAATGTTATAAATTTCCATCCTGAATCTCCAGATATTTTTCGCATCTCCGAGTTAGTTCGTCACGAGTGGTCGCTCTAATTAAATCTGGCGATTAACGTTCAAACGCCTCCCTTATCCTTGCGATCGTTGTCACTGGATTACAATAAACGATGTGGGTAATCCACTTGTCATAAAATGTTGCTTGTAAGAAGTTGGTAACCGGAACGGTTCTGTGTGGTAAGGCGCAATTGTGTTGATAAAATATATGCCTGTGTTCCGCCACAGGTAAATTGCTAAATATTGATTACCTAACTTTTCTACAATATTTAAATATCTTTCTCCTACAAAAGTTAATATATATATATATATATATATATATATATATATATATATATATATATATATATATATATATATATGTGTGTGTGTGTGTGTGTGTGTGTGTATTGCGTCGATATTTTCGATTGCAACGTGCCCGTAAAAATTAATTATTTAAATTAAACTGAACTGTTTGTTTTTGTTTTTTATATTTATTATAATTGTTGTATATATATATATATATATATATATATATATATATATATATATATATATATATATATATATATATGATACTTATTGAATTGTGTTGGGCGCCAGGCACAAAGAACTATATCAAAGTATAATCAATTTGTATCAATTTTTTTTTTATTTTCAATAAATATTACTCAGTTACACATGTTCTGTATTTCTGAATGTACTCTGTTTTTAGTGATTGAACATTTGAAACATTGATGTCAAATTTGTCTCTCTCAGGTGAGTTCAGATGAAAATATAATAATTGTCAGAAAAGGTCAAACCAATGATTCAACAGCACAATAAAAACTTTGTTTAGAAAAATACAAATGCAGTGCAAATTAAACAATTTATTTTTATTATTAACTATAACTATTTATAATAAGGTTAGTATAAATCTATTTTATCAAGTTATTTTATTATTAAATATAATTTTTTATAATAAGGTTAGTAGAAATCTACTTTATCAACTTATTATCAGACAAGTCAAAAATTTCTATATCTTACACAATATATAAATACCTTTTAAATCTCCAGAAATTTTTTTTATATCCACGTTTTATATTTCCTCGTTCCTTTCTTTTAATAAAACAAAAATTTACAAATCCTTTCTCCTTTGCCAATTATTTAAATATTTTTCACAGCTGCTTACTTATTGACATAATTCATTTACTGATTTATTAAACTTCATTTACTTCTTTTAAAATGGACTTTCAATCTCCAGATATTTTTTATTTCCAAGCTCCATGTTTATTCCTTTTAATTTTTTGAAAAAAAAAAATGAATAAACGAGACCAGCAATGTTTTCTTTAACGCAGATTAATCTGCACTGTCTTCCTTCCTTTTAATTTATTTATGAAATAACAATTGGAAAACTTTTGGGTTATGGTCCTGTTAATAAAAAAGACTAGCGAATTTTACACTATGTCCGATCAATAATCACTCCTACTTTTACTTTTCAAAATATCAACCGAAAACATTGAGATTATGTTAAATTTTTACGAATCAGACTGATGATGTTAACCGTACAAATGATGGACCTGTACTCTCTTTAAAAAAGCTTTTATAGTAAGTGGTCAAGTGATATAAATTTTTGTTTTAATTTTTTTCTGATTGGTCGGCCATCTGACGTGAATTGGTAACTAGATGAAATTTTAAGCTTTGAAACACAAAGTTAAAATGGATTCCTAATTGTCAAAATATGATAAAATTTTGTTATTTCATTGATATTATGAAATAAATATTCTATTTGATGACAATAAATTATGATTTATGTAAATTTTGGACTTTTCCTGATATTCTGATATACCTAAACTTTACTTGTGGTAATTATTTACCTCATAAAATTGATAAATAAAATTGGATTACATCTAAGAAAATTTTATATATACATTTAAATTTTAATTATAACTTCCTGAAATTGATAATTCTGGTTTTAGTACTATTATAATCCTATTTAACAAAGTTTTACACTTTTATAATGTTTTAACAAATACTGTTGTTGTAATGCGTATAAACTAATATGTAATTAATAACTATTGATAAGTAGTGTCTATATTTCACTAAATAGTTATTACTTGACGCTTATTTTCACTAATATCATCCTTACCCGCACTGTTTATAAAATGGGTTACTAGGATTCTCATTTTCGTGGATTTCACTATATTGTTTTTAAAATTGCTTTTTCAGTCACTATTTCCAGACAATAACACTTCACACTTTATTGAAAATATCACTTATTTATTCGTTTATAGGATTCATGTCTTTTTGAGTCAAATGTGTTTATAATTCTAAATTTTTATGCATTAATGTTCAACCTTTCACACTAATTTTTTTACATTTTATCATGTTATTACAGAATTTTTGGTATTTTATGTCCTTTTAAAACATGATTCTAGTATAAATTCTTATATACTATTAACTGATGTCTGTCCTACCTTCTGTAGTTATCACATAAATACATTAATTTATTATTTATGACCATTTTTGTTTGACTTTTTCATTATCAAAAACTTATCACACCTGAGAAATTTGTGTCTCTCTCTCTCTCTCTCTCTCTCTCTCTCTCTCTATATATATATATATATATATATATATATATATATATATATATATATATATATATATATATATATATATTATATATAATCGTTATATATAATCGGTTTACAACGTTCGACGTTTTCCGATACCCGATCGCCATCTGTCTCGGTCTGTCCAGAAATTCTCTTCCACTTCGCTGTCCCTCATCTCTCGGCCGACTCCTTCTCTCCAACTAAGACGTGGTCTTTCTCGTTTCCGTCTTCCATGGGATATTCACTCTAACATCTGTTTCGGAAGTCTCTCCTCTGGCATTCGCTGTTTGTGTCCATACCATCTCAACTACTGGGTTCCAATTTCGTCTACGATTGAATGCTGCATGCTCATAATTTGTCTGATTCTATCATTGGTAATTCTTTCCAAGCTGGATCTTCCGGCTGAGCGCCTCCAGAAGTCCATCTCTGTAGCTTCTAGTTTCTTTTTGGTTCGCTCTTTCAGCGTCCATATTTCGCAGCTATAAGAAGTTATGCTTTTGGCAATCGTGTTGTATATTCTTTGTGATAGTTAGTCCTAGATATTTGTACTTGTCGTAGTGTCTAATGGCTTGATTGTCCTCCAGTATCAGGTCTCTCTGTTCGCCACCAATATACATATATTCCGTGTTTCATATGTTTATGTCCGATCCCCATTCCTTGTATTCTTCGATTCATTTCCTAGTCATATATTCCATATCTTCGTAATCTCGCGCTATGAGTATTTGATCGTCTGCAAAAGACAGTGTATATATGGCATTGTTGTTAATCGGTATGCCCATATTTTTTCATTTTTTCATTTTCTTTTCCAGCTTAGCGTCTGTTCGAGGTATATCTTAAATAACGTAGGGGATAGACAACATCCCTATTTGAGACTCTATGTGATGTTAAAATCTTCTAAGGTACTGCTTTCAATTTTGATATTAGCTGTATAGTTGTCGTACATGTTTTTCATCGCTTTAATTAGGTTGACGTTCAGGTGTGTGTATTCTAACGCTTCCTATAGTTTGTTTTGTGGAACACTATCATATGTTTTCTTCAGATCTACGAACACAAAATTTATTTCCTAATTTACAGCCATCGATCGTTGACCTTTCTGTCCTGAATCCCGTCTGCTCTTCAGTTTCCATGTCGTTATATTCTCTTTCTATTAGTTTTTTTTAGTAAGGTACCATATATTCTGCTAACTGTACTTGTAATAACAGAGCCTCTGTAATTATTACAATCTTCTCAACTTCCCTTTTTGTATATGGTTTCTATTAGGGCTTTCTTCCATTTCTCTGGAATATCGCCGCGTTGATGCAGTTTCGGAAAAGTCTTGTTAAACTTTCCCATAGTTTTTCAGGACCGTATTTTATTAGTTCAGCTGGTATATTTCCTGGTACTGGCGACTTATTATTTTGTAACTGTTTACAAATTTCTTTCATCTCTCTTGTTGTTATTCGTATGGGAAAGGCTGGCGTGTTTATATCTTGATTGGTCTGGTTGTCCATAAATTCTGTTCTATCTTCATTCAGGAGAGTTTTAAAATAATCATTTAATTTTCTGAGTGTGATGGTTAAAATTAAATCTTATTCCTTTCATGTTTTCTGTATTTCTTCTTCCTCTTAAATATGCATTTAGTGTATTACATTTCCTTTTCCACGATTCATCTTGGCTAATCATTCGCCGGACTTTTGCCTGTGATTTCTTTATATGATTTTGTCTGAATCATTGTTTGTGTTTAGCTATTTGTGATGTTTTGCCCTCTTTTCTTTTATCTCTTCTTCTGTTTCGCTGTCCCACCAATATGGATGTCTTTCTTGACTTATACTAGGTATCCCAGAGCTTCCGCTGCTGCTTCCCGGAGGCCTGTTTTTATGTGATGATAGTGTTGTTTATTATTGCTGAATTGTTTTCCTCCAGCTTTTGACCTAATTTTTTCTTGTACAATTTTCATACATAAAAGTTAGTACATGATTCAAAATGGGGACATAACTTGCTTTGAATTACTAATAAAGTACCATTGTTTTGTTTATAAAAATGTAGTTTTACCATTTCATTATTTCTTACAGCACAAAATACGTTAAATTGCCAGGTTTCTTGAAAATTCCTCAATCTTAGAGCATGAGGATTTGAATCACTCCAAAAATGGGAGTTGTGTCTATTAAAAAGGAAATTTTTAGTCAATTTTGCATTATCAGTCCAAATTAGCTTGTCCAAAAATCGAGGGTCGTCTTGTATCATCGTTAATATTAATTCGCAAACTTGCACTCTTTTCGGCAAATCAATATATCTTACGTGATGAACCAAAGACAATAAATAAGGGTGGATGTTGTGTTTCAACAGAATTATATTTATTAAGCTCCTCGAGATTCCTGTTTGTAGTCACCTGTCGGTTCGAACACAACACATTCAACTAATAATTAACAACTCTTTAATAACTACTTCACATTCAAACACAATACTAAAAAAAACTACTCATATCCTTTTCCTATTTATATAACTATAGAATATACTGGAATACAGAATATAGACAAACATGTCTAACAAATGATGACTCATCGTTATAATATTTTTATACGGACGCATCAAAATAATATTTCTATAAGGACCTCTCAAAAATTTCTCCTAGTCCTTCGTAGGTATTAATAAAATGGGCCTTACTGTATAGAACATTTCTGTGGCTTATCATATTTTTATATCTATCTGATCATAATATGATTACACACGTGATTTTTTAGTGGCTGTATATGACCGCAAAAAGCTCCTTTAAAAAGCTTTGTTTTATATTCGACTAATACGTGTAATTATGTACATTGATTCAAAACTTGATTTGAGTTATCGAAATAAAATTTGATAGTAATTACTAACAAATAAAAATCCTATCTTCAAAAAAGATTTTTGCTTATTGTTATCACTGGCATATTTACTTTTATTGAAGGTTAAACAAAAACGGGTTTTTCGTTTGTTTATGATACAAATTTAATCTTCTTTTTTAATACTAAAGCAACCATAAAGTTTTTTTAAACAAAAAATAATTAAAAAATTTTAGAAGGAGAAAAAGTACTGAAAACAAAACTTTTTTACAAGCGGAAAAATTTATTCAGACAATCCCCAAAAAGTTTTAGAATCAATTGAAAGTCTTCATGTTCAAGTTAAGAAAGTTTAGAAAAGTAATTAAAACTGGAAAGCCCATAAGTTTCGTAATAAATTTAGACATACTTAGGAATCAATCTGTTTTTTTTATTTTTTAAATGTATTTTAAATTTTAAGTTAACAAGACAGAAGTTTTATTACTTCTTTTTGAATCATATCGAATTAAAAAGGTAATATAATAAAGTTTTATTTGTAAAGAAAGAATCCTTAAAAAATTCTGAATACTAAGGTTGAACTCAAAGTAATTTGCATAATTAATTATGTTTACGAAATTTTAAGTTAAAAGATAAATAAATAAAAGGAAAACCAGCAAAAAAGAAAATAATTAAAAAATATATCCTGCTATATTAAAGTAAAGCATCAGTAAAAAAAGCTTTGAGGAAATGAGCCGACTTGACTAAACTATAGCGTGAGGACATTTTTGAGAAATTCATAAAGAATTTAATAATAGAAAAGAGGAAGGAGATGTTGACCTATTGGTTAGATTCATAAATGGATTATTGATAATCCAGAAAAGGAAACGTAACCTCAGTAAAAATACTTATATTGTTGGAATGTTGGTGTTATGAGTAAAAAAAAATTAATGGATCTTAGACATTCTGTCTGATGTAATGATTATGAATTTGTTGTTACTTGTCAAACTTAAATTTTAATATAGGTGAGTATAGTGTATCTCAAAGCCTGGGAGATACTATTCTCAGGTAAAATCAATCAATTAATCTATCACCTTTTCTGTTGAAGTTGACAGAGAAACTAATTGGAAGACGCATGAAGCAAACCTATCAATCCGAAAAATTATGTAAGTCAGCTCTATTTCAACTAGTAAGAAGAATAGAGTCTACCATAAATAACGAGGAACTAGTGCTAAGAGCCTTCTTTGAAACTGAAGGAGTATTTGACCACACGTCCTTCATTTTCATGACCATGTCCGCCAGAAGACAAAGCATAGAAGACACTTTATGCAGGTGGATACAAAACATGCTCAAAGGTAGACGAACATAACCAAATCTGTTGTTGAGAAGAGCGGAGGTGTCGGTAGCCAAAGGCTGCTTATAGCGAGGGGTACTATCTTCCCTCCTGTGGAATCTGGTGAATTATAGAATTCTAGTAAATCTTAGTGACCAAGGATATTACCTCCAGAGTTATGCTGATGATCTAGTCATACCGATCGTGAGGATTCATGGCAGAATGTTATCAGAACTCAGGGAGCTCTGATTATAGTGGAGGACTAACTTTCTTTAATGTGTGTAATCCTGGATACAAAGCTTACTTGAAACCCACACATGCAAAAAGTTATTACCAATAGTAAAATGGAAATCATGGCAGCGAAAAAGGCACATGGCAAAACGTGAGGATTACAACTACATATTATACGCTGCAATGGTCAGATTTATGATAACCTATTGGTCGGTTATACGGTGGACAACTCTTGAGTCCTCTAAATTTCAGAGAATGGCCTATCTGTGCATCACGGAAGTTATGAGAAGTACTTCCACAGCAGCCATGGAAACCCTACTAAATCTCCCCCTCCCCCCGCACGATAAAACTTGCCCACATGCAGTTGGTTTGTTGGCTAATTACCTTGAGGCGGTCTAGGTTCAAAAATTAGTTTTTCCACCATATAGCATAGACTTAAATTTAATAGGGTACATGTTTTATTAGCTAAAACATTCATCATCATCATATATCTTCTTCTCTCGCCCTCTGCTGGACGTAATTCTCCCCTAAACGTCTCCAATCAATTCCATTTTGAGCCGTTGGCTCCCAACATCCTTCGATGCTCTTGATATCATCTTCCCATCGGGTCGGTGGCCTTCCCCTACTTCTCATATCTTCACGAGGTTTTCACTCTAGCAATCTTTTGGTCAATCTGTAATCCCTACGTCGAGCTATGTGCCTTGCAAATATCTACTTTTAACATGCTATTTTTTTTATAATATTCTGTATGCCTTTTTCTACGTATTTCTAAATTTTTCGTTCTATTAAAAAGTCTGATACCTAACATAGATCTCTATTTGCATTTATTTTGGTGAGAGTCTATAAGTTACAACAGGAAGTACGCCAAGAATATTTATTTTTCGTTTGAGGTTGACGGAAATTTCGCTGCTAAACATGTCTTTTAATTTGCCGTATGCAGCCCACCCAAAGCCAATTCTTTTTAGTATTTCATCTGTTTGGTTGTCTCTTGCTATTTTCACATCGTGTCCCAGGTATCGATATTCTTGAATCTGTTGAATGTCTTTGTCTCCTAATCATACTGAGCCTCCAAGGACCTGATTTTTCATAACCTTAATTGTGTGTTTACTTTTAAGCAAACTGTTTGGACTGTCTACGCCAGTTTATTTAAAATTTCGTCCACTTTGCGTATATTATCGGTGATGAAAACAACATCACCTAGTTTAATGGCATTGATCAAGATCGCATCATTTCCTGGCGTTTTGTTGTTCTTTATACTTTTAATGCATGTTCTGTTTGGTTCTTTTGATTTGCGGAATTTTTTGAGATCCTTGATTTTGAACTCCATTATCTCTGGTTTCGTTGTTGCATTAGTTGTGTGGGCTAATTTTACTCTCCTGCTTATGTTTCGGACAATGTTCTTTTACTGCTTTTGTTATCGTTATTGTGATTTCTTTGTGAAGTTCATTTACATCTGCTGAGTTCATCTTCCTTGAAATAGATCATTTTCGAGTAGAAAATTTATCAACGTATCTCCTAGCTGATTCCTAGATCCGAGCCCAAAATTTTTTTATTACGGTCTTTGTTTCCTCAGTTTTTATGCCAATTTTTGCATTAAAATCACTACAAATTATGTTGAAGCAAGTTTTTGTTTCTTCCATTGCAAGTCTTATATTGTCATAAAGTCCATTGTAGGAGTGTATGCGATTATAATTTAGTTGATATCGCTTGTTTAGTTTCAGTATTATAAATGTAATACAGTTTGAAATGTTCTTTGCAATAACTTCAGCATCATCCTTGTGCTTTCTATTGATTAAAAATCCAACGCTTCCGATGTGATTATCATGATCTCCTGTATAGTGAAGCACGTGACCGGATTTAAGTATCTCCTATTCTTATCCCTTTTGCCTCACTTCGCACATTTTTATGATGTGCCATTTTATATTCTTCAGTTCTTCTTCTAGTTTCATAATTTTACCTTCTGATGACAGTGTTCGAACGTTAAAGGATGCGATTTCTAGTTTTCTATAGTTTATTGGATGTCGCTCCCCAAAATTCTTGGGAATGACTGATACCTCTAAAGAAATATCCATGCGAGATTTTGAACTTTCGGCTATATTGAGGCATGTATGTTACTATGAGTTATATTGGTGTTTTACTGGACGAAATCATTGATGAGGTAAAAAGCACAAATATTGGGTATCCAATGGAACACAACACCGTTCAGATTATATGCTTTGTAGACGATGTTGCCTTGATAGCAGATAGCGAGGACAACTTACAAAGAATGCTTTTCCATCTTAATCGAACAGCCAAACAGTATAATATGAAGATATCTGTGGAGAAAACCAAAGCAGTGGTAATAGCAAAAGCACCGGTAAGATGTAAACTAATGGTTGATGACAAACGAACAGGTTGGGAAGTTTAATTACCTGGGAGCACATATAACAAGTAACAGGACAGTAACAGAAGTACGCACACAAGCCAACAAAGCGGCCATGATATCAGGCCAACTAAGAGACATAATCTGGAACAATAAACATATGACGGTTGAGAGCAAAGCAAGAATTTACAAGGTCTGTGTAAGACCGATACTGACCTACGGCGCAGAAACAAGAAATGAAACAACAAAGACAAAACAAATTATGAGAACCATAGAAATGAAAACGCTGAGAATGATCACGGGAACAAGTTTAAGAGATAGAATAAGAAACGCAAAAATACGAAAGGACAGCGGAGTGGGGGATGTTGTGAAGTGGGTTCGAAACCGTCGTAGGCAGTGGAGAGATCACGTGGAACGAATGGACGATGACAGACTAGCAAAAACCGTGGTGAGAGAGAAACCAAACACCAAACGGACGCCTGGACGGCCCCCCAAAAGATGGAGAGACAGCTGGATTTCGACCTCAAACGAGGATCGATGAGTCATTGTGTAGATAACAGAACTTGGTTCTACCTAGAAGAAGAAGAAGAAGAAGAAAAAGAAGAAGAAGAAGAAGAAGGCTATATTCGCCTAGGGTAATATAACCTAAATTTTACATTTCCATTTGAGGGAAAATAACATCGGATCGGCTGGGTTGAGGAGCGTCTATTCCCCTTTACTGCCGTTGTCGTCTCTGTCCGTAACCTTGGACAAGGAGCACTTACCGGATACTATCAACCGAAACCAGTTGAGCCCTATTTTTTTAGCGAGATTGTTACTCTTCCTTAAAAACATTGCATACATAGAAAAAAAATTCCTTTTCAATATAAAAGGAATGCAGTTTTTATTAAGAATACATTCCAATTCTACTTACAATTAGTAGCATGTTGAGTATAATACTAACTATGCCCTTATTTTAATCAAAAAATTTGCATTTGTGGCCTTAATAAGATTTCAGTTTAAAATAAATCCCTTAATGTTCAAAATATTACACGATTTTTTTAACTAATATTCTCCACAATAAACCCAATGTCGTTCCCTTAAAATCTATAAAGTTAACTTTTCTTGCTAGTACAAACTGCTTAAATGTTTAAATCTTTCAGAATTAATTTTAAAAAATGATAAACATTCCATGAGTGTATTATTTCAAAATTTAAATCATTCAATCTTTGAATTTATTTACACCTACACAATTGTAATTATTCAACTTTAAACTTCTGTCACACGACTATTTATTTTCTTACCCTGTATCGAAGTAAAAGCGTTGACAGATGTGAAAAAGTGTCATCGCATCATCGAACGTCGTCGAAACATCGCAGTGCCAAGAAAATGCAGGATGAAATACTGGCAAGCGACAGCTCGTATGAATGCATTGGATGCCTTCATCAGATCTGATTGTTCCCAGATAAGAAGTGAGACTCGTAAAATGTCAGACAAAAAGGGTGCTGAATGATGCTTTTGCATAAATAAGCAGTTGTCTGGCTGTGAAGTGCCGCCAGCAGACTCGGAATAAGTAATTAATTTTCCGAGAACAGTCTTGAGCGCATACCTTCCTCCGTTGGGAAATGGTTTCTTAGTTTAAACTATTGTTTGTCTGTGACACAATGTGGGCAATTTTACTTCATCTTAGAACTTATGATGTCTTTTGTACGTTTAAGTAATCATGTCTTTCAGAAAATTAGGTAGATTCACGATACAGGAGCAGATAATTCTTAATATACCTGACTCATGAGCGTTTTAACTATAGGGAGAGTAATTTTAGCAGATACACATTATTACGAATATGACCTACTTCATACCTGTTTTAAGAAGGGAGTGTTCTTACCCCTTAAGTTATGTTATAATAATACTATGAAATATTATTACACATATAAATGACGGATAAAATAGTTAGGAAAATAATGAATGGCATTAACCTTATCTAGGATTGTAAAAATAACTTTGTCTTTTTGACGCTATTGTGAGCAGATAGAGTGGGATTTTTCATATAATGAAAACTCACTAGAACAATTTTAACCATGCGTTGCCTTTGGTTAAATTAAGGGAAAAAACTAGGAAAAATGGCTTACAAGTAGTGTAAAAACATCTGTGGAAAATATGCAGACATCGCACTATTACAGAAATTTTTCTCAAATAACATGTTTTTTATGTTCTATTTTAATAAATATTAAATTATTTACAGAAAAGTGGTGAGGTCGGAAAAGAGGCTGTATTATACGCACACTGTAAAAACAAAGTGCATTAAATTTAAAATAAATAAGCTGGAACCAAATTTCATAAACCGTTTTTTGGATTCAATTAATGTAATGCATTATATTTAATAATTTTTACGTTTAATCTAAATTAATATATTCTATTAAAATTAATGTAACCATACATTAACTTTAAAGTGTGATCATTACTTTTGAGGCGACATGTACATTAAATATACAGCCAGTGTTCATTGAATTTAAGATCTGTCATCACATATTTAATGCACCAACATTAATATGAGACCAAAAACCCTGCTACCCGGGAAAGGTGGAAATTTTTCCCATAGGTAGTGTATCGTCATCTGTACACCGGTTTCGAATTCATTAGTTTCCTTCAATACCGGCAGACGTGTACACCTCATTATAAGAAAATTGATTCCTTTAAGCAACTTTTATCATACTAAATAAAGAGTTCAATAAAAATTGTGTCATCTCCCGGAATCATATGCAATATATCATGAATATTAATGTAAATAGTTGAAACAAGGAGGCTATTTATAAAACATCTCAAAACATCCATAAACGATAATCAACAAACTGATATGGATTTACTAGTGGTAATTTAAATAATAGGTTAGTATTATGATTAATTTTGTGATTAAATTTACAAACAAATCATTTTTAGAAATCACTTTACAGTGTATATCACAACAAGCTGCATTAGAACCTTATGGGGACAGACTTCAGCTTGAATTTTAATATTTGAAATATATAATAAAATCATTGTTTTAGAATTAGCTGTTACCATAATAACCAACATCAACTTTATTTTTTTAAATCTACTAGCAAGTATATTTTTAGATTTTTAGATTCCTTGTGAGAAAGAGAAGAAAGATGCATCACGATGATGTAGATGTGAATTCTAGGGAACCCACAGAAAATATAACTTGGCTTAAAATTACTTTAGAATATATTATAATGCACTCTTAATTGGTTTTCAGATGCTTGACAAGTCGATTAGTCCATATATAGATATATACCACTTACAGGGTGCCCCATCAGTGTATGAATGGAAGATATCTCGATATATTTTAATTATAGTTAAGTAGCTACTAAATAGATACAATTCATAAATATCTTCGATTATACAGGGTGGACTGAAACAGTGGGAAAAAGGAAAGCCATATTTTTTTTTTAAAACAGCACACCATGTAGCTTATGCTATTTCTCAATTCTTCTCCAAATTCTATACATATTTTTATTAAATACTGTGTGTTAAAATTCATTAGTTTTCGAGATAGTAGCATCTATCATTTGACAGCTTCTAACATCTTAATGATGCTTGAGGTAAAATTATTTAGATTTTCCCGTCTTAGTTTTTCATGCTCTATTCGAAAATATCAACTTCCTGTTTACTTTCGGTTCAACCGGAGGCTCAAAAATTTTTAGATTCAGATTTACTGGAAGTTGATATCTTTGGATAGAGCATAATGAAAAACTATGACTGGGTGTGCAAGTCATATTTCTTTAAGTGACAGCGTGGAAATGCTACAAGCTGTCAATGTGTAAAAATAGACTTTTTCAGATCGCTATATCTTAAAAAAAATAATTTTGACTCATAATGCTTTATACAAAGTAAGGTAAAGCGATCGTGACTAGATGTACCCTGGCAACGTTTTATCGAGGAGTGGTCTCTCAAAGTCAAGAATATTGGTGATGGTGTGCTATTTTAAAAAATATATAGGTATATGGTTTCTCTATTTTTCTTGAGCTACCCTATGCAGGTTCATAATTATAGTTTTCTAGGAGCTAGACAAATTTTATGAAAAAACTTTCTCTCTATCTTCAACAAAAATTGAGATATGTCCCACCCTAGTATTAATGGGACATCCTGTATATAAGATTCCATACCATATAAAAAAAAGTAATAATAAAAGATGTTTGCAACAATTATGTGTATTATTTTGCCCCAAACCTAAGTATAATCAAATAAATAAATTTTATTTGATAGATTATTTTTTAAATCATATTAAACAAAAGTTGAAGCAAAAAGAACGTTAATAAAACTAATGTGACGATGACATTCTATCAATGAAAGTTAGTTTTAGAGCAATAATTCGTAACGTTGAAATGAAAGCATATCTTTTTATTCAACATTCACGACTGTTTCTTTCAATAAACGGAATAATTAAAACAATTTTAACAGTTTTTTCCACAAATCCACTTATATTTCCTCAAATAAAACATCTAATTCAATTAACAACCAGATTTCTATTAAAATAAACCTTAATATATTGTTGAATTCAATGCTTACTATATTTAATTACAGCATTGAAATTCAATGAACTCTTATCATTAAATCAATGGTAATATACGTTTGGGGAACAATGATATGATAGTTATTGTATTAAATAATATTATAATTGCGGAATACGGAATAGAGTGTATCATTGACTGAATGGGTATCCCATTGATTATACGATAGTGTTTTTTCAGTGTATGCTTAACCAGCCGATCTCTGTCAGTTTATGAGAAATATGTTGATATTTTCTCACTCCATGGATAAGGCTCAAGCAAGAATTTCGCATAAATTGGATTCTATATTTATCTACAGCAGTAAGACATTTACCATAAATAGTATCCCCATGGTTAAACACGGAGAGCACCTAAGAGTCACACAATAGGGCCTTCACATGTGGTGATAAAAATGGCGATTATGATACAGTATTTTTAGTTTCACAAAAGCCCTCTGTATACAATTAGATACATGGGCACTAAATCTTAAAGAACTGTCAAAAATAACATCTAAATTATGCACATTGTCTTTTATCGGTACACTGTATTATCTATCTTTACATTAATTAATCCTTTCAAATATTCTACATCTGCCCTACGGCCGAAAACCATTATACAACACTTTTTGGGATTCAATATAAGAGAGTGTTCCAATGACAGTTTGCTTAACAAATTTAATTCTCTACTTATAGCCTCACAGCCCTCAACAGCATCAACCCTATCAAATGATAAATAAACCTTCGTGTCATCTGCATAACACTGAGCAGAACAAACTTGTAAAGCCTTTAAAAGGAAATAACTATAGATAGCATATCACAGCGAGACAAAGTTGAACCCTAGGACACGCCAATATGATCATAAATATCTGACCACCCCTTGGCTCGCACGCCACTGGTTGAAATATGGGTCACCTGATATCTTCAAAAAGTGACTTCTAATAACACTAACTTATGCCCAAAAGTTTATTTCTGTATTGTATTTAATAAATTAAATAAAAACCACTTTCATGACACCATTTTCAAGGGTCTGTAGCTCCCTATGGAAGCATTTGCGAACAGAGTTTATAAGCTTCTCTTCATATTTTGTTATGTAGAATCATACCTCTCTGTATACTAGCTACGGTAAGAGAGCTATTACAAATAAAGTATTTCTCAGTCTTTTTATGTGAATAACATTTTATCAGTTATTAGTGTGATGCCCACTTCAAAAATTTCAACTTTATATAAAAATTTGTATTGTTCTTTTTAGCTTTTTAGTGATTTTTTAGCAGTCGGTTAAATATCTTTATGAAAATTTTATAAGCTTAAATTATTATTATTAAACTAAAATAAATTATTATCATGCATGTTTGTACCTACAGTTTCCTTTGATAAATAAATATACAAATAAATACAGATGTCTTTAAAAAAATGTTTCCAATTCTGAAAATTTACTTTTATCTTTTATATTTTGTTTGAAGGTTTTACCAAGGAAACAATTGTTTTTCTAAAAAAAACTGAGAACAAGAGAATATGATGAAAAAAAATGTTAAACATTTTTATTTGACGTGACATATATTTATATCTTATAAAAGAATTTTAAATGGTTTTATATTTGATGTTTGTTTTTTTCCATTTTAAAATGGATATTGCTGATGTCACTCTCCGGGTTAGAATGAACATTTCAAGACTATATTCATTAAAATTAGTTTCCCCTTTAGGTTCTAAATAGTAAGGACTAAACAGAATTTTTTTCATTTACATAAATATCAATTCAATATGTTTTGCTTTAAGTTAATATTTCTAGATCCAATTTGTTTTCAAAGTGGCCGGATCTTTCTCTATTCAAGCCGTCAAACCAAATTAGAAATTGTTTCTCTCTGACTGCAGGCGTCGAGCAATTTGGTCCCATTAGGACACGACAAGATTGTGTTGTTTAAGAAAACAAGGACACTAATGCCTCTTAAACCGAACGGGACTGTTTATAAGACTATCCCACGTCCGAATCCTCGAAAGGTCACTGTTTTCGGACACATACTTTAAGGCGATTAATTTTTTAGAAGGGGCTTATTTGGACCGATATGACCCCATTAGAAATGGATTAACTGATAGGAAGGTATATTAGGTTTGTGTATATTAATGGGGTTATTTTACCGAAATTTATTTCGCGTGGCAGTTAAGGGTTTTTACGCAACAGGGAATGATTTTCTATCTAAATTGAATAAATCTGTATTTCTTTCGTGTTATAATTATAATGTTCCGGAAACTTTATCGATCGATTGTGGAAAAATTATAAGTAGGAAGAATCTGAAAATTTGACAGTGTGATAACGTGCATAGGGGACAGCCGGCAAAAATATTTTCAAGGTGGCAGCACTTCCAGTTATACCGGAAGTAGATGTCAATTTGCTTATTTTAAATAGAACACCCTATATATTATTGTTTTTTTGATTTCTACGTAAAATTCTAGATATATTTTAAGTATAACGTTCTATATTTAAGTCACACCGTTTTGGACATATTTAAATTTGATATCAAAAATGACGTTTGCTGACTAAAACTTAACTATAAATTTTTCTTATAAGGAAGTCTTTATTATTTAATTTGGGTTAGTTTTCTTGTAGACGAAGATCGAATTTAGTAGTCTTTTTATGATTTTTCGAAAATTATTAGTACAGAGTGGTCAAAAAAGAAAAATAAAAATTATATTTAAAAAATCATCAAAAGTCAATTTTTCAAATATAAAGCACTTATTTTAATATTCTTATCATATTAAACATTAGAAATAAGTGTAACTTTGTATAGGGTTATCTATTTCAAAAATTTGTAGTTTTCAAAATATTGGCAATTCAACATTTTTCTATTGTAAAAATGCTCTACGGCATTTTTGTTATTAGTTGGCCATGACGGCGCGGCGTGGTGAAAATAGAACAATCGAACCCTACAGAATTGTCACTATTTTGCCATTTGACATTCATTAATAATATTCGTACCGGGGCAATTAAAGTACACGCTCGAAGATTATTTAAACTTATTTATTACTTATGGAGAATGTGATAGAGTTGCGCGAACATTCGCGATCCGATATACGCAGAAAAAGAAACCGAACACCACCAACTGTTAAAACGATTATAGAAAACTTCAAGAACTTTGAATACATAAAAGCAAAAAGAAATAAACCAGTTGTTAGTAATGAAAACATTGAAACTACAATTTAAGGATATTTCGCCGCATATCCGACAATATCTACAAGGCAAGTAGCATTAGAGTCTGGATTATCTCAGACATCAGTTTCTATTTCTTCGGACTTCACTTTTTCGAGGTTTGGGTTGAAACCTGACATGATGGGGTTCAGAACCTCAGAAATTTAGAGTTGTGTAATTTAAAGTAACAATTTTATGTTTTTAGTGCAATATTTTTTGTCTATTTCTCTTTTTTTGAGGTTAAGGAGCCTGACGTATAGAGGGGTATAGAGGCTGCCGGGTTTGGATTAAGGGACCTCAAAAACTAATAGTTATATAAAATACAGAATTATGTAACTCCTTTAATTGTTGTTTATCTATATTATGAGGATGTCCGATAAATGAACAAAAACATTTTAGGGTCATTTTTGATCTCCAAAAGCTTGCGCGGCCCAAATGAAAAATACGTGTTCGATGTTTTATCATGACCTACATGTATGTGAAGTTGTAGGGTAAAAGAGGGTAATGGGAGTCGCTTAAGCGAGAATTCAAATAAAAGCCTTTTTCAAAATAAAATCATTATTGCAACCGCCTAATAACAAAATTTACTTATTTATCTGTCGATTGAGATCAATTTTAATAACTTTGGCAATCAACTTAGGAAATAGTTACCGTTTAAAAAAAACAGGTTTGACTCCCATTACACCGACGTGACGGAAATACTAGTCACCCTACCGATAATTAGAATGAAATAAATTATAAATATTTAACAGAAGGCACAGACATCCTTGGGCTGAGTCGCGTCTAGTGCAGTCAGAGTGAGCCCAAAGTCAACATGAAAAACATCTGTACCAAATCTCCTTGTCCCTTCCGAATTCGCCAGATATAAGATATCTGTTTTCTGTGTCGTCTGCATTATCATCCTCGTCATCCTGGCACAGATCATTAATATTCATATCAGACACAGTCTTGGAGAATCTGCCTTTTTGTTCTGCTGTATCTTAGTCTTCTTTCATTGGCCCTTCCCTTTCCATTTCTTATTTTCTTTCCATTTTCCTTTGTCTTTTTGAGATTTTTTCTTTTTTTTAAATTTTCTTTCTCTACTAGGGCTTCCTTGATTGGCGTCGAAGTTAAAATTGTAGAGTGCCTTGTCTTGTATTATGGACAGATGTTTTCTGTGGCAATTTTATGAAATCTTGGATTGTAGTTTGTGGAGTTGATATAGCATTTGGTACTTGAAGTGAAGGATCTACTTGGTTTGATGTGTCAGGAACTGTTAGAGCTACTGGATTCGATGTGCTAGAATTTGATCGTATATCTTGCATTGCATCAGAAACAGCAGCTAAAATAGATTCGTCACAATCTTGAACTGCAATTGACTCAAATTGAAGACTTTCACTTGCAACAAAGTCTGCTAATAGATGCAACATTATTAAACGCCTTCCTTATTAAGGATGCTACGTCATAAGGAGTTATCTTTTCAGCGAGATGGCTTTTCATAAATAAGTCATATTCTATCTTGTAAGCTGTTTTTAGTGGTCCATAGAAAGAGACATCCAGGGACTGCATTCTATGCGATGTGTGTGGTGGTATAGACAGCATATGAATATAGTTGCTTTGCAATATTCAAAGATGGGTAATGAAATATGGCTAGCATGGTTATCTAGTACAACAAGGACGCGTTCATCTATAGATGGCTTAGCGTGCTCCTTGAAGTACAAAAGCCATTCAAGAAAGAGATTTTCATTGATCCAACCGGTTTCTGAGCATTTATAAAGTGCTCCTGTCGGGCCATCCTTCTCAAGTAGTGGAGTCAACCTCTTTCTAAGAAAAATAAACATTGAGGGGATAAATCCGCCAGCAGGGATCATTGCACACAACAAGGTTATATTTTTTCCTTTCTCCCAACTTGTGATAGATCCCACTCTCTTCTGTCCTTTTGTAGCTAATATTTTCCCCGGAGTTTGTACAGTTAAAATCCCTGTTTCATCTCAATTATATATGTTGTTAGGGACAAATTTGTGCTTTTCCATCAGTTCTTCTAGATGCTTATAGAACAACTGCACTTCCTCTTTATTAAAAGCTGTGATTCTATTTATGCTTGTTGCTTCTGGCTTTCTAATAGAAATATTATTTCTGGGCATATATGAATTTAACCAGTCACGTCCAGCCACTTTTGAATTTTTGTTGAAGTTGTGATTCAAATTCAAGCTTTCAGCCTATTCAAATGCCACTTTTCTTACCTGATTAGCGGTACATCCATAGAAAATGTTAGCCATATTTTTTATCTTGTTTTCTACTTTAGGGATAAAGACAGTATATCGTCCAAGATGAGGAGCCATATTTTATTTTTGTTTATATCTCTTCTCTAGACTTGAAAATGGAATACCCATAGTTTTCGAAGCTTTTCTTATAGAAAAACCTTGTTGATCGATAAGCTGTATAGCTTTTTCCAGGCTTTCAGAAGACCAGGAAGCTTTTTCGGTGGTTCTGATCCGTACTTTTGGCATCTAGAAAAAAAAACAGCGCGGGTAATGGTAATCACTTGTGGGCAATGGGAGTCACCCGACTCTCATTACCTACAATTAGATTATTGAGAAAAAAATTAAATATAAAAAAAAACATGTAACTATTATCGCAATCTCAACTACACATCACTATTTTGAATTGTGGACTAAATACTGTTACAAGTATCATTTAAGTACACTTTGAAATGAAATACTTGCCTTTTATTTTATTTCGACAAAAAATTGCATCAGCGAGGCGCGAAAACAAAACACGTCAGTCACTTAGAGATGCGTGGCACTACTAGCGCGTTACGTTCAAAATAGTGGCGACGGGCATGGAACAAGGCGGGGAGGGTATATTCGCTGCTCTCGAATGTTTTGTTTTGTAGGTATTTGCATGACCATCATTACCCGCTGACTCTCATTACCCGTTCTTCCCCTAAATACAATTGGCGATAACACTTGAGTAACTTTACTTGTTAAAACAATGGATAAATTAGATTTTTGTATATTATTTTCGTAACTTACTCGAAAAACTCTTTATTTGGTTTAAATATATTATACTGGTTGAAATAGTTTTAAACATTCGATTCAAAATTCTAATATTGTATATGTATAATAATCAGATATATAAAATAATGAAAATACTTCATTATATTTTGAGATTATTTTGTTTCATATTTAGGTACACTGTGAAAAGGAAACGAATTAAATTTAAGGTAAACGGGCTGGAAACAAATTTCTTAAAAGTTTATTAAATGTATTTAATGCAATTAATTTAAATTAATTTATTTCATTAAATTTAATGTAATCATACAATAAATTTAAAGTTTAATTATTACTTTTTAAGGTGCCTATGCATATTAAATATACAGCCAGTGTTCATTGAATTTGAGATATGTTATTACATAATTAATGTACCAATATTAATATGTAGTTCAAGAAATTCTGAAACTACTAGGAAAAGGTGGACATTTTTCCCTTAGGTAGTGCCGGCCATCTAGACCAGTTTCGAACTCATTGATTCCTGTCAGTATGGGGCGGACGTGTACACCTCACCATAAGAAAATTTAGTCCTTTAGCAACTTATATCATATTAAATAAAAAGTTCAGTACAAGTGGCGCCATCTCCTGGAATCTTATGTAATGTATATTGAATTATAATGTAAATTCTTTTATTATTAGGATATATGTGAAATTAATGTACAGAAGTTGAAATATATTTTCAGTTATTTTATTGAAATTTATGTACCATTCAATTAAATTTAATGTACAATGAACTGATATTTTAATGAATTTGCTTTAAATTCAAAGTAAATGTAAATTATTCACGATTTAAAGTACAAAATCATAAAATTTGATTTAGTATGGTCATTAAATTTGCCTTAAATTTAATTTTAACATTGTAGAAAAAATATTTTTATGAAGAATAATTGTTCTGATTAGAGTAATATTTATAAGTGAAATAAATAGTTTTTTTCTTAATTTTAAGAGCATATAGGTAAAAAGTACTGCTCTTGTACATTTTATACTTGCTACAAAATCTTAAAACCTTATTTTTTTTCAGCGCTTGGTAAAATCTTTCCTACCCAGAACAATTTAGAATAATAGATTACGACCTCAGCTGTAGTTTTTTTTGCAAACTGGAAACAAACAAGGCAAAAACCCATAAGCAAAGTACAATAAGGGCAAAACGGCCTGACCCTCCTTTCCATTAGATCAACGTTATCAGATTAGGCGTAAGTTTTTTCGTAAACCGAGGCTGGCTCCTATGAAAATTTAATAGTTTCAAAGTGTGTCTTTGAAGGTAATTAAGAGTTAAACAAGAGGAAGAGATAGTAAATTATTTAATATTATTGAAACAGTGGCGGATTCAGGTAATGTGGAAAAGAAAATATTTCTGATTTTATTAATTAAAGTGATTATATTAAAAACTATAAAGATTTCCTGTCTTGCGTAAAAATTCAGTTTGTGTTTGAATATTTTTTGATTTATCTTGACCCATCAATTATGCAACTGATAACCGTTGGCTTAATACAAGGTTGAAGTTTGAAATTAAAAGTTAGAGAAAAATATTCAATCAATGTCTCTTAATAGCAATTGCTCACGATAAAAAAGACCTGGATTATATTTCTCGAAAGTTAATCGAAGAATGCAAGATGTCGGGACTGGAGGTAAATAGAAGCAAAAACAAATATATTCACATAGGAGGAGATATCGGAAATTAAAACAATAACATAACTATTGAAGCTTGTGAGTTAATCTAAATCAAAATATAGTTTTTTACGTTTTTGGACTGTGTTTTGCTTGAGAAACATTCCTTTTTAGTATCCAGCAATAGTCTGCAAACATATTTCGATTCCATTTTTCCTGATAACGTTTCTTCATTGTTGAATATCTCGGTGGAATCGCTCACCGTGTTCGTCCTTCACAGTGTTGAGATTTTCAGGAAAAACGTCGAAAAAATACATTTTTAGGAATATTTTACATCCCAGAGATAAATAATTTTGAAGGAATTCTGAAACTAGTTCTCCATAGGTTTCTATGACTGAGAAATTCAGTTACGACCTTGTTAATAGACCTCCTTGCTCCTTCCTTCAAAGTCATGGTTTTTCATAAGCTTCCTTATGTGTAGACCTACAAATATACCCTCTTTTATTTTAGCCTCACTGACTCTAGGGAATTTGTTTTTTTTAGTAGAGGAAAACTTAACTACTTTTATCAATCGTTTTAACAAAATTTTTCGTTAATCCGAGTTTAATGTGCAGTTGAAGAAAATATACTTGTTCAGAATTTACCAGTGGTAAAGAAGTTACGTTTTTATGCACAGGTATCAGATTTCTTTTAGGTCAGTGCTTCGTGACAAAATTTAGAGGAATCTATGAACATTCTCCATTTTTGAGCATCCTAACGGCGTTCCAACTTATTCAGTAGTGAATCAACATCAGTACAATACATTAAATTACCTTTTGTCGAGAACAAGCGTATGAGGTCTTGTTCCCGCCGACGATAAAAAGAAATTGTAGCTCTCTTCTCAAGGAGATTCTAACCTTTTAATCCGGATGCCAACAACTCTGCTTGATTCTTTGACAAGTTTTGATCATGAACTAGATCACTGAGTTCAGACTAATTGATCTTATGGGGTTTTGTAGATTTTCTACAAAAATTTGGGTTTTCAATGTCATCTTTGACTTTTAACTTTTTTATGCAAGTTGAAGTTGTCGTACTTCAAGTTAAAGAACTAGCTGGAATAGAAAAGAGAAAAACCTCAAACGTATTGCTAGACAAAGAGGGAAACATTTTTATGGAAACACAACAAAAATTATACAGGTGGAAAGAATACATAGAAAAACTATTTGAAGATCAAAGACACGAAAATTCTTCTATAAACAGTCTGAGCGGTGACATAGGGCCCGAAATTACTAAAGCTATATTGTCACTTTTACTATTTAACGCTTATTCTGAAGAGGTCATATTGGAAAGTCTTGAAGCTGAAACAGTAGAGATAAAAGTAAACGGAGTTTTAATCAACAATATTAGGTATGCAGATGACACCGTAATAATAGCTGATAGTTTGAAAGACCTAGAAAAAATAATGAATAAAATATTAAGAGTTAGTGGAGAATACGGACTCTCTCTTAACACGAAAAAGACCAAGTTCATGATAATTAGTAAGAAAAACACCAATAATAATGAAACCCTAATGGTAGGAGGCCAGGACATAGAAAGAGTTAAGAAGTACACTTACTTGGGAACCCTAATAACAGAAAATAATGACTATACCGTCGAAATAAAAACCAGAATCGAGAAAGCACGTGCCAACTTTATTAGAATGAAAAAGGTTATCTGCAGCAAAGATCTAACGTTAGCCCTGAAAATACTGACTAAATGTTACGTATACAGTGTTCTATATTATGGAATGGAAGCATGGACACTGAATCGAGAGGCAATGAGAAGACTTAACTCTTTTGAAATGTGGACGTACATAAGAATTTAGAGGATGTCGTGGGTTGATCGAGTTACGAACGCCGAAGTGTTGAGAAGAATGGGGAAAGAAAAGAAAGTCGAGATAACAGTAAAACAGAGAAAACTGCAATATTTCGGACACATTATGTGGGGAGAAAAGTACATCTTACGGCTCATAATCCAAGGCAAATAAGTGGCAGAATTTCATGGCTAAAAAACCTAAGGGAATGGTTTGGATGCAGTTCAAAACAACTATTTAGAGCAACTGCCTCAAAAATTAAAATAGCTATTATGATTGCCAACCTCCGCAATGGAGAAGGCACTTGAAGAAGAAGAAGAATGTCATCTTGTCCTGAAGTTAATTGTAAATCTTCATTATCAACGTTTTCTAAATGTAAACTCAAATTTTCAGGTGGCATTGAGACTAAAAGCTCCTTCACTGTGAGAAGTAGGCCTGATAGATTAAGGGAGGTTAGGATATTTAATTTTTTTGGTTTTGTTATCCTAGCAATTCTTGTAATGTAGAAATAACAATTCGTGGATTGGTGTTTGGTTTCCTCCATACCACTGGAATTCCAAGTGACTTTTCGTTAAGCTAACCACTAAGTAATATTACACGAGATGCATAGAAAATATGAGCGGTCCAAGATTTGCCCTGTTTACTGATCTGACACCCGAAATAAAATTCATATGCCTTTTTTATCAAGAGAATGATATCCATTCTTTGGGATTTCAAAGTTTGGATGGTTTTCATAATTTTGTGACATTTTAATGAATCTATTCCTACAAAAATAAACACTTGACTGCAAAGTAACAACGAGTAGTTTACTGTAAATTAATAAAGACACCATTTTAATTCGACATGCCAGTCTAACTAAACTGAAACGACGCGTCGAGAATATCAAGTTTACTACACTTATTTGATAAGGATGCCATTGTATTTGACATCTTTATTGGGATCTCATTTACCGTACTTTGTTGGTGGCCACCTTTTTTTAATAAAACAAGACAGTTTGCTATTTGTGAAATATATATTTTTTAACAGATGTAAAATTACAAAAAAACTTGGCCCAAAATAATTTTCCACTCGTGTAATTATCAGAGCAATCTTTTGAACCCTTTTATCAATACACTTTTTATTTTAAAACTCTACGATAAACCTTTTCTGAATACAACCGGCGTCCTTTCTTATTTCAACTTATCGTATATAACAAATGTTGTCCCGTGAGGATATGTAAAAAAATAGGGAAAGTGGTTCTTGGTTTAGCGAGGAGCTAAAGAGGCATAAAGACGAGGTATCTTTATCTTACGTCAGATAATAAAAATATATAAATAAATGCTCTTTATTGTAATGGATAGATACAATACACTTTATAAATATTTGAAGTATATAAGTAAACAAGATTTTGTTTGTACTAATTTTCTGGAAAACTCAGTTTTATAATGTGTTATTCATAAAATAAACTTAGGTTTGAAGAAAGAATACTTTTATCACAAATATAACTTAAGAAAATACTTTAATAGAGACTGCTGAAGTTTGTCAAAGCTTATTGAGAAAAAAAAAGAAGAAAAAAACTGCAATTAGAGAAAAATATTTAATAGAAAAATCAATCTTTTTTTTTTAAAGCGTTTGAGAATATACTGTAATGGGGAAATGTAGTTTAGATTATTATTTGATCTAGTTGAGTATCTATATTGAGTCCTTTTCAATTCCTTTCTGTTTTTATACATATATTGGATTGACGCCAAAATAAACTAAATTTCAAAATCCAATAACCATGAAATATTAAATAGTTCCAAAGTAGGAAACCTCTTTGGTTTATCCTAAATAATTTTTCTGCAAAATTTTCCAAATTTTCATAGTAGCAATCATAACCTCCTCCCTATATAGGATGGTCAAAATTGAATAAAGATTCTACGAGTGCTTTGATAAATAGTTCTTTTCAGTTTATTAAAAAATGTATACTTTTACTCATTTTTATTATTATTACTGTTCAGTAATGTATTTCACTTAGCTCAAGACATGCTGGAAGTTTATATCTCTCCCGCAGATGTCATGTACACCATAAAAAGACGTTTGTCAGGGTCAAGGTATTCAACTGAAGGCTTATTTAAAATGTCTTATGTATACATTTTTGAACAAGTGGCATGTATTCAGAATGAATAGCTTCTGGATATCAACGAAAGTATTTTTATGCTGGCCCAGCTTACCAAGGTTGTCCTCAAGTCTCTTCGGTGTTAGACCTAGTCAATTAATTAGAATGTAAGTTAATGTTATGTCGGATATTCACCAAGAGAATAATCATCCATATGTCCTAAACTTTATGGCTTACCCAAAATACACAAGCCCGGAGCCCCCTTGAGACCAATTGTAAGCTCTGTTGGCTCTCCAACTCAGGCCCTAGCAAAACATCTAGCCACCATTCTCCAACCCTTCGTCGAAAAAACGGCCTCCTACGTTAAAAACTCGCTACATTTTTGCGAAATAATCAAAAACATACGTTTACAAGAAAAAGGATATCTAGTTAGTTTTGACGTAACATCACTTTTCACACAAATACCAGTTAAAGAGGCTCTTTCTGTAATAGAAAACAAATACAATCTGCCAAAATATATCATCGAATTAGCTAGACACTGTCTTGATAACATCTATCTTACTTATGAAGGCCGACGATATAAACAAGTCGAGGGAGCTCCGATGGGATCGCCGCTATCTCCTGCACTCGCTAACTTATTTATGGAGGACTTTGAATCAAAAGCTTTGGAGACCTCTTCACATAAACCAAGACTGTGGCTACGTTACGTGGATGACACATTCGTTATCTGGTAACATGGGGAAGAAAATCTCAAAAGTTTCCTGGAACACATAAACAGTATACATCCCAAAATTAAATTCACCATGGAGACAGAACAGGAAAGAGAACTACCGTTTCTGGATATCCTACTGAAAAGAAAAGAGGATGGCTTGCTTTCGCACACTGTCTACAGAAAGCCCACTCACACCAACAGGTACCTCAACGCCGATTCACATCACCACCCCGCCCAATTATTTGCAGTAGTGAAATCACTTGCGTTTCGATCGCAGTCCCTTACAGATCCAGAAAATTATCACAAAGAGATGAACATACTGCAGGAACCCTAACAAAGAACGGTTATAAAAAAGAACATATAGACAAGGTTCTAAAAAACAAACACTTGGCCCCAAAAAATCGCGAAAACCAAGAGAATAGCTCCAAGGCTTTTGTTCCTTATGTAAGAGGCACCACAGACAAGATCGCACGAATTCTCAGGAGACACAACATTGAAACCATTTTCACCACAGATCGTAAAGTAAAAGATCTCTTGCCAACACCTAAAGAAAGAATCCCTCTAGAAAACCAGGGAGTGTACGAAATTCCATGCGGAGAGTGCAGCTCATCTTACGTAGGCCAAACCAACCGTAAAATAAGTGTCAGAAGAGACGAACATATAAACGCTGTCAAGCAAAGAACAACTTCTTCTGCTCTGGCACAACACTGGTTGAACACAGGATATAAGATAAATTTCTCGGGAACAAAAATGCTATCGAGATGTGAAAACCTGTCCACAAGAGTTATAAGGGAGGCTATTGAAATTGCAAAGAGGCCCAACAACTTAAATAGCAGAAATGATAGCCAACGTGTGCCTAATACTTGGAAAAATCTGCTTACAAAACATCATTCAGTACCACTTAGTAACGAAAGAGGGGGGCCGATGACGCGCAGCAGGTCACGTCACCTGATGATCCGGAACCATTCGGAAAACGAACACGTCCGACGCCCACACGGTACCGACAACACCGGAGTCGCAGGCGTCAGTTCGCTCGTAGACGCCATACAGTAAGCTTTGAAAATGAATGGTGAATGAGATTTCACCGAAACGTCAGCTGCCTTACAGTCCTGAGAGGGACTCAGCACATACACGGGATGCCCGAAAACCTTCGATTACATATATATATATATATATATATATATATATATATATATATATATATATATATCAAGACACTTTCTCTCTTAATTCTAGAAAGTGTAGTTTCCAACATAGAAGCTTTGGGATGGTGGGCATTATATTTAGTCATAATGATGGGTGTCGCTGGTTGTAGGCTTTTCAGTTTGATATTCGTCCAGCGATACAGATAATTATTGATTATTGTTATAAGAATGCCACAATTAAGCTTTGGTTTTATGAAAACACCAACTATGTTGTTCTTAAATTTTGATTTTTGCTAAACGCTAGATATTTATAGGTTTCTCCCTCTTCCATAGTGAGAACTGTTTTATCATTTGATAATATAATGTCTCCATCGACTAGCTTTCTTTCTTGATATTTGAAATTTTACATTTATCCATTCCGACTTTCATACTTTTGAAAAGGGTGTATGACAGTGTTATTAGATCGTCCAGATGTTTTTGATTTCTGGTGTAAAGTTTGATATCATCCATATATAAGAGATGAATAATGACATGGAATATATCTATGGTAGTGTTGATCTTAAAGCCATACTAGAAACAGATTCATTATCACGTAAAACTAGAGTGGAGTCAAAGAATCACCCCGAACAATTCCTCTTCTGGTATAAATCTTTTCGGTTCTTGATGACAGGTTGTTAGATATCACTGTACGTTAGTACGATTCTGGTATCTAATAGTGCCAAGGAAGTCGACTATTCTGGGGTATAAATAACGAGTACACATCCGTAATATTCGTATTTCAAGTTCTAAGGAGTGAACTACACTGTCCAATACCTTTCGATAATTTATGAATGCTGTGTGATATTACGTTGTCACTTTTTGGTTTGTCTGAGTATTATTAAGTCGGTGAGTTGTTCCTTGCCTCCCTGGTGCTATATCCATTCTGTTCTTCCGCGATTATGTTATGACTATTCACATGCCTGCAAATTATGTTGGTAATAGAGGTTGTTGATACTTTATATAAAGTTGGCAAACATGTTAGTGGCCTATATTGTGAAAGGTCATCTCTAAATATTTTTCGCTATCATACAGGTTGAAACACTGATAACAAATTCTGAGGTGTCTTCAGGGTGATTAAGGATATTATTATTTTTATTAAAGATTGTTACATAATTATTTCAATGTTGTCCAATAATATGTAAGAAAGAACACATGCATCTGGGTAAAGTGATATTAGTAATAATCATTGAAATTTATTCGTTTGACTGTCGATCAAGATCATAGAAAAGCCAGAGATTCTAAGAATGAATCTTCGTATCGTAGTTTTATGAATATTTTTTGAGCGAGACAATGTACTGGATAGTCTGACAAAGAATAACTGCATAATCAGACTTGTGTGGGTCCCGGGTCATTCGGGTATATACGAGAACAAAAAAGCCACTTAGATCCCAACTTATTCTACCTGTTCCAATTATCGTTACTAAGAGGAAACTAAAACTGTAGCTGGAAAGCAAATGTATTAAATCCTGGATAGAGGCTCCTGGAATGAGGTGTATCAAGGAACATATAAATGGACCTAACGCGCTACTGACCATAAAGCTTATCTTTCTGGAAAGAAAAGGACGGCGAATTGGGAAGGAATACTGACACATGTCACCTGTGAGGTCATCTTTATAAGATTAGCATCATGGATGAAACTGTTGACTGTACCCTTAGATTGCGCCAGAACTTATGCAGAAATATTTGGGAGAGACAGTATTTTCACCAGAAGTCGTCAGAAAAGTTCAGTTAATGAGATAATTCGCCACGAATAAGTTGCAATCATGATTTAACGCGGCCTAGGCATCGAAGATCTAGTATCATCATTTTTATTTATTTATTGTAAACTGTTATTATTTGCAATTCAGTGATGACTGGACTATTTTATAATATTTTGACCTGAAAATGAACAGCGCAGTTACGTTGGACTTAATACCCTCTAATTCACTAACATGGTCTAACTTCAAATTCGGTTTAAGTTGCCTTAAAGGGTTTAAATTAATAAGTGAAATAATAAGTCAAACAAATTTTGAATCTGAAAAATACAATGATAAAAAATATTTTTTTTATTACTAAACGGACAAAAGAGGAATATTTTGATTGTTTTTGGACATTGATATCGAAGCTTTATTTCTAGGTTTTTGTCCTTAATAACGGGTAAAAGTGTTTATTTGTTGAGAAATGTAATATATATATTTTAACAATACCATAAGCAATACAAAATTGGTCAACTAGAAGATTTAACTTTCTTCTTAGTGAAGTGAGGCTGTTAAATGGTTGATGTAAAGGTAGACTGATGTCGGTGTAAGACTTTATAAGGCAGAACAATATCAAAACTGTTGAAATTATAATTGATCTTTACATAACAATTTGTTTTTAATATATATTATTTTGCCATTGGGAAACTGTTTTCTTTTTAAATAAAACCATATAAGTTCTGTTTTCTAATTAATTAAACGTTTGGTCAAAGAACAGTTCTGCAGCAATCCTATTGTTATACAAATCATAAAACAGCTTTAATTCCATTATTAAACAGAATGTCGAGCAATTACTTAAAAGCGTCCGCTCGGAGCTCGAAACTTCGCCCATTCATATTATTTGTCGTATCTTTTACGAAGATTGTTCAAAAAATGCCGTTGTTGAATATTCAAAAGAGATGTGAATATTTTAACAATGGATTTAAAACTTAAAAGTGTCATCCCAGTCGTGAATATAGCATAATAAATTCTGCCCTACGCACTTTGGGGGTGCGTCAGTGTTTTCGCTGGATTAGACGCAACGGCACGTCCTTGTTAAGTTTGTTAAAGAAAGTTTTCATCAATTCAGTGTCGTAGATGTATATTTATTTAGTATTTTTTTTCTGTCAATAAAGTGGGAGGGTTACCAGTTTTTTTATTGGTCTTAAGGTATTATGTGACCAGACCGTGAATTCGATATTGTAAATGTGTTCTTGTTCCGAAAATTGAATATATCTGATTCTGTAATATATAAAAAACCTAACCGTTTCAAGGTCAAACGTTTTGTGTCGACATGGAAATCCAGTGTAATCACGTTCCAAGGGTCAAGACTCACCATATTAACATACTTTACTTTTAAATTACGCGTAAATTTTCGCACTGAGACTAACCAGTCAATGAGATATTTATGGCGCAGGGTGCGGGGGTGGATTCCGCTTCATTCGCAATATCGGTTGGTACTTTCGTGCAAGTAACAAGGATATTTCATAGCGGCGGAGATAGCCCATACGCGTGCTTTGCGTTAGGTATGGTGACGATTACTTACGATCATGCTAAATGTATAGTTTGACATTTTGTGTAGATTAAAGGAATTAATTGCATGACGTGGCAAATAGTGCGGAACGGTGGAATTACGCAAAAACATCAGTTATGCTTGATTAGTCGAAATATACAACGCCATCTTGTAGCGAATAGCAGAGCTAGAGCATGTGCTGGAAAAGTTCTGCTGCGTGATCTTTTATCTGGAAGATTCGAGTACTTTTGAGAGTTTCCGAATATGTTTTATGCACCGAGGACGAGTGGTACAAATACAGGAGACAATTGAGAGTTGAACAATTGAGAACTATTCGAAGCGACAACTACTACCTGAAAAGCGAAGTTTAGTGTCACTAGTGTGTTTTGTGACTATAATGTCTTAGTGAAAACATAGTATGCTTAATTGTGAGTGTTTAATTTAATTAAAAGTGTCTTTAATATTCATATAGCGCATTTTCTTTACTCAGAACCCCTGCCTTTATTAGTATTAATTGACATTATTTGATCTGAATTCACGTCCATTTTGTATGGTTTTGTATAAATATGGAAAAGAAGTAAAAGAAAATCTTTAAAAATCTAATGTTTTGCCGACGACGCCTTACTGTTAGCAGAAAATGAAGACGATCTGTAACGACTACTATACCTATTCCAGACCACATCAAAAAATTTAAATATGGAAATATCTACAGAAAAGACCGAAACGATGGTAATTTCAAAAGATCCTGTCAGATGTAAATTGGTGGTGAAGAACCATCCTATTAGACAAAGCAAGTCTTGCAAATACTTGGGAGTTGATGTATCAAGCAATAAAAATCTATATCAGGAAGTCAGAACACAGGCTAACAAGGCCTCAAGGATATCAGGATGCCTGAGGGACATAATCTGGAAAAATAAATATATGTCCACAGAGAGCAAAGTACGCATCTACAGAACTGTGATAAGACCAGTACTAATTTATGCATCGGAAACTCGAGCCGAAACATCTAAAACAAAACGTATGGTACGTACGGCTGAAATGAAAACGTTAAGAACAATCAAAGGAGTAACCCTAAGAGATCAAATAAGAAGTTCCGAAATAAGGGAAGAGCTCAAGGTGCCTGATGTGATACGGTTCATAAGGTCAAGGCACAGATATTGGAGGGACCATGTGGACAGAATGGGCGACGATCGATGGGCAAAATGGGCTAAGAACGAGATACCAAACACTAGAAGACCCACTGGCCAACCTCCAAAACGATGGCACGAATGTTGGACATCAACATCACAGGAGGCTTAACATAACAGAAAAACAAGATGTCAGTCTTAAATACAAGAGGATGAAGAAGAAGCGTAAATTTTCGTACTGAGATTAACCGGTGAGTGAGATATTTATGGTACAGGGTGCTGGGGTGGACTCCGCTTCATTCGCAATATCGGTTGGTACTTTCGTGCAAGTAACAAGGATATTTCATAGCGGCGGAGATAGCCCATACGCGTGCTTTGCGTTAGGTATGGTGACGATTACTTACGATCATGCTAAATGTATAGTTTTGACATTTTGTGTAGATTAAAGGAATTAATTGCATGACGTGGCAAATAGTGCGGAACGGTGGAATTACGCAAAAACGTCAGTTATGCTTGATTAGTCGAAATATACAACGCCATCTTGTAGCGAGTAGCAGAGCTAGAGCATGTGCTGGAAAAGTTCAGCTGCGTGATTTTTTTTCTGGAAGATTCGAGTACTTTTGAGAGTTTCCGAATATGTTTTATGCACCGAGGACGAGTGGTACAAATACAGGAGACAATCGAGAGTTGAATACTTCCAAACTATTCGAAGCGACAACTACTATTTGAAAAGCGAGGTATAGTGTCACTAGTATGTTTTGTGACTATAATTTCTCTGTGAAAACACAGTGTGCTTAAATGTGAGTGTTTAATTTAATTAAAAGTGTCTTAAATATTCATATAGCGCATTTTCTCTACTCAGAACCCCTGCCCTTATTAATATTAATTGACATTATTTGATTTGAATTCACGTCCATTTTGTATGGTTTTGTATAAATATGGAAAGGAAGCAAAAGAAAATCTTTCAAAATCTCATGTTTTGCCGACGACGCTTTACTGTTAGCAGAAAATGAAGACGATCTGCAACGACTACTATACCGATTCCAGACCACATTAAAAAATTTAAATATGGAAATATCTACAGAAAAGACCGAAACGATGGTAATTTCAGAAGATCCTGTCAGATGTAAATTGGTGGTGAAGAACCATCTTATCAGACAAAACATGTCTTGCAGATACTTGGGAGTTGATGTATCAAGCAATAAAAATCTATATCAGGAAGTCAGAGCACAGGCTAACAAGGCCTCAAGGATATCAGGATGCCTGAGGGACATAATCTGGAAAAATAAATATATGTCCACAGAGACCAAAGTACGCATCTACAGAACTGTGATAAGACCAGTACTAATTTATGCATCGGAAGCTCGAGCCGAAATATCTAAAACAACAAGTATGCTACGAACGGCTGAAATGAAAACGTTAAGAACAATCAAAGGAGTACCCCTAAGAGATCAAATAAGAAGTTCCGAAATAAGGGAAGAGCTCAAGGTGCCTGATGTGGAACGGTTCATTAGGTCAAGGCGCAGATATTGGAGGGACCATGTGGACAAAATGGGCTAAGAACGAGATACCAAACACTAGAAGACCCACTGGTCGACCTCCAAAACGATGACACGAATATTGGACATCAACATCACAGGAGGTTTAATATAGCAGAAAAACAAGACGTCGTCTTAAATAAAAGAGGAAGAAGAAGAAGAAGAAGAAGAAGAAGCAAAAGGTAGACAGTGAGTGCTGAACATTTAAAGAACAATGGGAATATTAATAGCTCGTGATTGAGTCAAGTAATGAGACAATGTGTCAAAGAATACAATATAAAACATCATGTTGAGACTGAACATAATCCAAATTACTCCAAATTTATAGGAAATCTATCATTAGAAAAATATGCATCCTTGAAATCCCAGCAAATGTTTAGAAAAACAAATGCTGAACAAGATGGAGCAACTCGTGAGAGCTTCCGCGTAGCTCATTCAATAGCAAAACATGGGAAACCATTTACTGATAGCTAATTAATTAAGGATTGAATGACTGCAACAGTTGGAAAAAGGTGTTCAAAAAATGTATTTAAAAACATCAGTTTGTCAGCAAGCACTGTGGCTGGAAGAGTAAATGAAATTGCAGAAAATATATTAACTCAATTGCCTGGCAAAGATGTTATTCGAGGGATAAATAAAAATTATGAAGAGTACGGCACGACCAATGGAGAAAATATTTTTAAAGAATTCGAAAATGTTGTTCAGAAAAACAATCTTCAATGGAAAAACTTGAAGTGTATGATGTGTACTAATAGTGATAAAAACATGTGTGCAAGAAGTAAATGTGTCATTGCTCCCATATCAAAAGTCGTAGAAAAAGACAGTGGTTCTAAACCACTGATCATACATATAGCATCATCTTTGAATTCGTGAGTCGCACTCCAGTCCATATACTCTTTTTATTTGTGGTAGTCTATTTAAGGTTATGAAAACGATAAATGTGTTCGGCTTTTAAGTCGGAATTTGGAAAAGACCCAAATTATTGGTCAAGAAACCAGTTTCTGACGAACCAGCGGCACTGCCGTGGTGTGGTGATCATGTTGTGCGATGTTTGTGTCATAGATGTTCGTTGTTTAACAGTGCTACTTTGTCTAGATACTTGGTAATTGTGTCCTTGATGAAAGTGTTGAAAGTGTCGCATTTGAGGTGTTTTTAAGGCTCCATTGATCATACCGAATACCTTGTTCTGCAAGCTTTCTAAAAAATTAAATCTGGATCTACCTGTGGTAATTAACCTAGTAGCACCAAAGAATAGGATAGATCTAACAAAAAGTTTTTAAATTATCAGTTTGTTTTCCATATTTAGTTTGCTGTTACGTAGGTACGTAGCAATGAATACAGATCTAATCATGACGATTTGTCTTTAGACAATAAATAATTGGGGTTTAAGTGCCAATTTAGTCTTCTGTGGAAGACTAATCCGAAGTATTTTGTATTGTCCCTCCAGGAAATGCGAGTGCTGGGAATGGAAATCCGATCTTCTCAAATCAGAAATCTTGATTTGGTAAACATTATAGCTTGCGTTTTATCTGGATTAAATTTAATTTTTTAGTTGAAGCCTTCTGATAATCAGACGAGATGAATCCGAGAACGTTGCAAACGCAGTCTCGTTAGCAAATAAGTAAAGTTTACTAAATATATTTGAAGAGATATCTACCGTATCAAGATTAAAAAGAGTTGGGGACAAAGATGAAGCTTGAGGCACCCCAGCTCTTATTAGGTTAACATTTGATATACATCATCTGACGATACCATGAAAGAACTGCCCTCAAGGAAACTTGAGATTAGTCTTATTAGGTAGCTCAGAATTTCCAATCTTATGAACTTTACTACAAGTCCATTGTGCCAAACCTTGTCAAAAGCCTTGTCCGTATGGTATTTCGATTAAATCCCTGTGTAATAATCGAAGCCAGCTTGGTGGTTTGTTGAATACTACTGTGAATGCTTCTAAATCCGAACTGTTCCGGAGACAAGATGTTCCTCTCAGCTACGAAATAAGTTTCAATCGATTCAATATCATACGTTCTTTTTTTTTCCCAGATTGAAAAGTAAACTAATAGGTCAGTAGCTATAAATGTTAATGGCCCTTTCGCCTCTCTTTCTGATCAGAATTATCTTAGCTACCTTCCAGTCTGAGGAAAAATGACCTGATTGTAAAACTGCATTGGTTATATTAGTTATAGCTTGACCCCTTGACCACATCAAGACCGATGACAGGTATACCTAAGTCAATAAATCGAATGGACTTGTAGATTTGTACCGTACTATCAATTCTCTGTTCCTTGATACGATCGGCACTGGGGTTGAAATTGTTCATAAAATTTTTTCGCAAATCCATTTGCCTTGTCTTGAGGATCAGTCAAGATGACATTACCGCTAGTAATATGGGGGAAGGTGTTTTGGTATCTTTGGTTAAACTGTGTATCATCCTGAATAGACTACGATCCTGAATTTGCAGAGTCCCTAATTGTGACTATCAGCACCTATTGTATAGGTTGTGAAGCTCCCTCTATATCTTTTCAGATGCTCTATTAGCTTGTCTCCTGGTGTCAGGATTAAATGACAAGTCAATAGAGCATCTTTGTGTGAAAATGCTTGGATATCTCAGAACTTTTACAGCCAGTTATGTCATCAGCTGTTAAAGAAAAGCATCTAATTATCTTGAATCATTTACATACTTTGTATTCCAATTTTTTCACATTGGGTCGGTGGTAGTTGCGAAACAGTGTTGGACCGCTGGCCGTAGTTTGGATACCCCTAATCTAGGCCTACGTTTAAACCTGTCATCTCATTCGCGAATCTATAATAAATTATTGTTCCTTACACATTTTAGGAGTGTGTCAGTGATTTCGTTGAAATAAAGGCGAAAGCACGTACCTTCGTACGAAGTTTGTTAAAGAAAGTTTTAATGGTAACAGTGCCGTAGAGCTTATTGTATTAAATAAAGTTCATAATTTTATTTATAAAATGGAAGTCTTAGGTATTGTATTCAAGAGTAATAAGATTGAATGAAACACAAATTGTTCGACTAAAAAATCAGTTCTGGGAAGAGAATCTTAGGAATACTTGGGCACTGCCAAATTATTTGAATTTTATTGTAAATTGTGATATTTGTGCAGTAAATCATTTTCTGTCAAAAATCGTGAGTCAGGGTCTTAACTAAGATTTTATGCCAAAAAATAGGTTTGGTTGATTAAGAAACTATTTTATTAGTTTAGTATAAATATTTTTTATGTCTGTAATAAGACATATTATGGAAAGTGCCAACAAAATGCAGCCGCAGTACGTCGTTTGTAAGCGGAGAGATTTGATTTTCGAAACCATCCGTCTCCGCGGATGTTTGTAAATTTAGTTATGAGACTTCGCGACATCGGATATTTAAAGGAACAACCAGAAGGTCATACTGGAAGACAGCCTTCACGCGAAATGTTAAAGATAAGGGTAACTTTGTATAAGGCTGATTGGCATGATTATTATTAATGATTGACAATGGCAAGAAATAGTGACAATTCTGTAGGGTTCGATTGTTTTATTTTTGCCAGGTCTCCCCGTCATGGCCAACTAATAACAAAACTAAAAGCCGTATTGCATTTTTACAATAAAAAATGTTGAATTGCCAATATTTTGAAAATTAAAAATTATTGAAATAGACAACCTTATACAAAGTTACCCTTATTTTTAATGCTTCTTATGATAAAATTATAAAAATAGGTGCTTTCTATTTGAAAAAATTGACTTTTGACGATTTTTTCAACATAACTTTTATTCTTCTTTTTTGACCACTCTGTACTATGACGCGTTTTTATGTAGGCGGGGAGCAGGCCGTGCTCTTCGGCTCTTCTTCGTTCACGGTAGCGGAACATCGGTCAGTGGATATTTCTCGTGCAGACAGTCACATGCTCAGCGCAGGGGTATCGGGTCGGCGGTATCTACTTATATTCAGGATATCCCTGCTCTCTCAGCTGATCAACGGTTTGACTGCCTGAAGGTGAAAACATCCACTCGGTGGTCGGTTCTCGAACGCCACCCTCGGGATTCATGTGGTCGAGGGCCCACTTATGCACCGGGCAGCTTGTTACAGTGGAAAAACGGCAAACCAGGGGTCAATTGTGCGTATTAGTGCTGGCTGCCCCCTGCCAATTGTTACATGTAATGTTAAAAATGGGACTAGATAATGAAACAAACGGTTATAAAACATCCTGTATCCTGTATTCCATTCTTTTATACAAAGATATGGCCTAAAACTAACTTATACTTTAAGATGTACAATAATATAAACAAATAAACGGTCTGGAGGGCAAGAGTATGTTTTGAGAGCTGATCACGGTAGCTCGTACTGGTCGGTTGCGCTGAAGACGGTAACCGGGCGGTAACATTCACGACGCTATTCACGTCGGCTCGTATGCAAATTATCGCGCCTCGTATCTAAAATCCGCGTTCACGGTTGACGGCGGTTCGTATTAAAATTCGGCCGACGGCGGTATACGCGGTTTATAACAATAACCCGGCATCGATCGGCGGTAGGGGGCGTCTCTACACGGCGACAGCGATCAATACACGCGGCGGCGATAAGCGTCGGGGCGACAGTTGTTAAGCGCCCATATCAACGGACATCGGAGGGCACCTGGCGGTAAAACACATTCCTGGTCAATACGGAAACAATAACAAACTTACGGCATCAGTGCGTGTGTGTATAGGTGACGGTAGGAAAGAAAGAAAGGAACTGACGCTGCCCGTTCTTATAAGGGTCCTCGACAGCGTCAGCAGGATGGAACGACATTGCCCGTTCTAATAAGGGTCCTCGACAATGTCGACCAGTAGCGGTAGGAAATTAGGAAAGGAACCGACACTGCCCGTTCTTATAAGGGTCCTCGGCAGTGACGGTAGGATGACACAACATTGCCCGTTCTTATAAGGGTCCTAGACAATGCTGACCATTAGCGGAGTAGGACGTAAGGAAGGAAGTGTATGGTGAATCACCATATACATACAAGCCGAGCCTCACCTACATTGCTAGACCAGGAAGGCGCGGTCCGGCAGGCGACCCAGTCTAGTCCGTTTGTACTGTTGACCCGGGTGGAGAACGTGCAGTTCTCAGCGAAATAATGGTCTGCTCGGACTTAAATAGACGGCCCGAGCTCCCACTACGCTGACATGTGACGGCGTGCGGTGATCACGCATGCAATACTGCTGTATGTGGCGCGCGATTACTATGGTCGGATGCTCTGAAAATCTCGGAAAATGATATTTCCCGGCATAGCGCGGCAAATCGAATTATATTTCGGTAATATTGAAACTTTAAGCAATCTTTTCCCGCAAGAATCAGATTTTTCGGATGTTAAATAAATAAATAAAATCTCATACTCATGCTCAAAAATTAGTAACTTCGTTACAGTACTAATAATTTTCAAAATATCATAAAAAGACTACTAAATTCGACATTCGTCTACAAGAAAATTAACTAAAATTAAATAATAAAGACTTTCTTATACGAAAAATTTATAGTTAAGTTTTGGTCCGCAAACGTCATTTTTGACGTAAAAATTTAAATATGTCCAAAACTGTGAGACTTAAGTATAGAACATTATACATAAAATATGTCTAGAATTTTACATAGGAATCAAAAATGCCATAATATGTTGAATGTTCTACTTAAAATAAGCAAGTAGGCATCTATTTCCGATATAACCAAACGTGCTGCCATTCTGAAAATATTTTAGTCGGCTGTCCCTCGTGCACGTTAGTACACTTTCAAATTTTCGGATTCTTCGTAATTATAATTTTCCCACAACGATCGATAAATTTCCCGGAAAATCACCCTGTATATTGTGTATTCTATTTAAAATAAGCCAGAAGGCATCAACTTCCTGTATGCTACAATTTTTAAAATATTTCAGCCGAATTGCCCCCGACTTCAGTAAACCGCCAAATTTTAAAAATTTTCCAAATTCTATTTTACGAGAAATCGATTGCAGCAGGTCGTCATGGGACACAATGTATATTTCTTAATCAGAAAGAATGACTTTTGTTATGCGGACTAAATTGCTGGAGATGTATAGAGAGCATATTTGAAATATAGTTTTTATCCAGAACAGTAAAATGTTTCGAAACACATTATTTTTAATACCTTCTTTCTCATAAAACTCTATTAAGAAGAGCATTAAGGCGGCAGATTCATTGCCCTACAAATCAGAGAACAATTTTAATTTCATTATCAAACAGCATGTCAAAGCAATTACTGAAAAGCTCCCGTCCGTTCGCTTTAAGCTTATATAACTTGGCCCATTCGTATTATTTATTCTATAGGTCTATTAAAAACGTCTTTGAATATTCAGAAGAGATAAAGATATCTTCACAATGGGTTTTAAAATTAAAATTCCCGTCTTATTCACGAACATCTGAAGATGAATTCTTTCCTACGCACTTTAAGGGTGCGTGAACGTTTTCGCTCAATTTAACGCAGGAACAGGTTTCGCAAAGTTTTGTTCGGTATGGAAGTTTCTGGGAGCTCGGTCTTTCAGAATATAGTCATTTAGTCTTTTTCTTTATCTTATATTAAAAATAAGTAAGAACTATTTATTATTAGGAAATTATATGGAAAAATTATGCATTTTTTATACGTTGCACCTTGGATCATTGTACAGGGTGAGTCAACGTTTGGATGAAGTAGGTTTGTGCCTTTTCGGTGAAATTAACAAAGAGACTATATTTATTGTTTGATACAGTTTATTTTTACGCAGATTTTAAAAATATTTAGGACTCTACAGGGTGAGCCAAAAAACTAGGACAGCATAAAGTTGTATTTTTTTAAATAGAACACCCTATATACGAATCGTATTTTCGATTTAACTTATAATTTTAAATCTTTTTTATTAAGGGTTTACTATAACAAAACTTTATAGTTTCTGAGATAATTAAGTTTAAAGAAAAAAAGTCACATTTTCAAGCATCAATTCAATCCTAAATAACGTTTTCAATTTTGTGACAAATATATTCAAATTTGGAATTTAGCAAGGCCAAGGACAAGTTAACATAATTTTTACCTAATATTTGCAATAAAAGCTACAGGGTGTTGAACACATCGGCTCAAATTTGAACAAGTTTAAATGAATAAATATCTTTTTTTTTTAAATGGTACGCCCTGTATATTTTCATGTTCTTTAATAGAGTAATAAAAACCCTAAAAGTTTTGTTCAATATATCCTATACCTATTTATAATAGTTTTTGAGATATTTCAGTTTTTCTTATTTTCCATACTTTTTTACAGAAATAGTCTTCATTATCATAGTAGCCATGTAAAATAATAAAAAGAAACTACAGAAACAAACAGAATGTTGTTAAATATGATGAAATACATTATTCGTTATATTACAACGGCAATAGTTTAATTAAACATAATGTGAAAAAATTAACACAACAATAACGACAAGGCAAATACATATTTACTTTTATACTAAATTGAAACAAAAAAATTACCTATTAAATACTGAGATTAATTATTTCTTTTTAATAAGTGTTCGAATAAACGACCCTCTTGTGCAATGCACAAATTTAGTCTTTTTTGCATATTTTCTCGGATCCTGGACAAAATTAGTGGCGTTATTGTTCTACAGGTATCCCTAATCCTGTTTCGCATATCTTCAACTGTTGTTGGTGGATTAACATACACCTTATTTTTAATATAACCCCATAGGAAGAAATCTAATGGGGTGATGTCGCAAGACCTTGGTGGCCACTCAATGAAACCCCCACGTCCAATCAATTTTTGCGGATATCGTTGGTCCAAAAACGCACGAACTTCACGATGGTAATGCGGAGGCGCACCATCGTGCTGGAACCACATACTGTCGAGCTCATCCCTATCGAGATCTTGAAGCAGTTGGGGTAGTTCTTCTTGTAGAAAGTTCAGGTAACTATGGCCATTTAGTGGTTCATTAAAAAAGTGGGGTCCAATAATTCGATTATGATGAATACCACACCAAACATTTAATGACCAGTGGTTTTGATGTTGCACCTCTCTAATCCAAAATGGGTTTTCTGTGGCATAATAATGCATGTTGCGTCTATTTACGGCACCGTTACTTCTAAAAGTAGCTTCATCACTAAACATTACCTTGCATAATAAATTTGGATTTAATTGAATCTCCGCATTTATTGTACGACAAAAGTTTACACGACTTTCAAAATCCTGTCCATGCAATTCTTGGTGTAATTCCATGTGATATGGATGATACCTATATTTCTTGGTAGTACGATTAGCGGTGGATTGTGATGTTTCACATAATGCTGCTAACTGACGGCTACCAATATAAGGATTTTCCTGAACATTTAACATTACTTGTAGTTCTTTTTCTTCATTAGTTACTGGTTTGTTGACCACTTTACGTTTTGGATAATCAACAGTACCAGAAGAATCAAATCTTTGCATTAAGTTTTGAAAAGTATGGGTATTAGGCTGGCATCGATCAGGATACTTCATTTTGTAAATTAAGGCAATTTTTTTGAGCCTCTCCTATTGTATAAATCATATCTATTAACTCATTCTTTGGAAAATTCATTTTACAATATAAGATGAATGCAAAAAAAACAAACTACACTACATAAAAACCAAAAGAAGCGATTGCGGTTATAAATTTGACACACAGACAAATGTTCTTTTACATTGTTTTTGCCATGGCTACTATGATAATAAAGACTATTTCTGCAAAAAAGTATGGAAAATAAGAAAAACTGAAATATCTTAAAAACTATTACAAAAAGGTATAGGATATATTGAACAAAACTTTTAGGGTTTTTATTACTCTATTAAATAACATGAAAATATATAGGGTGTACCATTTAAAAAAAAGATATTTATTCATTTAAACTTGTTCAAATTTGAGCCGATGTGTTCAACACCCTGTAGCTTTTATTGCAAATATTAGGTAAAAATTATGTTAACTGGTCCTTGGCCTTGCTAAATTCCAAATTTGAATATAATTTGTCACAAAATTGAAAACGTTATTTAGGATTGAATTGATGCTTGAAAATGTGACTTTTTTTCTTTAAACTTAATTATCTCAGAAACTATAAAGTTTTGTTATAGTAAACCCTTAATAAAAAAGATTTAAAATTATAAGCTAAATCGAAAATACGATTCGTATATATTTAAAAAAATACAACTTTATGCTGTCCTAGTTTTTTGGCTCACCCTGTAGAGTCCTAAATATTTTTAAAATCTGCATAAAAATAAACTGTATCAAACAATAAATATAGTTTCTTTGTAAATTTCACCGAAAAGGCACAAACCTACTTCATCCAATCGTTGACTCACCCTGTACATACATATGTTTACTTTAAAACTACCTTTACCCACTACACAGAGGTGTTTCTATATGGTAAAATAAAAGTAGTTAGTCATATAATAAAAGTCAAAAACTCAATACTTCTCCAGTTATAGCCGGTCATAGATAATTTTTTTCTTATTTTTAATATATTTCGGTTATTTTATTAACCGACTTCTAAAAGAAGGAGGTTCTCAATTCGTCGCGTATGTATGTTTTTTTTTATGTATGTACACCGATTAATCCGAAACGGCAGCACCGATTTCAATGAAATTTTTTACGTTATATTCAGGAAGTTGCTGCGGTGGTCCCATATTTCTTTGAACGAATTTGTTGCAGTAATATCCAAGATGGCGTTGACAATATGGCGACCAAAAAATTAATTTTGTTTGATTTTCTCCAAAATTGGTATGGGGGAATTTTTGGGGTCGTACAGAACGAATCTGAAATTATTTTAAAAAAATTCGATATGGTGGATCCAATACGGCGGACAAAAAAATCAATTTTGTTTGATTTTCTTCAAAATTGGTACGAGAAAGTTTTCAGGGTCATACATAACTAATCTAAAATTATTTTTTTTTAAAATTCAATATGGCGGATCTAATATGCCGGATGAATAAATATATTTTGTTCGATTTTCTTCAAAATTGGTACGGGGGAGTTCTAAGGGTCGCACAGAACGAATCTGAAATTATTTTAAAGAAATTCTATATGGCAGATCCAAGATGGTGGATCAAAGATTCTACATCTCCCGATTTTGTCTAAAACCAGTATTGGGATATTTTTGTTAGTGTTAATTATGAATTTAAAATATTTTTTGAAAAACTCAATCTGGCAGATTTAATATTGTGTCTTAAAAATTTTATATTCTTCGATTTTCTCCCAAACTGATATAAAGGGTTCTTGAGGGTGTAAATTATGAATTTAAAAGTATTTTTTCAGGATTCAATATGGCAAATCCAAGATAGCGGACTTAAAATTTTACATTTTTCGATTTTGTTCAAAGGTTGGACTATAAATCTAGAAATTTTAAATTTCCGGATTTCATCCAAAATTGGTACTAGGGGGCTTTGGAGAGTTTAGATTTAGATTAGATTAAGACTTGAAATTCAATATAGCGGATGCAATTTGGTGGGTTGAAAATTTTACCTTATTCGCATTTTTTCAGATTTGGTATTAGAAGGTTTTCGGAGTCGTGTATTACGAATATGAAGTTAATTTTTTACAGCTTATTAGGTTGATAAGATACAATATGAGGAACAGAAAATTTTACTTATTCCGATTTTGTCTAAAATTGATATGGTGGGGTTCTTGAGACGTATACAAACTGAATATGCAGAATAAAATATATCGAGCTAAGAAATTTACATCTCAGATTCTATTAACATCGATATTGGAAGTTTTTGGGGCCTATATTACCAATCTAAAATTAATTTGAAATTTAAGATAGTGGACTTACTATGACAGGCTAAATATTTGTTTGACACAATTTTACTGGTATTTGGAAAACTCTAAGAATTTTTAGTGTTTCATTTTAGGGTGATTTACAACTTTGTATAAAATGGGTACTTTTTTGCCACCTTGGAGTCATTGCGAGGTACACTAATCTCGATTAGTACTTAGTTCAAATAATTTATGGATATCATACTGAATTCTAAAACAAAAAAGAGAAAAATAAAATTTTTATAAACAAATTGAACTAACTTCTAAAAGTGCGCTAAAAAGTGAAAAATAACTATAAATTTTTATATGAAATTGAACTTTTTGAAGTCGGCGCTAAATTATTTGTAAATGAAATAAATATATACAAATTATGGTAAGAAAGCCATTACAAATAAAGTATTTTTAATCTGTTTATGCAAATCGCATTTTGTCAGTTATTAGTTTGGCGCCGACTTCAAAAAGTTCAATTTCATATAAAAATTTATAGTTATTTTTCACTTTTTAGCGCACTTTTAGAAGTCGGTTCAATTTTTTTATAAAAATTTTATGATTTATCAAGTTGATTGATTGGCACAGGGACTAAGCTTAATGACTTCAATCATTCTGCTGCCTCTCTACTGTGTTACCAGAGGTTGCTTTACCTGAAATTCAAATTTAATTTTTCACATATACTTTTGTTGTGACACTTATCAGAAAAAAATGTACGCAATTTAACAGACAAAAGAATACCCATTAAAAAGGCTTTGCTTGTTAGAGTCTATAAACTACAAATTTGAATTAAAGTTTTTATTACTAGAAAAATCAGTTTTTGAAATGCGAAATAAAGATTTTATTTGATAAAAAGTATTAAGTAAAAAAATTCTTCTTTGTGTTTTGGTAGACGGGAAATTAGTAAAAATCTTAAAATTAACACTGTATTATTTACAAAATGGGTAATGAATATTCAAATATTCAATATCGCGACATGTATTTTGCTATGGGAGAGCAAATGGAAATGCAGAAGAAGCAAGGCGATTGTGTCTGGAAGAGCATATCCTGAAAGAAATATCCCACATACCCAAACTTTCACCTGCGTCCGTGGGTGAAATCGGAGCATTAAAAAATAATTTTGGTGCTATAGGAAGACCAAGATAGGTTAGAAATATTGAAATGGAAGAAAGGATTCTTGAAAGGAGAGAAATCGATACTAATTCTAGGAAGATAAGTTTAGAAGAAGGAATTGCCAATTATACGTCTTGAGAAGTTCTTTATGAAGAATTTTCTTATCCTTTTCATAAAAGAACGTGCAAGCCCTCTATAAGGTCAATAAACAATTGCTACTAAACATGAAACAGAAAATTATGCGTAAAATCATCAGTTCATTAAAAATCGTGTTATTGAGCGACGCATCTCCAATTACACACTCCACAACTTTTATGACACCCATTAGTACTCTTACGAAAATTGTCATGCGATTATGGAACGACATCATCAGTGCCGATGTTCTCCGAACGTAGGAGGCAGAATTATAGAAGACCAACACATCATTGATGGGTCGTTAAATGGAAATGCATATTTAAATTTTCTGCAGAATGATTTTCCACAATTGTTGGAAAATATTCCCATTAAAACAAAACTAATTATTTGACTACTTCAAGATAGCGCTCCATCTCATTTTAACCTGTATGTACACTGATGTTTCTGCGAAGCATTCCATGACAGACGGGTGACTCGCGTATTCTCCTTTATATTTTTAACAGTTTTCCTAGTGTATTATTAAAAGTCATAAGGCAAGCAAGGTCAATAAAATTGGGTCCTTCAACTTCAGGGGCACTGCCAAAACTCTCACATCTGTAAGATGATAAAATCTATGGTCATACTTAACCTAGACCTGAAACAATGTATAATACTTTATCTAAAAATATTATCCATAGAAACAGACCGAATAACTGCTCTATATTAAAATGAAGTGAATATTGCATGCAGAGTTATATTGTATATAAGGTAAGTTTTTACTATATTATACATATATAAAATAATTTTTTAATTAAATGTAAAAGAGTTTTGCAGTTCTGAAGATGGTTTAACTGACAATGAACTGAAACGTCAAACATTTCAGGACATTAGATGATAAATTCTTTTTTAGAAGCGTGTCACAGTTTCCGCCAAATTAAAAGCATAAATTTTGTGATGAAAAATTTTGTGAATTTTGTATCTGAATTTTTTTTCTACAAAATTTTAAATGTTTTAGGCACTATTACATTTAGAAGATATCACGAAAAATTATATATTTTGTAGCTTGTGGTATTTTTTCCAAATTTATAATTGTTTCAATATTTTTCTTTTGCATATGCTTTCCGGTATTTTGCTTTTGGTTGGTTTAATATTTACTACAACTTTCATATCCGTCTATATTTGAACTCTAATTTAATTTAGACCTAAACCTGAAATTTCTTTGCATTTCCTGTATTTTTCCAATGGTAAATTTCAAAAATTCGAAAAAATTTGATATAGCAACACTAAGTAAATAATTTCAATGAAAACTGGAATCGATTTTTTTGTTTTTACTAATTTACGAAAAAAAAAATTCAAATTTAATCCTCAAGTTTTTAATATAATTTCCAAAGAAAAGCCTACTTTTCCGATAACATCTTCGAGGCACATGCTTTCAACTAAGGGGGTAGTCTGGTTCAGCGTTTTTTCTATTTTTGCTTAAATTGAGAGTATTCTGTGTATGGAATATGCTACAAAAGACTTAAATATGGATACGTAGCAAAATAGACTGAAAGGAGCTCTTTTAGTGTGCATGTAAACAATTAAAAACAAGATTTAAACAAAATTTTCCCTTGTCCTAAAACTTCAGAAGGGTTATTTTCAAAAAAATGTTTGTCAAAACGTTGTTCAAGATAACACAAAAAATACATGATAATTCTTATTTATCAATTTATATTGAGGATTTTCATATTTACACCGACAGTATACTTTAAAATTTTGTTTGAAAAAACTTATAATCAGAGAAACAGCGAAATTTATGCTAAAGATGGCGTTACACTTTTAAACCACCATTATGTAAATGTTTGATGATATATATATTTATTTTATAGATAATTCTTGAAGCTATATTCATTATTTTAAAAAACTTTTAGGTTTTTTTAGGGCAAATCTAATAGATACTAGAATGCATACTCTGAAGAAGGAATGTTTCAAAGAAAGGCATATTTTCATGATTCTACACCAGTATACCCCGTTAACCCAAGAACACAACTGCAACGAAATTGCAGAAAAAAGAACTGTAACATAATGCGTAACCGACAAAAACCTGACCGTGACCTGATGTATATATATATATATATATATATATATATATATATATATATATATATATATATATATATATATATATATATATATTATCAGAATTTAATATTTATGCTCGATGAATTCGAACATTTCGTCACGGACTCCCCAACTATTCACGTCTGTCATCCACCCTCAGCTTAAAACTTGACGCACTTCTATTCAAAGCAAACATGGATATGTATTTTAGACTTAAAAGTTTAAATTGTCATCTCATTTGCAAACACCAGGTTATGAATTCCGTACTACGCACTTTGAAGTTTGACTTTAATTACGCACATCAGTGTTTTCGCTAAATTTAATGCAAAAGCTAATTATTTGCGAAGTTTTGTTAACGAAGTTTGTGAAAATACGGTGTCGAGGAAAATTATTTGTTGAAGAAAAAAGGGCAGGATTTGGAAGCTTTGAGGTTATTTATACCTGAAAGAAACTGTTATTTGCGGTTACCAATTAGGGAACAGACATTTTTCCGAAAGTAATATAGAAGGACCAAATAAAATGCTTTTTTTCAATGGATATGTCATAGACGTAATAAAAATTTAGCGTTCTTGTACGTAAAAATACTTTTTCTAGAGATTGATAATTTAAAAGATTTTAAAGAATTTAGAAAATTTTTTTTCTTTTTCCACGAGATTTATTATTTATATAACCAATTTTCTGTACAAGAGGAGGAATGATATTTTTTCTATGGGTGTATACAGTATCAATGACTTAGTAAACCAGTAAGAAGATAAATTTCGAGTTATGGTGTTACAACTTCAGTGCTTTTGAACTTTCCTGAAGCTTATGACACTGTAAATCATAAAATTCAATATATCTAAACTTAAACATATTAGTTTTGATGGTACTTCGTTTAAGAATTATCTGCAACAGAGTCATCATTAATAAAAAAATTTCAGATACTGTTGGGACATTTTAAGGGTACCGCCGGATTCTGTGCTGGGGCTCTCATTTGGAATATACATGGATATGTTAATGATATATCATAGTAATATTACTGCAATTGCATATGAAGTTAATCGCTTGATGAACATTGATTCAAAAATTATAAACCACTTTGCTTCTTATAATCTTAAAGTTAATGTTAACAAATAAAATTTCATGTTGTTTGGTAGTAATAGCTAATAGATATCTCTGGTCGCCTGGAGCATCTCGAAGCAGGAACGGGCTGCTACCCGCGTGGAAAGATGTCTATCGCTCCCTATCTAAAGAGCGCCAGTTTTGAAACCAAATAACTTTCTTGAGATACTCTTACTATTCAGAGAGGATTGGGAGGAAGAGTAAACTCTTCCCAGAAATGGATTTTGGTGGTTTACAGGCGACAGGATGAAAGCTGGAGTGTTCGGTAAAAGCAATGGAATAAAAAGTCCTACTCTCTGGGACAGCAAACAACGGTCTTTTAAGCAGAGATTGATGGTATTCTACAATGTGGTCATCGAGAAGGACATAAACAGAAATAGGACAATTAATATATGCTCGGACAGCAGAGCTCCAATAATGGCCCTGGGGTCCAATGTAGTAGTTTTGCAACTGGTGTCTGAGTGTAACGGGGTACTTAAAAACCTAACAAAGAACGATTGCACAATCAGACTCGTATGTGTCTGGGTCACTCGGGCATACACGGAAACGAGGAAACGGACCACTTGGCAAAGATGGGGTCCGAGGTTGAGCCATATGGCCTCCAACCTATTTTACTTGTTACAGTTACTGTTGGTAAGAGAGAACTGAGATTGCTGATGGAAAATAAGTTCATTGAACGCTTGGAGAAGCGGCTGGAATGAGCTATGTAAAGGTACATATAAGTGGACTTAATGCACCTCTTACTAAGGAGCTTGTTTTTTTGAAGAAGAAAGCCTGCGGATCGTGGTGGGATTGCTAACGGGACATTGTCACCTTCGAGGCCATGTTTATAGGATTGGCGTTGCGGATGATTCGATGAGCAGCCATAATGTGATGTAATGGGCCCAACAAGCTGTAAGTATTAAGGATCGAACCTCTTTCATTCATTCATTCCTTTCTTTTTTTGAGCATTTTTCTATTTTCAAAGGTAATTGCATATTTAGCAAATATCAAAAGAAAATTTTCCGGTGAACAAATTAAGATTGATATTTAAGGAGATATAATGGAAAAAATTGTAAGAATATAAGTATTTTTGTACAATCGGCAGTAGCTGAACACCAGCATTGCTCAGGTCACACTTTTAATGTAAAACAAACTATGGTGATAGCATCAGTGTTTGGTTTCTTTAAACGTAAAATTAGAGAATCAATCAGAATTTGTAAATATCCAAATAATATTAATGGATATGCAGGTTACAGTCTACATCACACATGGAAATCAATTTGTAACGCAGGATCATGGTTCGCTGAGCACCAGACGGCTATAAATACCGGGCTGTTGCTCCTCGATAGTCATTCAGTGTTCTAATCTCGTGGAGTAAAGATCCCTAAAGATGCCTCGTGCAATCGTAGGTGAAACGTCGGAAAATAATTCCAATTTGATGGAGTCTTAACCCAAGAACCATGATTTTGGATTTTAAATTTGTGTACAAAGTTTATTATTTTCACTGTCATAAAAAGTCCATTTTGACAATAGTTTTATGTATCGTAAAAAGTGTTCAACGCTCTGGGTATTCGAAAAAAGTGTGTTCGAACGTTTATTAATTTTTACTGATATTTTTCGGGAAAATGAGAAAATTAACGGAAAGTGAAATAACTGAAATAATATGCAATGATTTGTTTTGAAGATAGAACGTACACACAGAGGTGGTCAAGTTATTCGGTGCTAATTCACCCTGATCGGCAACCTATAATCTAAAGAATGGTAAGCAAACTGAAGATAAAGTTGAGGAAATATGATCATGTTCGACATCAAGAATTCTGATCGACCCTCAATAATAAAGGATCAGCTTAATATTCTTTTGGCAAATCACAGCTTAAACTTTTAATGTAGCACATTCTGGTGTGCATAAAGTACTGAAAAGGGCCCTACACCTCTACAAGATATGCTTAGTTTAGGAGTTGTCGGAAGATGATTTTGATGGCCGAAATCAATTTTGCGAGCAAATTCAGTAATTATGCAGTAGTAACAATAATTTTGAAAAAGAACTATTTTTTCTAACGAGGCGATATTTGCTTTAAAGGGTCAAGTCAATAGACAAAATTGCTGCTATTAGGCAACTAAAAATCATCATTGCTTCACAGCAGTTAACAACCACAACCCTCACAAAGTTAACGTGTGGTGCGATATAGTTGACGGAAGAGTCCTGGGTCGTTATTTTTTTGACGGAACCCTCACTGGAGCTTGTTCAAAATGTCTTGCACAAATAAATTTGTATTCAGATCAGGCCTGCAGGAGCCCGATATCCTGCGTGAGCTTTTTTTTTTTTTCATCAAGATGGAGTTTCGTTCCACTACGCTGTCTCTATCCGTGCTTATTTGAATGCGGTTTATCCAAATCGTTGAATAGACAGAAGAGGGACAATCGAGTGGCCGACTAGATCACTAGATTTGACCACCCGACAGTTTAGAAATCATAAAAGTTTGAATACTCTAGAAGTACGAAGCCTACCCGCAGATGTCATGGACAATGTTCAACAAGAATTTATTGAGCGACGACTATTATCAGGTTGTTAACAGGGCTCAGTTTGAAAATTTAATTTAGAGAGTACCAATTTTTTATATATATTTTAATATGTTGCAGTAATTTTTCTTGACAATTGCCTTATGTAATCAACATCGATATTTACCCTGTCGTGTGTATAAAATGTGCCCTTTCTGATTCTGGAATAAAAAATGGGGTTTACAATTGAAAAAAAGAAACAATTACATCTCAGTTCCATCTTGAATTACTTTATATATTTCGGTATAATGCAAAAAAAACTCCGAATTAACAGTAAAATTCGACGGGTCCGAGCGTTTTTCCAAACAATTATCTATTTAGTTTATATTGAATTTATCTGATACTTTACGAACTGTATTTGCAGTTTCATTAATCAACAAATAATAAAATTTTTATAAAATTGAACCGACTTCTAAAAATCCGCTAAAAAGTGAAAAATAACTATAAATTTTTATGTGAAATTGAACTTTTTGAAGTCGACGCCAAACTAATACCTGACAAAATGTGATTTGCATAAACAGATTAAAAATACTTTATTCGTTTTTTCTTACCATAATTTGTATATATTAGTAGTTATTTATTTCATTTACAAATAATTTGGCGCCGACTTCAAAAAGTTCAATTTCATATAAAAATTGATAGTCATTTTCCACTTTTTAGCGCACTTTTAGAAGTCGGTTCAATTTTTTTTATTAAAATTTTATTTTTCTATTTTTAGTTTTAGAATTCATTATGATATCCATAAATTATTTGAACTAAGTACTAATCGAGATTAGTGTACCTCGCAATGGCTCCAAGGTGGCAAAAAAGTATCCATTTTATCCAAAGTTGTAAATCATCCTAAAATAAACCACTAAAAATTCTTTGGTTCTTGGAGTTTTCTAAATACCAGTAAAATTGTGTCAAACAAATATTTAGTCTGCCATAGTAAATCCACTATCTTAAATTTCAAATTAATTTTAGAATCGAATATAGGCCCCAAAACCTTTCAATATCGATGTTTAAAGAACCTGAGATGTAAATTTCTTAGCTCGATATATTTTATATTGCATATTGAGTTTGTATACGTCTCAAGAACCCCATAATATCAATTTTCAATACTTAAAGAACGTGAGATGTAAATTTCTTAGCTCGATATATTTTATACTACATATTGAGTTTGTATACCTCTCAAGAACCCCTCAATATCAATTTTACAAAAAATAGGAATATGTAAAATTTTCTGTCTCTCATATTGTATCTTATCAACCTAATAAACTGTAAAAAATTAACTTCATATTCGTAATACACGACCCTAAAAACCCTCTTATACTAAATCTGAAAAAATGCGAATAAGGTAAAATTTTCAACCCACTAAATTGCATCCGTTATATTAAATTTCAAAAAAATTATTTTAAGTCTTAACATAATCAAAATCTAAACCCTCCAAAGCCCACTAGTATCAATTTTGGATGAAATCCGGAGATTTAAAATTTCTAGATTTATATTCGCTATTTAAATCCTCAAAAACGATTCACACGATTGAACAAAATCGAAAAATGTGTATATATAAAAATACTTTTAAATTCATAATTTACACCCTCAAGAACCCTTTATATCAATTTGGGAGAAAATCGAAGAATATAAAATGTTTAGGACGCCATATTAAATCTGTCAGATGGAGTTTTTCAAAAAATATTTTAAATTCATAATTACCAAAGACAAAATCGGGGGATGTAAAATATTTAATCCGCCATCTTGGATCTGCCATATTGAATTTTTTAAAATAATTTCAGATTCGTTATGTGCTACCCCTAGAACTCTCCTGTACCAATTTTGAAGAAAATCGAACAAAATTGATTTATTCGTCCGCCATATTCGATCCGCCATATTGAATTTTAAAAAAATAATTTTATATTAGTTATGTACGACTCTGAAAGCTCCCACGTAAGAATTTTGGAAAAAATCGGACAAAATAAAAATTTTTTGTCCGCCATATTGGATCCGCCATATTGAATTTTTTAAAAATAATTTCAGATTCGTTGTGTACGACGCTAAAAATTCCCCCATACCAATTTTGGAGAAAATCAGCCAAAATTTATTTTTTTGGCCGCCATATTGTCAGCTCCATCTTGGATATTACTGTACCAATTTCGTCCAAAAAAATATGATACCACCGCAGCAACTTCCTGAACATAACGTCAAAAATTTCATTCAAATCGGTGCCGCCGTTCCGGAGTAATCGGTGTAGAGAAATAAAAAAAAACATACATACTCGACGAATTGAGAACCTCCTTCTTTTAGAAGTCGGTTAAAAATTACCATTAACCGAATACATATTTAGTTTCTTTACAGCAAGTATTTCATAATGAAGCGACCGTATTGAATATAATTTTGGAGAGAATTCTAATTATTTGCTTTTACTCCAATCGAATTAGATATTGACGTTGCTGTAGCATGAGGTAGTTTTAATTTCTTGATGATAATAGGAATGATAATGGACTTAGACGCCTGTCTAAAAAACGTCACACTTTTAAGGTGAAAGAAACTAAGGTGCTAGCATCAGTGTCTGGTTTCTTTAAGTGTAAAATTAGAGAATCAATCGAAATTTGTAAATATCCAAATAATATTAATAGAGATATAGGTTACAGTCTATATCACGCGTGGAAATCGATTGTAACGCTGGATCATGGTTCGCTGAGCACCAGGCAGGTATAAATACCAGGCTGTTGCTCCTCGATTATCATTCAGTGTTCTAATCTCCTGGAGTAAAGATCCCTGAAGATGCCTCGTGCAATCGTAGGTGAAACATCGGATAATAATTTCAATTTGACACGCTCTAAACCCAAGAACAATGACTTTCAACTTGATCAAAGCCGCGAAAGTTTTCGTTCTTTATTAAATTTAATATTGTTAATGTTATTAAAAGTGGGCAGGGGGAAGATCTTGTCAATAAAATTTTTTTTATACAATTATATAAGAGAAACTTAGCGCTCCACCAACTGAAAAAACCTTATACTATAAGGACAAACGTGCTCTGTTCTAACACAGTTAGAGACAAAGCACTATTTCAGATTGCAAGAATACCAGGAAAGGGAAGCCTTTCCAATGGTAGTACACCGCCATCTGTAGACCGGTTTCGAACTTGTTAGTTCTCGTCAGTACAGAATAGGCTAGCGCACTTTAGCATAGGAAAAGTAAATCCTTTAAGCAACTCATTAGACAAAATATGAAATCTAATACAAGCGGCGCCATCTCCCAGCATTCCACGCAATCTGAATATAAAATCTCGTAGATATCTGTATATATAAACCAAAAGTGGATAATATACTTACAGTTGGGCGTATAAAAATACAATTATATAAGAGAAACTTAGCTCTCAACCAACTGAAAAAACCTTATACTATAAGGATAAACGTGCTCTGTTCTAACACAGTTTCTCATATATAATTGTATTTTTATACACCCAACTGCAAGTATATTATCCACTTTTGGTTTACAAAGGGTGTTTTTTATAGAGGTATAAAACTTTAAGTTGGCAACACTTTTTTAACTGGCAGCCATTTTGTCAGCTGTCAAGTGATTTATGTTTAGTTTGGTTTGGCATTTCAACATGAATAGACTGACGTCTGAACAACGCTTCCAAATTGTGCAAATTTATTTTGAAAATCATGTTTCTGTTCGAAATAGGTATCGCGCACTACGTCCATTTTACGGTCAACATAATCGTCCATCAGAGCAATTAATTCGATTAACTATGGAACGTTTTCGCACCACGTTTACTCTAAATGATAATACGCATCCACAGAGACGTCGTACAGTGCGTACAGAAGAAGTCATTGCTGCTGTAGAGTGTAGCGTAGAGGAAGACCCGAATCAGTCTATCCGCTATCGTGCACAGGAATTGGATATGTGTGGAAGAATTGAAGCCACACGATCACCTAGCAAGGTGTAGATTCGGTAAATGGGCCCAAAACAAGATTGCCGTTGATCCCGATTTTCATGGAATGGATACGTCAATAAACAAAACTGCCGTATTTGGAGTGATCATAATCCTCAAGTGTATGTTGAGACACCGTTACATCCAGAAAAACTGACTGTTTGGTGTACTTTATGGGCTGGTGGAATCATTGGTCCGTACTTCTTTAAAAACGATGCTGGTCAGAACGTTACAGTCAATGATGACCGCTATAGAGCCATGATTACTGACTTTTTCGTTCATCAATTGAACAACCATAATGTGCAGGAGCTGTGGTTTCAACAAGACGGCGCAACATGTCACACAGCTCGTGCCACAATTGATTTATTGAAGGAAACGTTTGGTAACCGCATAGTTTCACGTTTCGGACCCGTGAATTGGCCTCCAAGATCGTGCGACTTAACGCCGCTAGACTATTTTCTGTGGGGATATGTGAAGTCGCTAGTCTACACCGATAAGCCCGAAACGATTGATAACTAGGAGGACAACATTCGCCGCGTTATTGTCGATATAAGGCCACAAATGTTGGAAAAAGTCATCGAAAATTGGACCTCCAGATTAGACTACGTCCGAGCCAGCCGTGGTGGTCATATGCCAGAAGTCATATTTAAATTGTAATGCCAGAAGGTTATCTTTCGAATAAAGTAAATTTCATGTCAATTTAAAAAATTCATCTTTGTTTTATTCCATTTAAAAGTTCTATACCTCTATAAAAAAACACCCTTTATATAGAGATCTCTACGAGATTTTATATTCAGATTGCGTGTAATGCTTGGAGATGGCCCCGCTTGTATTAGATTTCATATTTTGTCTAATATAAGTTGCTTAAAGGATTTACTTTTCCGATGCTAAAGTGCGCTAGCCTATTCTGTACTGACGATAACTAACAAGTTCGAAACCAGTCTACAGATGGCGGTGTACTACCATTGGAAAGGCTTCCCTTTCCTGGTATTCTTGCAATCTGAGATAGTGCTTTGTCTCTAACTGTGTTAGAACAGAGCACGTTTGTCCTTATAGTATAAGGTTTTTCAGTTGGTTGAGAGCTAAGTTTCTCTTATATAATTGTATTTTTATACACCCAACAGCAAGTATATTATCCACTTTTGGTTTATATATATATATTTTTTTTTATAATTTGCTTATGTAACCATCATCGATATTTACCTTGTCGTATGTAAAAAAATGTGCTCTTCCTGATTTTGAAAAAAAATTAGGTTTAAAAGCGTTTTCTGGAGTTACCCTGTATAGTTCGGTACTCGCAAAAAAAACTGTAGACCAAAAATAAAATTCGACAAGTCTGAGTGTTTTTCCAAAGAAGAACCCATTTACTTAATATTGAATTTATCCGCTATTTTACGAGAACACTGCATAGCATGTTTAGATTTTAATAACCGAGTGTAAGTGACTATGATATAAAAATAATAAGAAAAAATCAAACTAGGTCAAACGAAAACAAGAAGGGAGCTTTTCAAATAAGATAAAGCGAAATGATAATAGGCATTTTCGCTAAGCGACTTAACTCCTTTATAGATTCGGAAGAAAAGTTCAAAAACTTTTGTTAGCACGTGTTATCCAGGCGTAATATAGCTTTCAGTCAAGTTATTTTAATAAAGTTTGAAATACTTCGTTGGAGATAAAACATTAACTAAATAAATAATTAAGAAGTTAAGTATAAAAACCTTGTTAGTGTCGATATAACTTGGGGAAAAGTTGAATAATTATAATCATAATTAATATTAATTTTATGGAACAAAAGGAAAAGTTTTTAACGTTTGTATAAAATGTTGAAGAATGGAATAATTAACTTTTAAGGCTTATTTTTTTTTCGACTAAATTAATTTTCTTTTTCATTAAATAAAAAACTAATTTACTCAATTGACAAATTCGAGGTTTTTAATATAAAGGTATGGTGTATCACCTTTTAGAAAAATATTAGTGTTTGAAGTTTAAATACGAAAAGTTTTAATTGAGGGGTTCCGCAATGATCAGGTTGACTGCTGATTTAGAAATCGATTTTGTATTGTTTGTGGATATCATTGTTGCCAGTTGCCATTAAAAACTTCTTTTATTTGAAGATATCCGGTGGGAAGTTAGTTTCGACTTACTCAGAGGCATGTCTATGTATATAATATTTATTTGAGATAGACCAACTCTTTTTCGAAAAATATGGCGTTTTTTTTTATCTTTCTAAGACGAAACAGTTGTCGAGAAAAAATAAATAATGGCAACGTAAATTTTTCTTCCCAAATTTCGTATTTATAATTTAATACTATATATATATATATATATATATATATATATATATATATATATATATATATATATATATATATATATATATATTGTTCCGAATGGCCAGACTTTAATACACACTTTCTTATTTTATAACCTTTTATTTTCAAAAAACTAACAACTTGTCAAACATTTCAAGTTACATTAACGACTCCTCAAAACTAACTGTCCACGAAAGCCGATTTGGACTCGTTATACACCTTTTTTATGGATACCAGAAGATTGCGGATCTTTCTAGATGAATTTTTATACTACATGGTGTAATAAAAATAAGCAAAATGAATAATCTGGGGGATTTCTAGATCTTCTGTCGTAGAGATTAAAATAAATTACGAACTCGTAGAAAATGAACCTAAAACCCTACAAACTACAAACACAAACTAATACTATGAAATGTAAAACGCTATAATGTTCGTTACATTATATACATAAATATATATATACATATATATATATATATATATATATATATATATATATATATATATATATATATATATATATTGATGCGACTTTCACGGATTCTTCCGTGTGAGATACAATGGCAGGTGGATATATCCACATTATGCCGTTGTACTGCTGAAATCACATTCAGCAAACGTACAACTATATGCATCTCCATATGTAAATGAAGTAAAATGCGAACAGTGAATGCAAACTTCGCTTCATCCTATCCTTCCGGTGTTACAAACAGAACGTAAAAACTTACCCACCCTGCTCCAGTGATATGGCAGAGGTACATGTTTCGTCTCTTGCTAGACTCATCAGGGTACCTACATGCACCTGTTTGTGCAGAGGACAGATCGGAAAGAAGCATGCAACACAGAATGCGGCTTCGCCAACCTCCCACTGGATGGCGTATATACGTTTATGCGGCTTTCAAGGATTTTTCCGTTCGAGATACAATAGCAGTGCTTATATCCACATTATGCCATTGTAGTGCTGAAATTACATTCAGCAAACCTACAACTATATGCATCTCCATATGTAAATGAAGAAAAGATCAAACATGTATCTCTGCCGTATCACTGGAGCAGGGAGGGTAAGTTTTTTACTTTCTTCTCAGTGTGGTAGTACAGGTAGGCCACCATCTCGATGGTGGTGGAATAGGATGGATTGTGTTTTGTAGCAATTCATCCAAACTTTGCAACTTTTAACACGGAAGGGATATGATGGAGCGAGGTTTGCATATATATATATATATATATATATATATATATATATATATATATATATATATATATATATATTATTTATCAAATTAATTTTGAGGATAATTTGACTGATAAATATAAATGGACAGGGACAGAAGTATTAAAACTATTTGCATTAACAATGATAACTTTCCATGTCAACGTTCCTCCTCCATTTTTTTATACATTTTGTATATCTCTTTCTAAAAGGCCGATACAAAAATCCATTGTTGATCTAGCCATTTCCGTAGTGGTAAGGTACTATGGATAGAAGCACCATCTGGTTGAAAATGAAGATTTTCTCCTAAATCTAAAGGCAAATCGTCTAGAAAGTGGGTATATTCATTGCATAAGAGTTCTAAATATCTACCCACATTTAAGTTTTTCCGCTAATTGAGTATTTAATATACCACAATTAATCTTTGTTTTAAATTAATATTATTGTTAAAATTGAAATATAAAGTTTTAGTCAGTCCACTACCTGCAATTCTGGGAACTTACAACACCGTTGTTTTGAATGGTTGCTTCTTCCGTAAATGAAATTTCCAAAATGTGGACCATTTTCTTTTTTGTTTTAAAACAGAAGCAAAAATCAATCCTAACATCTAAATCCCTTTCTTGAAGCGTTTGGGTAAATTTGGGCTTGTAGGTTAGGTACCTATTTTTTTAAGAATTCTTCTAATCGACTTTTCTGAAATAACTACTTCTTCTTAGGCATCTTAGAAACTTCACTTACTGATAATATAACATTGAAATTGTTTTTCTAGGTAGCTACAGTTTATCGATGGGGAATTTTGTATTTATTTTCCACCTATCGACACTGTTTAAATTTATTTACAATTCTCAATACAGTGATAAATATTTTTATTATGTTTATTGTCGAAAATATTTGTTGTCTCATGAATAATTGTAATACTTTTCTCCATAAGTTAATATTATTTCAATTTTTTCCTGTAATGACCACTTTTCAGCTTTCGTTTTGAAAATAAAACCAAACAAATTCCTTTTTTTCACTTGTTTTTATGGCTATTTTTATCTTATTGTTAGCTATATTGATCATGAAAAGGATAATATATTATATTATTTTTATTTATGCTTAAAATTTGGATATAAATTTAATAAAATACGTACAAAAAATATTTTTTATTTTTCAATTTTTTTTTATGAGGATTACGATTAAAACCTGAATTTAAGAGAAACTGTAGTTTCAGAACTAAATATACGATTTGAAAGATGGCTCAAATGTAAGAGTATCACAAAATCTCAGTAATATTTTGATCATTTCTGTTTAGGTCTTTTAAGGCTGTAAGTTTTGCTCTACTGAGGTTCTGTTTCAGAAGATTCGATGTTCTGAGAATTTTTGTCATATCCTGCCATATTTGCTGAGCTTCGTGACTGTCTTTAGAAGAGTCGATTCCAAAGATATATAAACAAAACGCCCCTCTAAGACTCATCATCAGCGCTTTCAACTATACCACTTTAAAATTAGAAAAATACATTGCTAGTCTCATGCAACCATGTGTGGAGAAGGCTTTATCTTGCGTAAAAAAATCGGAACAGTTCTTAACAATTTTTGAGTTAACAAAGATAACATTATTGCAAACTTCGATGAATAATTCTTGTATACAATCATATCAATAAATGAAGCATTGAACCAGATCGCCCGAAGAGAATATTTCCCAACTCACTTTATGAATCTCAACAGATATTGCTTTGAGAATGCATATTTCTTACTTGACGATATACAGATAGATGGATGGCGCTGTCGTATTCTCACCTTTAACTCTGCAAATCTCTCTTGAAAAATCCCACCTCAAATTCAGCTCAACTACTTTCATGATTTTCTTAATTCTATCCACGCAAAGATATAGTTTACTATGAAACTTGAAGAAAAAGTAAAGAAATCGAAATGTCACAATAACTATTAAACATCACTATAGGATATATTAAATAAAAGTTCTATGGTTTTTAATAGTCTTTGAAATAAAATAAAAAATACAGAGTGTATCGTTTGGAAGAGTGTTGTATTTTAATATAATTTTTTTAAAATTTGGACCAATGTGTTCAACACCTTGTAGCTTTTATAGCAATTCTTTATTACAAATAATCGTTAACTTAGCTTTGAAGCATATTATTTTAGGGTCAAAATTTCTCTGTTGCTTAATTTTATATCTGAATTGATTAATTAAAAGGTTTATTAGCACCAGGGGAGAGTTATTGAGTTGCAAGATTTTTAAAATTAATTAATTTTGTTCCCTAAATTCTAGGCTGCAAAGATCTATAAAATATTTATAAAAATAGCTTTTATTGCGCTTATTTTATGGGTATGTATGAGAGTAATAATAGCTAAAAATTCGCCCAGAAGTTGCTGGTTACCGATATATCAAAAGCTTCTTTTTAACTTCCTACTCCACTTAAAGGTATCAAGTGTATTCGCTCTGAACTTTCTATATTATTAAATTCCATTAATCGAAAGATGTGTGAAATAATAATAATGCTAATGACGTCTTACCCAGAGACTAAAACAGGCTCTAAAGATTTACAAGAAAATTCCAGAACTTTTATTAGCACGTGTAAGGCAGGCGGAAAATAGCTTCAAGTCAAGTTATTTTAATAAAGCTTGAAATACTTTTTTGGGGGATAAAATCATCGACTTTATAACTTATTCCGAAGTTGGGCGGAAAAAGTTCTTATTATTAATAAAACTTTGCAGAAGAGTTAAATAATTATAATCATAATTAATTTTCATTTGAAACAGATGAAAGGAAAGTTGAAAAGTTAAAACGGAAGTGGAGTTTTGAATCGGATTAGTAAACAGTAATGTAGAACTCAGTTTGAAATATTTTTTAATATATACACGTATGTCCAAAATTATTGAATAGAGGTATATAAAACAAGTTTTTTTTTTATAAATTTTATCTTAGTTTAGACATTGTTGCTGTACAATTAGTTAAACTTTGAAGTAGTTCAAATTGAAATCGTTTCAAAATACTCAGAAATGTAATAATTTGTTTTAGTAGAACTCAAATAATAACTTTGTGGCTGCAAGATTGACGACTGGTAGGCATAGCGGAACAAATAGGCGTAAACCAAAGCGATGTTTCAAGGATTGGTAGTGTCAGGAAACATGTGATATAAAAAATCGACCAGGTTAAGAAAGAAAATGCAAGTATAGGTAAAAAATAATTTCTTTAATAAATTCAAAAATATTTGGGAATACTTTAAGTTTAGAACTTGTACATTTTGAGGGAGTTTTTGTATCAAGATAAATCATCTCGCCTCGCCTAAAGTCCACTTATTTATATTATATATGTCCTTTAAGTGTTCTTAAGTTTTCAGGGAATATAATTCGCTTGAGATGGCCGCCAAATTCATTAAATTTCAGCTGTTGAGCAACTCAACTCATTTAAACTGGAAACAGAAGTATTAGAACGAAACAAAGTTTTAAAAATGGCACATTTAGTTACATATTAGACATAATAACGATAGGGACACTGCAAAATGGGTGTGGATACAATTGTTCTTGAATTTTAAGAAATAAAAAATAAAATTGGCAAGTGAAAAATTGTAACTGAACTGCAATGGAAAATTTTTCACAACGAGATTATTCAAAAAGGCATTATTTCTAACAATTTTAATTTTTATTTAAATCTATAAATGTCTCATTTTTTAAACTAAATTTGGGTATGCCACATGTTTTTAATTATCTTTTTTGATAATATTAAGGGAAAATATTCTAAAACATGAAGTCCCTTATTTATTTATTTTTAAAAAAGTTAACTTATATGCAAAAACTAGTTTTTAACAAAGTGTTCTGAGAGTTTGATCATTTATTTACATCCAGTTATCTGAAGTTAAATCGAGAACAAACATAAATATTATGGCTTTAATATTTGAACTGTCGCAAGATTAATAGAATTTGTCACATCGTCCATTTTGACATATAAAGTCTACTTGAACTTTGAACTCTTAGTTCAGAAATATATTTTTTGACATGTGTCTTAATTATATAGTGATTATGTAATTTTATTTAAATACTGAGTTATCTAAAAAACCCTATTTTATATCTTTGTTTTCTTTTTTTCCTAAACTCCTTATTACAGTATATTCTTATTTTTTAATATTATTATAATTATAATATTAATCTTTATATATCGTATTCAAAGAGTGTGGGACCCTCTTTGCAAATAGTAACTTTAGGAAAAAATACTAAAACAAAAGTTTAAGGAAATCAAACGGAGATTCTAAAAACGACCTTTGCCGTGGCCATGCTTTGACTTCTAAGGTCACCTTCAGAATTTCAAATTGGAATCTCTACTTTTGATCCCAGAACTGAAAAGAGCAAAAATTTTTATAATAGGGTATGACCTTGGCCTTGAGGTTAATGTCAAATTTTAAGGCTAGGACAAAATCAAATTGAACTCGCAAAACAATATCATAAATACCTACTTTAAGAAGAAATACCGGTACAAAAGTTGTAGATTATCTAAAAATGACGGAAAAACGAAAATCAGTTAAGATAAGGCCAAGATTCACCCAGTTAAGGCAAAACTAAGATTTAGCCATATAAGGCAACAGCTGCGATTCGGCCACTTAAGGTAAGATTTTATCAGTGAAGCTAAGAACAAGACGAAGTCGATTAAGGCAAGACCAAGATCCAGCTAGTAATGAAAGTTCTGAGATTTGAGATTTAACGATATTGTTGTCTGAGTTCCACTTAACCTTGTCCAACCTTACAATTTGACCTTGACCTGATGGCTAAGATCATATCTTTCTGTTCTTTTTATTTTCGGGATCAAAAGTAGGCTTCTCATTTAAAATTCTGAAGATTACTTTGAATGACCTTGAAGATCAAAATCACGGTAAAGATCATTGTTAGAATCTCTGTTTCATTTCCCATAACTTTTATCTTAGTTATTTCTTCCTGAAATTAATATTTAGGAGGGTAGTGGGGGGTTTCACACTTTTTGAAAGCCCTCTATAATCACTTTACTTCAACCCGTCAATTAACAGTCCAAATATTTATATTTTCAAGCCATATTTTTTGAGATTTATAAGTTATACAAATACTAGATGTTAATTTGAAAAATTATTGCTTTAATATATCTAAACAATTTTGACACTTTTTGTTTGATTAGAAAATGGGTGTCGTAAGTTAGCTGATGGTGAGTTGCTAAAATAATATAAATTAATGAATATCATACCTTGTGCTATTATGAATTAATAGAAAATAATTTTATGTATTTATAACATTACTTTATAATTTGATGGTTTAATATTTAAAATCTAAAGAAAGTTACTTGTAAATAATTGTGATGTAGTTCTGGAAATATATTTTTTGTAAAAGAGACCACCCATGAGTAAAAAAGTTCTGCAACATAATAAAATTTATGACGGCACAAAATGTTAATGAGAATAGCAATTTTCGATAGCCGTTTAACTTATGATAGTACTCATAATCAAGTGAGATGTCATGACAACATGGAAAAATCAATTCATTTGAGTAAACCATCTATAATAGCTCAAAAATTACTGTTGGGAAGATTTCCTGCTCTATAAACATTATGTCCCATCTTCATTCTCCAAACAGAATATGGTGGATCTAATATTTCCTCCTTTGAATTAGGAATTATTCTTCTTAATCAGTCATCATCGCCAGCGTTGCATATTGATTTATGTATGTACGCCTTATTATAACGCCGCTGTGTAAAGGCGATCCGTGACAATTTTTTCTGAATCGTCCTCTAACCTAGGTGACTTTTTCAGATACTTCACTTTCCGTCTTCGATTATTGCCAGGTTCTGGAAAAGTATCACTTCAAATGTGCTATACACAACTACACTCTGGTTTTTTTGATGCTTTTTCATACAAGTTTTTATAACTCGTTACTGAGCTGACTGTTTCTTAGTCGAATAATAGGAGAGCTTGATTAATATCATCTAATTAAAATAATTAGTAATTGTTTTACGTTAAAAAAATTATTCTTAACTTTTACTTTGTTAAATGAACACTAATATGCTTCTCTAGCTATTTTTGTACCACCACTGTAATATTTCACGAATATACGAATATATTTAATATTTTAATAAGGTCTCCTGTAAACAGTTCTTACAGTCAACTCCTAAACTTAATTTCCGCAAAACTCACAGCCAAACTATTTTATTCGCTTCAATATCTACTCTAGTATGGCAACACTATTGGTGTTTACTCGGTTCTAATATTAAACAAAATAATAATGACAGAAACGGTGTCAAGTATGTTTACAGATTCTCCGCAAACGTGTAGATGTGCTCTGTATGCGGGACGTAGGCAAATAATAAAACCAAATAGGTCGCAATATAGTGCTTCGGGTAGACGTGCACACAGCCATTGGGAAAATCCCGGCGTTATTAGAGTCCGTGTATAATTGAAGGGCCTCGAATTGCTCGGGATTGGCAAACAAGGCGTCGCACGATCTCTTCGATCGAATTGTTTTTGATTGAAAGGAATGCTAATATTACCTTAATTTAGATATGCACAGCACTTGATGTTTACGTAACAATTCCAATTAAATGTTTATAATTAGAAATGGAACAATAAATTTTATTGAAAATAATACTACGAAAGAGAAATAAATACATTTTTTTGAATTGTTTGTTTCGGTTGAATTTTAGTATATATATATATCCGGTTTCATAGCGTTCTACGCCTTCCGGTTCCCAGTCTCCATTGTTTTCGGTCTTCTCAATCCCCTGGAAGTAAGTTTCTTTCGGACATGGCTCGGTTAATGCCCTTTATCCAGGTAACTTTTGGTCTTCCTCCTTTTATTTTTTCATTTGGTGTCCATTTTAGGATTTGCTTTGGTAGACATTCGTCCGCCATTCACATATCCATACCATATCAGCTGATGTTGTTCGATTTCATCGAGAATAGTTTTTTTTACGCCCATAATCTCTCTAATTCTCTCGTTGGTTATCCGTTCGATCCTTGATTTTCCGGCAGATCCTTGCCAAAAGTCCATTTCAAGAGCCAGCAGATTACATTCTAAAGTTTTATTTATCTGCCATGTTTCACATCCATACAATACAACGCTTTTAAATATTGCATTGTATAAAAGATGTTTTCTTTCCTTGGAGATGTTTGTTGACCATAATAGTGAGTTTAGGCAACCGATACCTTTTCCCCTTTAGTTATTCGCTCTAATATTTCTTCTTCAGTTCGTTCACTTTGACTGATCTAGGTTCCAAGGTAGGTATAATCAGAACAAGATTTTACTATGATATTGTCATCTACTTCCAAATCTGTTTCTTCTCCACCGATACACATATATTTAGTTTTACTGTAGTTGACAGTTAAGCTCCACTCTGCGTATTCTTTAAATAGTTTCCTCGTCATAAATTCGAGGTTTTCTTTATCTTGGGTCACTACCACTTGGTCATCTGCAAAATGAAGCGTATATAAATGGGTGTCATTATTTAATTCTATTCCTATTCCACTGCATGATCTTCTCCAATTCTTTAAAATTTCATTGAGGTAGATTTTAAAGAGAGTTGGTAATAGACAACATCCCTGGTGAAGGCCTTTGGTTACATGAAAGCTTTCTGATAAGTTATTGCCGATCTTAATTCTGGAGAATGCTTGGTCGTATAGCTGTTTGATGGCTTGGATCGCTGTATTGTTGATTGGAGACTTCTCCATCACGTGCCATAGTTTTTGGATTGGCACCGTATCATATGCTTTTGTAAGGTCAACAAAAAGTAGATGAACCTCTTTATTTCTTGCCACCTTCTTTTCATTAAGTTGGGTTAAGCTAAATACATGATCTACGCACGATCGGCCAGCTCTAAAACCTGCTTGTTCCTCAATTTCTTGGGGGCCATATTCTGTTTCTACGATGTTTCTAAGCAGTTTTCCGTATACTCTACTCATTGTGCTGGTTACAGTTATACATCTATAGTTTGAACATTCGTCGCGTCTTCTTTTTTTGTGGATTGGTGTTATCCAGTCTTCTTTCCATATTGTTGGGATACCGTCATCATTATTAAGGAGTCTGTTAAATAGTTCTTGAAGAAAGGACGTTAGTTTTTCAGTACCGTTCTTTAAAAATTCAGCAGGTATTCCTTCCGGTCCAGCTGCTCTCCTATTTTTCAGTGAATCCACAGCCCTACATACCATCTCCTTTGTTACCTCTATATAGTGGCCTTGTACGTTGTACCGTCTTGGGGAGTTAACGAGGTACTCTTATCGGTCTTCGGTAAGCTGCGTTTGATAATGAGTTATCCACTTTTTGATTGGGATTGGTTGTAAGTTAATCTTGTTTGTGGTGTCTGATCCTAGTGTCTTTATTAATTTCCATGCTTCTGATGATCTTGTACCTCCTACATGTGTATTTAGTTCAGTGCATTTCCTGTCCCATGTGTCGTTTTTGTTTTTGTTAATACTGTTTTTAAATTTGGATTGTTCATTTTTGTATATGTTTTTATCTTGTGGATCTTTTGAATTTAGCCATTTGTTGAACGCTTTTTGTTTTATCTGTTTTTGTTCTTCCAGTGTCTTGTCCCATGTAACATTGTTGTTTCGTCTGTTCATGTCTTTCGTCTTAATTCCTAGAGCTTCTTGTGCAGCGGAGTGTAGAGAGGATACGATGTGTTCATACAGTTCATTAGTGCGCCCTGACAGCAATTCAGTTTGAAGTTTGTTATCTAATCGAATCTTAAATAGATATTTTGTACTAGGTTCGTGAAGTCCTTCCACATTGTAAGATATTCGTTCTGTTGTTGAGGTGTTTGTATTGTCTATTTCGTTGTCTTTTGTCTTGAAGGAAATTTGTATCTTTGCACCCAAGAAAAAGTGGTCAGATCCGCATTCTATTCCTCTGTATACCCGAGTGTCTTGAACTTTCAGAGAGGATTCCTGTTTAACAATTATATAATCTATAATCGATTTCAGTTGTCTAGGTTCTTGGTGCCAATTATATTTTAGTACTTTTGTTAATAAAAAATTTACTCCTAACGGAGAATTAGTAGCTCATATGTTGAATAACTAATGAGCTGGAGGAAATCTTAGTCAAATATTAAAATGAAAATAAGAGGGCACCTGCTCCCTTGAGCATAACGGAATGATAAAAATAATACAATTTAGTAAAAAAATTATATATTTTTGATATTAATGTAGTTCAAATTCTTCTATGATTTGTTTTACTCTCTATTCACTTTCAGTGGCGTATTTGTTATTTAAAACAAAAATTTTGCACCATCATTATAGTAATCTATTAAGTATCTAGGTAAGGTGATTTTCTATTCCAGTATAATGTTTAGAGACGGGATGAAACTTTAATATTCTAGATACTTATATTTTTCTTATACGACCGATGTTGCGCTCAAATTATCCTTTAGATATAACGAACAAGATTTTTTAAGGATCTTTTAGCCCTGTAACATTTTAATAGTTAAGTTAACTGTAGGATAGCGGAATGAGGGCGTGCGAAGTAAACCAAAACTATACTTTTTCCGAGTTTGCCAGTAGATAATATTTGCGTGAATATGAGAGATTGGTTCTTTTTCTAATCTTATAGTATGCTTAAGGTATTATTAGACTAATAAACGATATACATTTGTTGATCATTGCGAAAGCTTCAATAAAGCGATGAAACCTTAACAAAAATATTGTTATGGTTATCGACCTACGTTCTCATTCAAGAACTTTCCTAATAAGGACACCGGGCTAAAATCAAATTTCTTGCTGACGTCATGGCCGGGCAACCTTTTTTTTGTAATAATTCCGATAATACTCACGATCTTGGAACAACTTTCATAATATGTCGTTGAAGTAACATTGTCTGGCTGTCCCTAATTTCCAATAATGGGAGAGATTGGAAATAGTTTTTTTTGTAACATGTATAATACTGTGTGAAAATAGGCAACGACACATTTCTAAAATAATTCTACAATGGTTACAAATGAATGTGTTAAAAAAGAAGGATGATATGAAACTATTACTCCCTTTGTGCGGTTGTCTATGATTCAGTAATTGTATCAGCATTGGCGCTGGAGCACCATATTTTATGCTTTATTATTACACTTTGAATTAAAATTTGAAAAACCCAATAACTATTTCCTGGACGGGCGAGAAGATAAATGAAATTCAATAATTTGTTTATAACGTTTTGTTTATAGAAAGGATGATTTATTATTAATGAAAAAATTCTAGTACATGAGATATTGAACTAAACAATAATTGAGACATAAGTACGATTTTTTACTGATGAAAAAATGTTTTTCGGCTTGTAAAAAATTCAGGACGTAGAACACAGTATGTTACTAAAAACTGTCATCTCTTTAAATTTAAGGGCAACCATCTAACTTGGAAAGACAAAATGTAAAACTGGCCGTGAAACAGTTTAGTTCTTTTGTGACTGAAGACTTACAAAATTTTGATAAACATATCCCTTTTCATCTGAATGTAAAAGTGGTGATATACTAAAAAAAATTGTATTGAAGAATATTGTATAAATAACCTAAAACCAGAAATGTCCTTGTTCACTACTTTTGATAGATATTGCAGCCACATTTCCTTTAAATGAACTAAAATACAATTATTGCAAGAATTTATTAATATGCGAAAAAGAATTTATTAATGAAGATATCTCATAACTAACTTAAGCAGAGGTGCGGTGCAATAACCTTGAAATAGTTATTGTTTGAAATATTTAATTCCAGAAAATACTGTTGTGGAACTTAACATCTTACTACCGCTTTCCGGCAAAATTGGACTTAAATATAGGTTCAAGTTTGTGGAAAGTACAAGAAGGATGTCTGGAAAAGATACCGGTGGATCCCACTGATGAGTCCACCACCGATATCGGGACAAAACATCCGTACATTTTTGGTGGTCGCAAATAGTTCGTTAGTTATATGCCCTTAACATTAGGGGCATTACTACGACATGGCGCCCGAGCAGGCACGACGAGATGGAAGGCCGTCGAGTCGTGGCTTTGTGCTAAAGCCGGTACCCTACTTTGGAAAGACCACCTAGGATGTCCGTTCCACTTCCTTTTCAGGCCTGTGCTTTCTAAACGCTTGGACTGTCCGACAGTTTAAGCTGGAAAGCAAATGTCTTAGGGGGGGGGGGCATGTTGTGGAACTTAACATCTTACCACCGCTTTCCGACAAAACTGGACTTAAATATAGGTTTAAGTTTGTGGAAAGTACAAGAAGGATATCTGGGAAAGATACCGGTGGATCCCACTGATGAGTCCACCACCGGTATCGGGACGAAATATCCGTTCATTTTAGGTGGTCGCAAATAGTTCGTTAGTTATATGTCCTTAACATTAGGGGCATTACTACGACAATACCTATTGATTATGAGAATAAATTTTTGAACAATTTTTTTCAAAGATCATTTTTGACTAATCCATATTGAAATATATCCTTAACCAATAATTATTAATATACTTTAATGGCTCCAAGCAACACTACAAGAGGGAGGGTCTAGATTTGACCTTCATGTATTTTTTACGCAAGTACATCGATCGGAACGGCGGCGCCGATTTGAATTTTTATATTATGTACAGGAAGTTTTTACGGTGGCTCCATATTATTCTATCCAAAATTGCTTTTGTAATATCCCAGATGGCGCTGATATTATGACGGACAAAAAAAATAATTTAGTCCAATTTTCTCCAATTATAGTATGAGGGGTCGTATATAACGAATATACAACTATTTCAAGAAAATTGAATATTGCGAATCCAATATGGCGCATTAAAAATTTTACTCTCCGATTTTGTAAAAAATTAGGGTGTAGATTACGCATTTAAAATTATTATAAAAATATTCAATATAGCGGGTCTAATATGGCGGACTAAAAATTTAATATCACTCAATTTTGTCCAAAATTGGTATAGGGGGTTTTTGAGGGTGTAAATTACGATTTTAAAATTATTTTAAAAAGTTCAGTATAGCAGATGAAATATAGCGATCTAGAAACTATATTTTTGGATATCTCCAAAATTAATAATGGAGGTTTTTTCGCATGTGTTGATAAAGAATAGATTAAGAGTTTAAAATAAATTTTTGGAAATTCAATATGGCGGATTCAATAGAGTGGGTTGAAGACTTTATGTAATAGACTTTTTTTTTAAATTCATATTAGCTGATTTTAGGCATCGTAGGTTATTCTCAGGTTAATTTTTTACGATTTAATATTACAGATAAAACCTGAAGGACTACAAATTTTGCATTTTTTCGATTTAGTAGATATTAATACGGGGGCGTAAATTATCGATCTTAAATTAATTTTTTCCAATTCAAAATGCTGGACGAAATATGTTGGACTAAAATATCGTTGTCGGGGGATTTTGGAGACCTAGGTTACGAATCTGAAATTAATTTCTTAAAATTCGAGAGCGGATTTACTATAGCATACTAAATATTTGGCGCATTTCATTCAAAACTGATGTTTGAAGAATTTGCAGAATCAAATAATTGTTTGTTATTCTGTTTAGTGTAGTCTATAACTTTGGATAGCATGTGTACTCTTTTGCAACCTTAGAAATTCAACTCAATTCAAAATTAAACATCGAAATATAAAATATTTATAAAAATATTCAACCGAGTTCTAGAAAAGTGCTAAAAAGCGAAAAATAATTTAAATGTTTATATTAAATTGAAATTTTTTGAGTCGGTACCAAATTATTACTAAATAAAACAATAACTACTAACACGATATACATACAAGCTACGGTAAAAGAGCCATTACAAATAAAGTATTTCTTAATCTTTTTATTTCAATCACATCTTGCCAGGTATTAGTTTGCCTTAGACATCAAAAATTTCAATTTCATATAAAAATTTATACTGTTATTTTTTGCTTTTTAACGCATTTTTAGAAGTCGATTTAATTTGTTTATGAAAATTTTAATTTAATTACTACTATTACTAATTCCTTGGATAAAAATTAATATGATAGAAAAAATATCTGATTAGATTATAATACGAAATTAAATGCACAGACAAAGTACTTGTACATACTGTCTAAGTAATCTAATGATGAAATGAGAATTTCCAAAGATACACCATATTTTTAGGGTTTTGTTGTTGAATATAATTTATATCAATACGCCCTTTAACATATTTGTATAAAAATACTACAACAAAACATTTCAGACAAAGTAGTGTTGTTTCAAATAATGATATTACATGTTTCCTCACCTAAGTTGTGAGCCAGTGTCAGAATCCTTCTAAAAATCACCTCAACTCCTTTTGCTAGATCTCCTAAACCTTTACGTATTGGTGAACTTTTAATACATTCTGGTCTTCTTGTATGCGACGCCACTGATTGGGCATCATGAAATTATATTATTAAATTACTGGTAGTCCAATCTTATAATAATATTTGTTTAAATAGCTATATAATATGTCTATTAGAGTTTCTCCTTGTAGTTCTGGTTTTGAGAATATTCGAGGGATATTTTGGTTTGTACTTAAATAAAAGCCCTCAATTTGCTCAGGATTGGTAAACAAGATTCAACTCAAACCTTTAATCAGATTGTTTCTGATTAAAATTAACGCCAATACTATGTTCACTTTATGTGTATATATTGTTTAAGAGCTTATTGGCCATTAAAATTAAAGCATTTTCGTCTTATTTAAGTTAAATTGCTTGTAAAATTGAAGATAATAAATATTTTAATGAAAAAAGTTTTATATATATATATATATATATATATATATATATATATATATATATATATATAACATATATATATATATATATATATATATATATATATATATATATATATATATATATACATATGAAGTAAAATGCGTATAGTGAATGCAAACTTCGCTCCATCATATCCTTTCCATGTTAGAGGTTGCACAGTTTGAATAAATTGCTAAAAAACACAATTCATCCTGTTCCGCCACCATTGAGATGGTGGCTTGGCTTACCTGTACCGCTACACCGAGAAGAAAGTTAAAAAACTTACCTTCTCCGCTACAGTCATACGGTAAAGGTACATGTTTCAGTTTAATGTCGTTTATCCTTAAAACTTTCGAGAAGCTGTTGGACAGGCATGTCAGAGATGAATTAATGGTAAACAAAACCGGGAGATCTACTGAGACAGCGCTCCATGACTTGGTTAGCAAGGTGGAAAACACTCTGGAAAATGGGGAAGTGCTTCTAGGAGTATTTCTAGACATAGAGGGAGCGTTCGACAACACATCTTTTCAATCAGTCATCACTGCAATAAGGAACATCAACCTGGAAGAGACCTGTTGCAGGTGGATTGAAAATATGTTAAAAGACAGAGTGATCTATACAGAACTGCTTGGAGAGTCGCTGATGGCACGGGTGACTGGGGGGTGTCCGCAGGGGGGTCCTATCTCACTGCTTTGGAACCTAATAATGGATGGGCTTGTGCGAACCCTGAGTGGGGAGGGTCACTCTGTACTGGGATATGCGAATGACTTGGTAATCTTAACCCAGGGCAAATTTAATACAACAGTAAGAGAGAGAATGCAGATGGCTGTTTAAGTTGTAGAAATATGGGTAAGGCAGGAGGGACTCAATATAAGTCCCCAAAAGACTGTCCTAATCCCCTTTACAAAGCGGAGAAGGATAGAGGATCTTGGTTCCATCATCCTCCAAGGAAACACAATACCACTTGCCAGATAAGTAAAATATCTGGGGGTGATTTTAGACTCCAGGCTGACCTGGAACAAACAAGTGGAAAACATAACCAGAAAATCGGAAACAACTATTATGACTGTTAGAGCAACCATGACAAAGCTGAGTGGAATACAAAGGGTCGCCTGTTTGTGTATTACTGGGGCCATGAAATCAACCCCCACTTCGGCAATGGAGTGTATTCTGGATCTGCCTCGGCTACACATAGTGATTCAGGCAGAGGCAAGAATGGGACTCCACCGACTAAATCACTCAATAGTAAAGTCGCAAAGGACGATGTCAGGACATAAAAACATATGTAAAAGATCAGGAGCCCTGAGTTGGAAATGGGCACGGACCATATGAACTCGAGCTACCGTTATAATATATCGTTTGAAGTCACAATAGAGGATCGAATGGCAAGTAAAAGAGAAAGACCGGAGACATTCTCGGGTGCAAGTATCTGGTACACTGACGGTTCAAAAAATAGTGAGGGTACTGGAGCTGGGATATATGGGTTACAACCGAGGAAGGAACTAACCCTTCCCCTTGGGAAATACCCAACAGTATTCCAGGCAGAAATATACGCAATCTTACGGTGCCCAGACGAGATAAACAGGAGAGCTTACGAAGGGAAGCAAATCCTCATTTACTCTGACAGCCAGGCAGCCCTAAGGGCCCTCAAGGGCCAAAAGGTATCATCGAGGCTGGTTTGGGAATGTCAGAGTGAGCTGGAAATTCTGGCAAAAGACAACAGAGTTAGGTTAAAGTGGGTACCAGGACACGAAGGTATACATGGAAGTGAAAAAGCTGACGAGCTAGCTAGAGCAGGGTCAGCATCTCAATACAGAAGCGGCCTTTGGAGTGCCGCGGTGCGCGGCCCGAGAAGCAATCAAAGAATGGATCAAAGGAGAACATAAAAACCACTGGATGGTCATCAGGGTTTAAACTACAGACAGGGTTTAAACTACAGCAAGCTATTTATTGGGAATCCGGACCCGAAACTGGCAAGGAAACTACTACAAATGAGTAGAAACCAATTAAGGACTATTACGGGTATAATGACGGGACACATGGCCGTCAAAGTACATCTGAATAGAATGAATCTATATAACGGAAACCTCGGATGCAGACTATGTGGACAAGCCGAGGAAACGGTGAAGCATATCATATGTGACTGTGAGTCACTGGTGAGATTTAGACAACAAACTTTCGGGTCAGTAAGATTGGAACCGAGAGAAATACTCACTCCTTAGCAGGACTGTACAGATTGAGCCAGGGAGCTAGGTTGACAGAGTGGCTGGAATGTCTAGGGTGAGCACAATAGGCCTACTCTGGTTGCAGTGCATCCGGCTTTAGGACGGACTCGGGAATATACCGCCGTATCACTGTAGCGGAGAAGGTAAGTGTTTTGACTTTCTTCTCGGTGTGGTAGTACAGGTAGGCCACCATCTCGATGGTAGTGGAACAGGATGAATTGTGTTTTTTAGCAATTTATTCAAACTGTGCAACCTTTAACATGGAAACGATATGATGGAGCGAAGTTTGCATTCACTGAACGCATTTTACTTCATTCCCACACGGAGTTGCATATAGTTGTACGTTTGCTGAACGTGATTTCAGCACTACAACAGCATAATGTGGATATAACCACTGCTATTGCATATATATATATATATATATATATATATATATATATATATATATATATATATATATATATATTGCGTTGAAAAACGTGATGCGGGACCTAACGTATATCGTCAGAGGTCTATCTTCGTCACCCACACACGCTTCAAGCAACTGCCCGAAGAGGAATTAGAATACTAAAATTTTGAATATTTTGTTTTTTTTTTAAAAAAAAATTTGACAAATTGGTGAATGTGAATTAAATAAGTTTTCTCTTGCTCTAATAAAAATACTACTATTTATATTTTATTCTAAACCACGATATGTATTTTTAATTTTTCCTTGAGCGCCCAGTTACTGTATCCTATCTAAGATAAGATAACAGCACTGCATTTATTCTTCGGATTAACTTAAAAATACATATATTATTATTAACAAAATTTTAATAAATCTATTTTCTCTTTTAATTTCCCCTTAATATAACTAGCTCGCTTCCCCTGAAACTATCCCAAGTGAGTTCAGATTCTCATAAGTTGAAATTACCTTTTATCTACTGCCAATTAAAACCACTGAATTGTATAAACAATCAACATAAATTTATTATAAATCAAAATGATATTAATACGGTTTATAAAATTATTTTGAAATACCTATTATCTAGATCAGCTTTATTAAAATTAAAAATCAATTGCACCTTATCTCTACTGTTAATTATAATATCACTCCACTTAACTGTCAAGTGTTGTTTGTCAAATATGATGGTCTCGTGTTCAGTTGAAATTTGTTTGACTTTTATTTATTTTAAAAAATTAAAAAAAAAATGTGTAAAGTGCGGATTATTAATTTTAACAAGTGATTAGAAATTAGTTCTAATGATTTTATAATGTCTAATATAAATGTGGTAATATTATATTTTTAAATACCTTGATCCTTATGTGTTTGTTTATTTATAAACAATTAAAAAAAGGTATATTTGTGTTTCCTTGTTTTCTTTTACCATCAAATTGGATTGGGATAATTGTTTAAAAATACCTACTATCAAGTAAGTAGATATTCTTTATTAAACACTGTCTTAATTATTTTTGGAAATGTCCAGGAATTGTCTACTTCTAGGAAATGTTGGTATTTATACAAGCCAGGTATAATTTCTTGAACTTTTATTTGACACAATCGGGTTTTACAAAATTTTCTTGATGTTAGTTGGAGTTGCTATCTCTCAATGACATTAAATTTAATTTAAATTATTTTTTTTTTAAAATATTGATTAATTAAACTTTATTTAATATTTATTTACTTTCATAACTCTTTAAAAATATTTACTTAAAAAAAAACAAAAGATCTCGCTCGTGGCTTTATGATCTTGTCGTGAAAATTTTAAGGTTATGTAAAAATTTGTTTTGAGGAGAAACTTTTCTTTTACACCTCTCAGTAACAATACTTTTTTTGCAACTCTTTGAATTTTTGTGATTTTTCTTTATATAGTATGCCTCCAGCTGACTTAATTAATCATTCTGATTGGCTCAGCAGTTGAAGGCATCGGGTTACTTGATGAAAAATCACCCTTTTCTTGGCATTCTTGTCAAACAAAAATGGCTGTCAAGAATTTTAAAATTGATGAAAATTTTCCAATTTTACCATTTCCTGGATTTATCCAATCATATGCATGACAATAAATACTATAAAATTAAACTCTATTATTTTACCTATCTAATTATACATAATTTAGCCTTCCTAAAACAATTTTTAATATTAAAAATTATAAAACAAAATGGTTTGACATGAAAATATTGAAATCTATAATTAACTAATTATTGAAAATTATTGTTTGAAGATGCTAAATTATGTTTTCTTAATATTAAAATATTAAATATTAGAATTTTCCTTACATTCTAATATAACTTATTTTACTCCACTACTTAAAATTAATTTATAATATCTAATTTTAATGTCAATATCAAACATTTTCTTAAATTTATTCTATGTTCTTATCTGTTTTAATTAAAATTATTTTCTTAATACTACTGTTAACTGTCTAATTTATATTAAAAACAATTCAATGAACCTTATTTATTATTTAAAAGTACTTTTCGTGACTGGTTTCACACTATGTTCACCTTTTGTTCCTTTTCAAAACATTATTGTTGCAAAAACCGATCGTTATGTTTTTTATTTTACTTGAAGATTTTCACTCTTCATTATCACTTTACCTTCACTATCACATCTAATGTTTGTACCTTATTATTCTTATGATCAATTTATAATATGATCTTTTTGTATTAATATTTATATATTGTTTATTTTACAATTATGTCTAAAAATTCATTATGAATTTAGCATTATATATGATTTTTATAATCATGTAAGCTTTTAATTATGCTTTGGTCCATATTATTTGTAAATATTAATGACTCTAATTAATTAATATACCTACTGACTACTTATTACTATCTAAATAATAAATTTATATTGTATCTTAGATATTTTAATTGAAATTGTTTAGACTAGTCGAGTATTTATAATATGGTCATTAGGTCATCTTGTGTCGATTCCTATTCAATATATATATATATATATATATATATATATATATATATATATATATGTTCATATGGCTTTTACGGATTCCTCCGTGTGAGATGCATTAGCATATCCACATTATGCTGTTGTAGTGCTGAAATCACATTCAGCAAACGTACAACTATATGCAACTCCGTATGGAAGTGAAATAAAATGCGAAACAGTGAATATATATATATATATATATATATATATAATAAGACTTGTTGTTTCAAGTAGCGCCATATTAAATGTGTGTTTTTCTACAAAATCTAAATGGGGCTATTAAAATATGTGATGCAAGGTTTATTTATTTTTCACCCTGTATAAGATAACTTCACAAAATAACTATTTTCGAAAACGTAGTTTGTGTCTAATAGTAATTTCAGTTTTACTTCATTAAAAACAGACACGTCGGATTTCCTTTATCGTTTCTTTCATTGTTTTGAAATATTTCATACACGGTGAAGAGAAAATACGAATTGATTACTGTACTGGAAATGAAAGGTATAGATTTAAAATCGTTTTTTTCCTCCGAAAAAAATCTTTTCAAAGACGCAAAGGCAGATAATTTTCTAGTAAATGTAAATAAAAAATGGTGATTTAATCAATCGCCGATAATAAATAAAACTTTTAAGTCCCCTGAAAGTAAGATAATTGTTCACTAAACCACTAACTCGATTTTTCCTCTCGATTTATCAATCAATCAAGTATTTTTAGTATTTACATATGTTGATGGTTCAGTTGTCAGGGTTATTTTCCAAATCTAAAACAATTATTGGATAACTCCTGAAGCTATAAAAGTGCGTGGATAATTCAAATGCCCTAAACTGCTAGGATTGGTCCCTAGCTGATTTTTTTTTCTGACAAAAGAAATTCTAATATCCCTTATTTATTCAATTGGAAGTTCTAATTTTATGCTTACGTAGATTTCTATATGTGATTACTTAAGGTATATTGCATATAATTACAACATGTACCCCTAAATTTGGAAGGTTTTTAATAGATTCATAGTAGGACAGTCAGATTTTCGCTAGTTTCGAAGTTTTATCTGAAACTGAATATGAAAAGCAGGTTTTTAAAAATCTCTGTTTAAAGCGCTAACCAAAGGTAAATCTGAACTTATTTAAGAATAGGCTATTTAAATTTATTCAAAAGATGTCACAAATTGTTGCCATCCTAATATATTTTGGCTTAAAAAAGAGTATTTTATTTATTTTCCGAATAAAATATTCCTTAAAAAACGTAAATTAAATAAAAAATTTCTAATGTTTGATAACGTAATGGAAAATGTTTGATTAAGTAATGGAAAACGGTTGGTTGCAGTTCTGAAGCATTATATATAAGTAAACAAATTCCTGGTGTTATCGACCGATTTTCAAGTTAACTAGTGATATATTTCCTATGAATTTGTTGTAGTTTAGTTCCTTTCTTTTAAATATCAAAAAGGAGATAAATTTTTTGCAAAAGTAACCTTCCCGTAGTGGATGCACTTTTGACTTAGAAATAATTCTGATTTTTATGCTGTAGAATTTAAAAACATGAAAACGGAATGTAAGTTTTACTTTCCATTTAATTATTCAAAGACATCACTCAAGAGTCATACCAAAAACTTGAATATAAAATCACGATATAGGTTATGTCAATAATAAGTTTGCACGTGATTATAACAAATTTCTTTTGTTTTATAAGTTCGCAAGGGAATCCTTTGGAGGCGACGCGATTGGCTATGTGCAACTGTATCGGGAATTCGGCATTTGCATAGTCAGATGTAAAATTTTCCCTCAGTATAAAGTGAGAAACAAACGCTTCAATTTATAGTCGGAGAGCTGGTGACAAAAACCTGCAAGAGTTTAGTAATGGATAAAAATTCTAGTGTTAAGGGTGTAGATCGCTCAGCACCCACTAGCAAGGTTAGGTAGTTTTGAAGTTTATTCAATTCTTACATGCATACAAGTGTTAAGTAAAAGTTGAAAATTGGCGCTAAATTTGTTAATAAGATGACAGAAACGTTATAAATTAGCCAGGTCGCATAGGTGCGAAACGGAGTGAATCAGCACGTCGTATAAGTGGTCGCGATAATGATGTCGGTACAGGACTTTTATTGTTTACTACCTAATTATTATATACAATTATATAAAACAACAGTCAAAACAACAGTCAAAACCAGGTGCGGATTCAACCTCTCTCTTTGGGGGAGGGGGGGGGGCGGTGATATCACAAAAGTACAGTATAGCAAGCGAAAGTAAGTTGTCGACGGCGGGGGGGGGGGGAAGGTAGGTACCAGCAACATTCCCATTTCTAGTGTAAAAGGCAGGATCGGGTATATTTTTCTGAATTTGAAGCCCTTGGAGAGGTGGAGAAACAAGTTGCGGACAGGGGGGGATGATGGGAGCATATACTTTCTTAGTATAAAAGGCAGAATCGGGTCTATTTTATTTTTCTGCACTCAAAGCTCTTGGGAGAGGGGGCTATTGCAAGAAAAACAAGTTGTCAACGGGGGGGGGGGAGTGCCAGCACCATACACATTCCTAATATAAAAGGCAGAATCAGTTCTATTTTCCTGAACTCAAAGCTCTTGGAGAGGGTAGGGGCGATCGCAAGTATTCACATGCCTATACTCTATTCAAGAACCAGAGAGATTAATAAAACTGTTACCGAAACCTCTAACGTACCTGCTCCAGTGCCGCAGGTAACTGAGGACTGGCGTCAATCTAATTATATTTAATTAGATTTAAATATTATAAGCTATTATAAATTTACTACAACAAAAAATTTTTTTATATTTCAATTTAATTTCTGTCAGTGAACAAACTTCACCTTACAGTGTGTCCTTAGTGATTTATCATGTTTGTGCTTGTTTTTATATATTATTTGAGATTAGTGAGATACCCAAAAGATATGGTTTCCACATCTATATTTATTCCAAAATCGTTAAACCAGGGCATTTTTTCCTCAACGAAAAACTTATTACGATGAATGTTTATGATGCCTTAAGATATCAATATATACATATTAATGTTAAAAGCTCTGTTGAGATGTATTCCAACATGACAGGAGTTGGAAAATCTACTGTGTACCGAATACTGAAGGAGAAAAAAATGACTGGAATTGTTAATACTTTCAAGCCACATTCGATCACAGGCAGACAAAAACCTCGTTGGAAGGAGAGATGTAAACTGCAATAAAAGGAGTTGTACATATATTTTATTATGAGAAACATGTCCCAACCGTCGACAAAATTCTAACTAAAATCAATGAAGATCGGAATTTACCTGAAATTAAAAGATCTGAGCTCTGGAAATTGCTCAGAGAACTTAATTTTTGCTGGAAAAAACAGATAGGAAATCTGTTCTTATAGATCGTCCGGAAAATGTCCGTTTGAGAAGAAAATATCTGTCTCAAGTAAAAGGTAGAGTTGTTAGAAATAACACAACTTATAAAATTAGTAATTTAACTGAACTTTTGAAAGATTTTTTTGAATAAAGTTACTGAAGAAAATTGGGAAAAATCCATATAATGAAAGAATAAAAGAAAATGTGGAAGCTCTATCTCATAATCGGTGAAATAGAGAAACCAATTATAATTTATTTTGAGTGAAGACAGCTTCACTGACTTTGATTACGAATTAGGTACTTAATGTTTACCAGCGTAAACACAATTTATTATTTAAATTTTCTGTAACATATAAGAATTAATTACATTTGAGTCCCTTTTTAGTGTTTAATTGTAATTCTGCAGATGGTTTAAGAAATAAATAAGCTGAAACGTCAAATGTCATAAAAATGTTTTTAATTAATAATAAAATTACCGATAGCCCCAAAAAAATTTTAATATTATGTAGACGAATTTATTTTTTTTATATATGTTTAACTTCTTGTATTTTTTACAATGGGAATTTTGTAAGTATTTAAATTATAGCTTGGAATTTTTTGTGAGAAAAATGCTACATTTTAGTGTGAATATGCCTAAAACGGTTCCTATACCAAAATTAAAAATAATAAAAATACAGTTGTGATTTGTGTTAAATATGTCAAAATTATCTATATTTTCTAATGTATGTGAATTATTAAGAAATCATAAGAACTTTTTATTTTAAGTTTATTACAGAAATAATATTCTATGCCATAAATACGTAATGATAAAATAAATCTCACTCCGATGCCTATAACAAGGATTAAAATCCTTTTTAACACTTCACTCATCCAAAAATCTATTGTTATCCAACCTAAATAGTCCACTATTATAGACCGATATTTTTGACTATAAAATTTCTAACCCATTCCTATGAAAAATATGTGTGTCTAACAGATTTTGCCAAAGACACCGGACTAAAGAACACAGGTAGTTTGCGAAAAAAAAAGGGTAAAAAATGATTTATTACTCTCTCTAGTTCTTGAATAAACTATAGTTTAAGAGGCAAAATCGGATTTATTTTCCTGAACTCAAAGCTGTTGGAGGGGGGAGGGCGAATGCCCCACCGCCCCGCCTTGGATCTGCGCCTGGGCGAGACTCAATTTAATAGGATGAACGCAGTCGCTCAAAGTGCCGAAACAATCTTGCCAGGCTGCTTGAAGCGCGTAGGGATATACTTATACTTTCCCTTTATTTAATAAATTTATTTAATTAAAAGATTTTGTAAGTATGTATTGCTACTGCAATAATTAGAACTTACATTTTTATGCTGAAATAAAATTATAGGGAAATAAATTATCAATGAATATAGCGATATGAGCCGATAATAAAAGTTTAACTTCTATACTTATATACAGAACTTGGGGCGTTATTATCGGCTCACGACGATATTGCCGTTTAAAAAATCTAAATAATTTTTGATAATAGTAGAAATAAAATATAAATATTATAATAGAATATATTACTCGTAATATAGATTTATAAAACAATAAATGAAAATGAATTTAAAAATCGAATTCTAATTTTTAAACGAAATCATTGCCGTCGCTTTATTTAGTTTCAGACTGATCGTCTGTGTCTGATTTTGACTCATTGAGGCCATCTTGTTCCTTACACTTCTATATATTTAAAAAAATAATTCATTATTATAAAAAAAAGTATTTATAAGTAGCACTAGAAAAACAATTATTTGGCATAATCATTTGTACAAAGAAGAATTGATAATTTAAAATTACCCCCATTCTCATTCGGTTGAATTATTACGTCTTTCACAAACGTTTGCAATCAATTTTCTTCAAACAAATCAAATTCGAATCGCCCATCAACATCTTGTCAACCGTTTTCTTTTGCCGACATCTCCGTTAATATTTTTTTATGGGCATCTCCCCAAATATTCGAAATGTGCCTCCTGTACCTGTATTTTTAAGCTCGGCTTCGCACAAGGGCAGATTGCAAGCATCTACACTCTTTTTTTAAATTTCAAATGAATAATCAGCATCTTTGTATGTGTAACTCTTTGAGAATTTTGTTAATTGAGCTTCATTGACAGTTTTGATTTTTTCAAACTTTGCGGGAAAAAGGTACAAACCCAAAAATCCTGCAGTGAATGTACGCTGCAATAGTGAGACCAATCATCACGTATGGGGCACTGATCTGGAGCAAAAGAACGAGTCCGGCTAACCTCTCGAAAGTTCAAAGACTGGCCTGTGCATATATAACCGGGGCATGAAAACCTATCCAACGGCCGCCATGGAAGTAATCCTGAACCTCACACCTCTACATATATTTCTAGAGAACATGGCGAAGAGGACGATTTATAGGATGATGAGAGATGATGTCATAAAACGAAGGCTCAATCTCTCATCCAGATATCAACAAACCTAGGACTTGCCCCAAGATGAAATGAAAAAGAAATTCAACTTTGTGAAAAACTTCAGCAGAAAGTTGAGTCACAAGAGCGAATGGGACAGAAACACCATTGAAAAATTTAGCAAGAAATTCACTATATGGTATACAGATTGCTCCAAAACAACAAAGGAAACTGGAGTGGGGAGTGTATGGACCCGGCACCAGACACTACGAAAGCTTGGATAAGTCACATTGTCACCTGAAGGCATACCTCAAGAAACTCAAACTGGTAGAAAGAGAAGAGTGCCGATTCTGTGAGGAGAACGAAACCTCTATTCATATCCTCCCAGAGTGCAGCGTTCTAGAAAAATGGATGCGATTCTTGGGAGCACACTCAATTGAAGAAGGGGAGCTACCCACCTTGAAGCAGTCCAACATCCTGAGAGAAATAAGTCTTGAGGACCTGCTCTAGCCGATAAGATAACTCTTACGACTGGACAGCAGCAGGGGGCACAATAGATCTAACACGTCGCAGTGTACAGATCCCCAGCTCTACGCACATACATACATAAATACACCCTTAACACTAAATCATATTGAATTTCCAGTCATTACTAAACTTTTACAGCTTTTTGTCATCAGCTCTCCGCCGATTAATAATGGAAGTAGACGAAAACGGGGACGAAATTTTAAGTTTCCAGTAATACGATTGTTTAGCTTCAACTGGAGGTTACATGTGGTTGCTTTTTTGATGTGGGGCTATAAAAAGAAACTTACTGTGTCCAGAGTGGGAACTTCCCTAAAGTTTATTTCTGGGAAGCAGATATGTAGCTCACAGTTTTCTTTTATGATCTTGCTGACAATCAAACTTTGATGGCAATGCTTCGTTTTCGAAAAACATGTTTTGGCTGAAGTTTATTTTATGCTGCATGTAATTGCCAGCATCTTTCTTCATTTGTATTTTTTCAAATTTACAGTTTAGCCTTTCATTATAATCCATGAGTATAATCATGCCATTGTCCTAAAATAAACAATTTGAGGTCTATATGGTTTAAATACACGTTACGAAGCTTTAGACAAGGAACGTTCATTAAAATTTGTAATGGTTTAGCCGTATGATATTGCAGTAATATAAAAACACAAATATACTCATATTAAAGTGATCCTCATATATAAAAACCATAAAATTAGCTCCTGGAGTCTCTCTATGAGCTAGTTCAAATCAATATTTTCACTTTTCAGGATTGATTGGAGCATAAACAAACATCTTTTCTGGAGTGTTTATGGATGTTGATATGCAAATACTACACACTCTTTATAAACAAATTTAGAACGACAAACAAATATTTTAAAAATATCAAGAAATCAAACTACCGTTTAACATTGCTTTGTTAACTGTGATATGACATCATACGTGTCACATGTATGATGTCATATCACAGCGCCATTACTCAAATTGCGTTTCAGAGTATTTGTTTACCATCAAATTTTTTAATTAGTTTTTATCGAAAATACAAGAGATTCTCAGGAAATATTTATGTAGTGCGCATTAAATGCAATCAAAAATAACCTGAAATTATTTTTTATTGCTTGTCTAACCATTGGTGGATAAAATAACCAGCAATAAAATTTATATGGGCATTACATACTTTCCCCATAGATCAATACAGAACAGAATAAATAGATAAGAAACGAAAAATAAAAAGTGTAGATCTGGCCACAGTAGGGAAAACACCATTTATGGAAAGATTTTTAAATTTTTAGTGAGTAAATATAGAAGATATCTTACGTGTTGATCGGTAAATATTTTTAGTTTACGCAACAATATTAAACATTTCAACTATTAAATTCTGTAGATTATATCGACGGATTCGCTCTTAATATCGTCTCCGTTCGGTGTAAGTACAAAAGCTTAAGGATTGAATAGACGTGTGTAGAATTTAATATTTATGATGTCTTTCATTAGCCAAATTCTTTGGATTTTGCCAATGAAATAAATATTTTCTAAATATAACAGCAGTTAAGGATTCGCAAGCCTTATGGTCTCTACTAGGTGTACCACAGTTAAGTATACTAACGGATGAAGGATTAATAAGAAGATGACCTCTAGAAGAATAATCTTATTATTTAAAATATTTTGCTATGTTTGAAAAAAAATATAACTCTTTCTAGAAAATTGTTTGCTTCATGGTTGCAAGCTGTTCGAGCTCGATCACCTTTGAAGATTCAAGCAGCCTCATTAATTGAACTTGCCTAACGGCTTCAGGTGAGAATATTTCATCTCCAAAATATCTCTATCTTAGCTCGTTGCGTGCTGGGTATTCTCTGAGTTCCATTCACTCTAGACACCATATGCACATCGAGTCATCCATCATACCAGTCTTATGAAGATGGCTTCGCAGGTGACAATGTCCTGTTACCAGTTCCATCACGATTTGCAGTTGTTTTCTTTCCAAAGAGAGGAGTTCATTAGTAAGTAGTTCATTAGGTTCAGTTTCCTTGACACACTTTATGTTAGGAGTCTCCCTCCATGATTCAATAAATTTACTTTCTAGCAGTAATTTTAATTCCTTTTTATCAACGGTGAATTAAACAGGTACAATTGGTTGAGATCCGTATGGTTTAATCACGGAGCTCATCTGTGCCAGACGATCTGTACCTGAGTGATCCGGGATCCACACGGAACTGATTGCGCAGCCGTTTCTTGTGAGATTATTCAGTACATCCTTGTAGTCAGACATCAGCCGTGAAGTTACGACACAAGAATTCAGTAACAGTATTTCAGCCTTACTGTCTGTGCATATGTTTATTGTATTATTTCTATTTATGTTCCTCTCACCGATAAGGCCACATTGTAGAATAGCATAACTTTCTGCTAGTCGTATGTTATTCGAGAGAGTAAAACTCTCTGACTCCCGTACTCCTAACGAATACTCCGGCTCCAATTCTTTAATTTTGTCGAGATCCAGCTGTAAACCATGAGGATATCATTTCTTCGAAGATTTTGCTCCTCCTCCAAATCCTGTTTACTCGGCAAAAGTATCCAAAGAGAGGGGTTGGATTTCAGAACTGGCGCGAAGTAATCTGCTTGCATAGGGAGTGATAAACATCTCTTCACCACGCTTTACCAGTTACATGAGTAATCGCTAATTCTAGTTTCAAAATGCCCTAGGCAACTGAGACGATAAATAGCCTTCAAGGCGTCGTTCTCTATCTATAAGTGAAAAGAAGGTTGGACCTCTAGAGCCCTAGTGGGGCAGTCCTCATTGCAGTCATTATTTCCACCAAGCCATTTATTGTACTTTGTCAAGTTGAAGACAATATTTGCATTTTATAGTACTCATGTAAGTCACCATACAATAGTGATCTTCGTTGTCATAAGATCATCAAAGTGTATATCCAATCTAGAGCTGTTGGTGTCAGCCCCCATGTGCACTCAAAAACTCGTTTATAAGCTCAAAAAGCACATAAGGCCTTCTTCGTACGAGCCTGAATATGATCATTCCAGCTCCGTTGTGAGTCTAGGATTACTACCAGGTATTTACTTGTTCTCTTGTGTTGAAGAGTCTTTTCCATCAATGTAATTATGGGCATTCCCCCCTTTTTCTCCTTTTTCTAAAGGGTATTGTCTCCGCTTTGTTCGGATTTATTCCGAGCCCTTCCTTATAGCATTATCTTTCCGCGATCTGTAGAGCGGTCCCCCAGGTCGCGGAAATTACGATCAGGGCATAGAATGATCAGGTCGTCGGCGTAGGCCTATATATATATATATATATATATATATATATATATATATATATATATATATATATATATATAAACCATCTTCATTAGTTCACTCAACAGGCTATCCACTACAAGGGTCCACAACAAGAGTGACGGAACTTCTCTCTATGGATAGCCCCTGCTTGACAGCGGTTTAATAATTACGAGTATATTGTTTAGCTCAGCATGTATTAGTTTCTGAATTAACATTGATCTGATCCATTCAACTACTGTCGATTCAGAGCCTCGTCCAATGAAGGACATCGCATTTCGATTCTTGGAAAGAGTAGCTTCGTGTCTATTGTTTTTTCTGCGAGATAGGTAAATTGTAGAGGATGTAAAGCACACTGCATCATTGTTCCCTCCTTGATGTGTCGGTCTATCAACTTGTCCAGTGTTTTTAATAAGATACTGGTCAGGCTGACAGCATGGACAGAAACTTGTTTTTATCATATTTTTTTAACTCTTTAAAAGCAATGTAGTTTTATAACAAAATTTCATAAGCTTTATAAAATATCAGCTAACATTTTTAATATTTTTTACAAGAGTTAAATTTCATCCAAAAAAACACAATAATATTCGTGCGGGTACATAAATTCAATTACTAATAATTTTTAAAAAATATATCTAAATATGTATCTTTATTATGGTTTCCTGTAATAAACGGACAAAATAACTTTTAAAGGGTTAAAGGCAAAGAAAAGGGATGTCAGTTAAGCTAAAAGTTTAAACAAAACTAGCGGTTTCGTATTCAAAGCACACTGAGAGGATTCAATCAGACTGCAAAGTGCATCCATCGAGCTGCAGCTTCGCCTCGATTGTGTCTTGAAACGGATTGCCGGCTGTGCTGGTTACAGATGGCCACATCTTTTTTACTCGTGTTTTAAGTGGAACATTTCTTTACTGGAAAGCTGAGATAGTTTTAAAACTGATGGAAAGTTTGAAAATCTCTCGATCTTTTTACAATTTGAATAATTTATATTGTTTAAAGGATTGGATACACAAAATAATGGGCAGCATTCGGAAAAATGTGTAATTTACAATATTATTGGGAAAAAATAATTAATCGTTGTTTCTGTGAATTGGGTAAAAAGTGATTATTTTCCATGTATAGGTTACTAAATTATAAATTTAGCAACAAGTATTGAAAATAGTTTTTATCTGACTAGAGTAGTAGGGGGATATATATGTATATCAGTTATGAACTGTTTTTTTTCCAAATTAAATTAAATGGTTTTTGTTATTAGGATATAGGCATTAACAGTTTTGTCACTAGAATCAAAAGTGACGATTTTATATATTTCCACATCTCTTTCATTTCCATGACAACGTCCACCAGAATACATTTAATGAAGAATACAGAAAATGTTCTAAGCAGAAGAAAAGTACAGAGATATCGGTAATTAATGACTGTCCTCAAGGAGGGGTTTCAGCTCCTCTTCTATTGAATCGGGTGATCGAAGAACTAGTAAACCTTAGTAATCAGGACCACTATATCCAGGGAAATGCTAACGATCTATTCATACTCATTGTGGAAAAGCACAAGAAAAACTATCGGAACTCTTACAGGGTGCTGTGATTACAGTGGAGGAGTGGTGTATTAAGAGACACTTAGGGTAAATCCTGGAAAAACTAAATTTATACTCTTCATGAAATGAGTTAAAACTGATAACTTTCTTCGAATGACAATTGTAATTAAGCCAGGAGATTAAGCAGCTAGATGTAATCACAGAGCTTATCTAGAACTCATCCACAATTTCATTACTAAGAGTAAAGTGACTATAATGGCTGCAAAAAGGGTCTTGGGCAAAACATGGAGATTACAACCATACACAATAGTGGTAAGATACATAATAATCTATGGCTTGAATTTATGGCGGACAAAAACCGCTTAGGAGCGGGTCACTCTGGGACCCTCTAAACTCGACAGACTGGCTTGTCTGTACATTATGGGAAGCTATGAGAAGCACCTCGACAGCGGCTATGGAAACACTACCAAATCGTCGCCTCTTCCTTTTGATAATAATAAAGGTTGAAGCGAGGTGGGCCATATAAGCTGGAACAAACTAAGGTCTGGTGGACAGGACCCTCCCTCGGACATACCAGCATCAAAGGGACAATAAATTCGTGATATGCATAGCTTACAATTTCACCAGACCCTATATCAATCAGAACTACAAGAAGGTAAGAACTGATCTATCACAAGGTTAGCCTGGAAACCTCGTCTGGTTTACAGATGGGTTCTGACAGGAATCAGAGTTTACGAATCCAACCCGAAATTCAATATAAATGAGACACCTTTTTTTCGAGAATATCAGAGAAAATGTTACAGGGGATTATTTTGTCTCATTTGGTCTGGCAGTCAGGCAGCACAATAAGCACCTGCATTTTATCAGATAAAATCTAAATATATCCAGAACTGTTCTTAAAATCTTATTATGCAGGCAAAACTCAACAATGTTACTTATGCTGGGGTATGAGGAAACAAGAGTACCCTAGGTTTTAAAAAAGCAGACCATTTAGCAAGTCAAGATTCTGCCACAATATTTCTTGTTTCAGAACCAGTATTTGTCTTTCTTAAAATAGCTACTCATAGATAGATATATGGTTCGTAAATCATCAGCACATACACAGAAAACTATTACTGGTACTGGTACAAAAAAAAGGTCGAATATTATGTCGACTCTGACTGGCTCTTTTGGCATTTGGTTTCCATTTGTCAGCGGCTGGTCTGTAAGAATCTTATTGTTAGAGATGCCTTCACTAATCTTCTGTTCGATCATTTAATGGTACATTGAGACATATGAGGGATGAGCTTTCTGAGGTGAAGCTTTGAGCGATGGGAGAGAGACACAGAATTCGGAAATTTGTATAAATTTATGAATACAAAATACAAACAGGAAGTTGTTTCGACAAAAAAAGATGCATTTGATAATTTTTTAGGATAATTCCCAAAACAAAGCAAGGAATGTCTGAAGAGTTATTAATTATGAGAAAAATAGATCAGCACATAATACTTCCAGGGTATTACTCAGTGCTGAGCACTTTGGTGAGTTTTTCATTAAAATAGTATCCGACGAAAGAACCTACAGACTGACACAGAAATACAAGATGTTATGATTTTGGCAATCTTAAATTCATTGCATTCTTTTGCTCTTTGCTCTTATTCCTGTTAGGGAATGTGACCTTTGGAGTGACTCTTAAGAGGTTAAACACTTCTGATCTTAATGATTAGTGTTTATTTGGTCAAACCTTTGACGTATTTATTTAATTGTAGCTTGGTTCAAGGTAATGCTCTGGACTGTATGAAAAAGGTACAGTCAATTTTATGGAAAATTATTGACTTATATCCTTGATTCCGTTATTGTGTAAAATATTTGAAGTAATAATAAAAAACAGCTTAAGCCGTTATATTGAACGACATAATTTTTTGCATCCTCCACAGTTTGGTTTTCGCGGGAATTTTTTGACTATTATTGCAGTTGTGGGAGGCGTGGTTGAGAGCCTGAAAAGTGGATAGCGCGTGAGACTTACACTATGTGATCTCAGTAATGTTTATGATTGTGTTTCTTATGATTTTCTGATTAGAAAGCTTTATAAATACGGTATAAGAGGTCTTTCCATCGATTTGTTCTCACCTTTCCTGTCAAATAGAAAGCTGGTAGTCACATATGGTAGAGCGATTTTGGAGCCTAGATCAGTACGATGTGGAGTGCCGCAGAGCTCGGTATTGTGACCTCTTCTTTTTTGTTATGTATATATATATATATATATATATATATATATATATATATATATATATATATAAATAAATAAATAAATAAATAAGTTATCTGTGTCCGTGTAATAAAAAGGAAAAATAAAATAAAATCTTGGCTAAGCGGACGTGAAATTTGTCAATCTACATTATTCTCGTGTTAAAAAGTACGGAGCACTCCAAAGTATGGAAAGACTCCGGGTCCGAAAGATGGTGGCAGCGCTGTTTTGTCCTAATATGGGACTCGTCAGGCCACCGCATTCGGTACAAATCATCATCTCGCCTTTGCATTCTATAACGCTGAATTTAAAATTAAAAAAAGCAAACAGGACGACAAAGGCGACATCTCGATGGTTCACTTGATAGCACAAGAACCACACAAATTAACAAAATTTGAAAAAACCGCCATATGGTGGCGCGACGGTGAATTAAAACAGAAATCTATACAATCGAGTACACAAAACGCGCTGCCCCCCTATTTGACTTGTTACTGGTTTCGGCTATAAGGACCACTGCAAGCCACACTTTATAAAATTGTGAGTACTAACGCTGCCTGAGCTGACATGTATAAATTTGTTCAGGAGGCTAAGTTAATAGAGTGGTTATAAGTCAAGGGTGAACACAATAGGTCTATACTGATACATGAAGAAAAAACGCTGCTTAGTTTGTTTATCTTCTACCAAATACTGGAAATACCTAAAATCCGTGAAAAATTCTACTAAAACTCCCATTTTCACTCCTATAGCTAATTTATTAGTCTTTTCTGATATAGATTAGAAATATCTAGAAAAATACATTGAATTTTCCAGTATACAATGTGTTGCCTGACACTTTCGAGGATTTAAACTTTATAAGATTTAAAAGTAAACTTAAGAAGTTTTTGTTGGATGAGTACGTGGAGATTTCTTCTGGAGTGTATGATTAGCAAGATTTTGTTAATTTGTTGATTCTGTGTGTAAGTATATTTTCGTATAATTTACTTCTCTCTTTTCCTTTTATTATTTTTATTATGTATTTGTGGCGTATTACAATTGTATAGATTATACAAGATCTAATGAAATATCTATTCCGATACAATAGTGAACTAACCTGAACTAACCGAATGATTTTTTTTTCTTTTACATGTTACAGTCAAATATTATTTTTATAAGAAAATCATAGAGCATATCACAATAAATTCAAAATAGACATGGTTTAAAGTTAGTGAACTCCATGTAATATTGTGTAATTACTTTTAGGTGTACCTTCTGATCTAAAAGTACCAGAAATTTCCCATTCAAGCAAACCACGTCTGAGATATTGTCAAAATCTTTTCTTTTTGGGTTGATACATCTGTCATCTGGTGCTCAAATATCTGTTTGAGCATAATTTGTTGAGAGTTTGTGCGTGATAGCTTTGTAAACAATTCAGTGTTTGTTGTGTTCTATGAATTCCACAATGTCGAATTTAATTGAGCAAAGAGTTTGTCTGATTTTGTGTTTCTAATAAAATATCATGAGCACAAGCGTTGAAAATATTAACGGTAGCCTGCGGGAATCCAACAATGTCGAAAACATACGCGTGGTACAAAGAGTTTAAAGCGGACCGTGCTGTGGGTTGATAACTTGTCTCGTTCCGGTCGTCCATCTACCGGCGTGACTGACAAAAACATCGAAAAAGTTAAGAAAATTGTCCTCGCACATCATCGTGTGAGCATTAGAGAGATAGCAGCCGACCTTGGTGTCTCGTCCAGATCAGTGCAATGCTTCATGCACGATGTTTTGGGTATGAGACGAGTTGAAGCGCGGCTTGTGCCGAGAGTGCTGAATTTGTTGCAGAAACAGCATCGGACTGATGTCGCTAAATATATGCTTTCTTAGGGCTAAAATTTTATCAGAAGCATAACGACCGGTGACGACACATAGGTCTATGAATGTGACATCGAAACTAACCAACAATCATCGAAATGGCATTTCTCAGACGAGCCAAAACCCAAAAAGCAGGACATTGTCGATCCAAAATCAAGGTTTTGTTGGCCGTTTTTTTTATTGGCTTAGAGTGACCCACTCAGAATTTCTTCCGCCAGACCAGACAGTAAATAAAGAGTATTAGGTGAGCGTATTAAAGAGTTTGAGGGAAAATGTTCGTCATAAGAGGCTAAAATTGCAGAGAAACAACTCGTGGTTTTTTTTTCACCATGATAACGCACCGACTACTTGACAAAAAACAACGTTCATACTGTTCTGGAAGCTCCGTATTCACTCGACATGGTTCTTTGTAACTTTTTTCTATTTTCACGATTTAGTTACTACTTCGCGGAAAGCATTTTGATTCGGCTGAGGTGCTAAAAGAAAAATACGCAAAAGGAGCTAAGGGCGATTCTAAAATTAACGTATGAAAAGTGTTTACAAGATTGGAGGAGGCATTGGAATATCTGTATTGCTTGCAATGGAGACGGAAATAAAGTGAATATCGATGAATAATTGAACCGTTTTCGTTTTATTGAAGAATTCTGGGTACTGTCTGATCAGAAGTTATTTTATTTATTTAGCTTATGGTTAGATAGGTACATGTCTTCCCTAACTTTATATTTTTCCTAGCTTACAGGTTGAAAAACAATTATTTTGGGAATTCATGCATCCTGATATTTACTATTACAGATAACAAATAACGTTATGATGCACATATTTTCATTACCATAACGAACTTTGTTATTTTAACTATCTTACGTAAATTTGTTTTGAACTTTCTCAACATTCAATTTGCCTTACTCTATTCTAATCTTATCCATCGCGTAGTTTCAGAAACTGTTTCCCTTTGACAGCTCAAGTGCAAAATACGATATAAGCTAATAGAACGTCGCTTTTAAACTATGTTGATAAATTTTATAGGAAACCCTCGTTTCAGAGGCATTTTACTATGTCCTATCGTTCTATAATAGATGGTAAAGAAGATACCCTTCATGTTTCCATTAAACAAGTTAAAGTAAACATCCCAAAGTTTGTTTTGTAAGGAAAGACGTATTTGCCGTACGATATGCTTTAACAATATAAGTTTTAGAATTTCTGAAGAGACACTTTAGAACGAACGTTTGAAAATATATAAGAGAAATTTTATTAAATTATCTTTCGTAGTATTATTGCCATCAACATTAAGTAATTACAAAACTTTCCCTTGTTCCACACAACTTTTTAATTTATGCGCGCCCATATGGAGTTGGAGAAAAATAATACTGGTTATTTCAAGAAGGTGTATAACAGTGAATTTTCAATGGTTTTTAATTAGTTCATAAACAAAATATTTTCTGTTAACAGTTTTATGCCCAAATCAAAAAATGGTATATCAAATAAATGCCTACCATCAAAACAACAGACTATTTGCCTATATTAACATATATATGTTATAAATTGTTGTCATCCTAACAGAATTCAGCATAAAAAATTGTGTTTTATTTATTTTTTGAATAAAATGTGTTTAGATTCTGCAAAAAAACGTAAATTAAGTATTTTTTTGTACATTTATATTAGATAAACTGTTTTAGTTCTCAAAGAACCGAAAATAATTTATACAATAAGAGCAGACGTTCTCTGTTCTAACACAGTTAGAGACCAAGTACTGCCTCAGATTGCAAAGATGTACTGGGAAAGGATGGAAGTGACCCCTATAGCAGTACACCCCCATCTGCAGATTTATTTCGAATTTGTTTCTAGTCATTACATGGTAGGTAAGCGCACCTAAATTTAAGAAAAGGAGCGCCATCTCCCAACACTTCACGTAATCGGAATATTTAAAGGGTAGGTACAGGGACAAATGTCACATGAAATCTAGATTATAATAGGAATGGAAATACAGAAGCATCAAATAAAAGGCGTGAAAAAATTATAATAATAATAGTATATTAATGGATCAAATAACTACAATCCACTTCAAAAAAAAAAAAAAAATACAAGCACTGTTTAGAACAGAGTTAGAATTAAGAAACTTACAAATCTATGAATACATTAAAGTGCTTCGAAAGACAAGTATTGACAGTTGACAATATTAACTAGTTTTTCAGGAATTGCAATATTTTTAATTCAAAGAGGGTACCGAAAAATATGAATCTCGGTAGGAACTGAATTGATTGATGCCACATTCGAGAAATAGGACTGTTAATGCCATAATTCGTTCGATAATATATAACCTCAAACAAATCGTGCGCTCTAAAAGCTATTTGAGGAACCGATAATTCAATATTATTGAGTAGTTCAGGAAAATCAATACAAGAGTTAACAATCTTATAAAGTAGAACGAGGTCAAGATATAGCGCATCACACACAATAGTAGCAACTTCAAAGCATCGGCAGTATCATCATATACAGATCGCCCCTGCTGCATTCCCTGTCTAAAGGCAATGAAACTTAAAAACTTTCTTTGTACTCTTTCCACTTTTTTTTTGTATGTAAAATAATGAGGTGATCAAACTTGGGACGCATATTCTAAGATTGATCAAACTACAGAGCAGTAATCACTTTAAAACAGTCAACACTATTAAAATCCATAAGCATTCTTTTTACTAACCCGAGCAACTTCAAAATTTTGTTCACAATATTATCAATATGTGTGTCGAAGCGAAGAGCCCTATCAAATGTAATTCCCAGATCCTTCACACATTCAACACGATTAATCGTGCTATTATCAAGAAAGTAATCAAAAATTATGGAATCCCTTTTACGATAAAAACTTATAATGGAGCATTTATTAATATCGAGGTGCATAAAATTTAATTAACACCATTTAGAGGATCGAGCTAGATCCCGCTGAAGGCCCTCGCAGGCGTTGTTATTCCCGACAACCCGAAATATATATCATCTGCATAAAGAAGACATCTACTGAAAGTTATGATGTCCTCAATATCGTCAACAGAGTAGTTAAAAAGGGCGAGGTGAGCACTTTAAGGAACACCCGAGGTAACATGTATATCAGATGATTCACAGTTTATAGTTTTTACTCGCTGTACTCCATGAGACAGGCAATTACTTATCCCTTGTAGAAATGATCCCTGGATGTCCAAGCCTTCCAGCTTGTAAATAAGAAGTTGATAGTTAACCTTGTCGACAACCTTGGTGAAGTCAATGTACATAGCATCCATTTGACACCTCTCCTCGAAAGCCTTCACCAAGTACTGCTCATAAACAAGCAGATTAGTAGTAGTTGATTGATCTGCCATAAAGCTATGCTGTAAAGTCGCTAACACATGCCTAAAAAGAGGACATATCTTTTTGTAAACAATACCCTCAAAAATCTTACTAAATAGTGAAAATTTCGAAATTCCACAATAATGTAAGTAGTTTTCAATATTTTTGGAAAAACACCCGTTGATAAAGAGATAATCAAAATCCGAGCCAACACTGTACACAAAATGCCTTGACAATTCTTAACAAATATGACTGGTACCCCATCGGAACGGGTACCCAATTTACTGTTCAAGTGATCTATTGCACTTAACACGTCCACCGGCTCAAGTCCTTCCAATCATCAATATTTCAAAACCCTGTACAGATGCAAAACTGGGAAGGTCCTTAGTGTAATGGAACGTAACAAGGAATTTCCAATTGTCAAAGTCAGTCATATTAAGAACTTCGAGGTTATGACCAAACATTGTTTGGTTCTGTTGTGATTGCTTAGAGCCGATATTAGTTTTATAATAAAAAAATTCATGATATAATTTTTCGGTTGATTTATGGTGAAAATTAATGACAGCGACGAAGATATTAATTATAATTTAGTGAAAGAAACGAAAAATCGAAAGAATACTGATGTGTCAAAAAAAATGAGACTAGCTATGCACGAGTCAGGCGAAGATTGTAAGTTCACAAAGGGTTGTGTTATGTACATAGATGAAGTAATGTTCAATAAAAAGAAGGCGTAGTAGTAAGAATGAAATGGATGCCAATTTTCACCAAAACTATCTCATCTACAAAGTAAATAAAAGAAGAAGATAATTTACAAAAGTTATCTATAGGCTCCAAGGCTTTTTTGTCTATTTTTGGTATTATGAAAGGAAAACTTGAATACTTGCAAAAATCATTGAAAGAGACAGAAATTACTCCAAAAGATCAAAGCGGACAATCACGTTCACAAAATTGGATAATAATACAAAACAATTGATATGCATTTATATTAAATCCTTCAAAGGAAGGCAAAGCCACTATAGTATGAAATATAACAAAAAAGAATATTTACCTGATGATCTGCTAAGTTGCCTAAGTTGTGTTGGGATACTTATCCTGTTTCCTATAAACTTACAGGAACATTTTTAACATGGAATTAAATATACCTTTTGGTTATCCTCGTAACAATAGATGTAGTGCCTGTGATGAGTGTACAATTAAGGCAAAAAGGCGTTGATGGCTACAGGAAATCAGGATGAGCTAAAAAGATTAACTACTCTGAATAACTTGCACAAGAAAAAGGCATCATTTTATGATAGCAAGAAGAATGGTAGAATTAAGAGTAAGACAGAGGTTGAATTTCAAGTTATTGCTATGGATTACCAAAAAATATGTCATTGTCTAACATCATTACTAATGATGTGTATTAAACATGGCAGTTATCTATGTACTCATTTAATTTGCATGTGATGTGTGATGCTGGCTCTCCTTTGATGTCATTGAAATGGATAAGGGTGAAATTATCAAAAAATGTTCATTTTTTTTTTCAAAATTGGTATATGAAAAAGTGCTCTTTTCCAATCCAGCCTCAAAGTGTTCCAAGGTTCATTGTACTTCGAGGTAACTACAATGATTTATGGAAAAAAAATCACTTATATTGAATAAACGAAGAGCAATGTATGGGTTATATGGGACATTTTTTTTTGCACTTTCAAAAAGTTAAATATTTTATTTTTTCACTTTTTTATAATTGTTAGTATATGCTAAAAGTTTATTTGTACTTAATTGATTTCTGTAAGGTAAACTTAAGTTCCTATTAGTAATTTCTGAGCAAAATAATTATAAAAAAAAGTTATAAACTTTAAAACATTCAAATGTTAATTACACAAAATCCCGTTTTTGCGACATTCCTTGTTTTGCCCCTGTACCCTTCGTTTAATCTCGTAGAGATCTATATACCAGCAGTAGATATAAATACATTTATATTAGAGAAAATTTTCAACCCACTGAAAAAACCTTTTACAATAAGGGCAGGCGTACTTTGTTCTAAGTCAGTTAGACACAAAGTACTATTTCAGGTTGCAAAGATGTTCTGGGAAAGGGTGGAAACAACTCCCATGGCAGTTGGTTGACAATTAAAATGGTTTATCTAATATTTACATTCTTATATATTTATAGACCCAAATGCAAGTATATTTCATCCACCGTTGGTACATAGATCTCTATGAGATTAAATATTGAAATTGCGTGGAATGCAGGGAGATGGGGCTATTCTTATTAGACTTTATATTTGGTCTGACATAAGTTGCTTAAAGGAGTCGCTTTTCTTATGTTTAGGTGCACCTACCTACATTGTACTGACAAGAACTAATAAGTTCGAAACCGGTCTATAGGTGGCGGTACACTCCCATTCTCGATTCATCTTTGCAATTTGAGATAGTACTTTGTGTCTTACCGTGTTGGAACAGAATATGTTTGTCTAAGAATAGTTTTTCTAACATAACGTATTTAGACACCCAACTGGAAGTATATTGTATGCACTGCATGGAATGTTGGGAGATGACACTGCGTCATATTTGGTCTGATATAAGTTGCTTAAATGAGTCGCTTTTGTCACTTGTAGGTGTGCTCACCAAACCTGTATTGACGAAAATTCGTCGAGTTCGAAACCGGTCTGCAAGTGGCGATACACTCCCATTTGAATGGCTTCCACCCTTTCTCAGATATCTTTGCAATCTAAGGTAGTTCATTTGGGTCTAACTGTGATAGAATAGAATACGCCTGCCCTTATTGTATAACGTTTTTTCAGTTGAACTAAAATAGTTTCTCTAAGATAAATGTATTTATAAACCCAACTGTATATATAGTGTATCAACTTTTGATTATTTATGTTTGATGGAAAATACCCCTCGATTGGTTGCAAATTTCGTGACGTCACATATAAGTACAAACACAATGTCAGTTTGCTTTATACACAATTTTAACAATTCCTTGTGTTATCTTTGCGATTTTAGAGTTAACTTCTAATGTAATTCTTACGAATCTTTTATAGTTTAGTTATTTATCAAGTTACTTTGTTATAAATATCAAAATAGAGATTAATTTTGTTCAAGTCAACAACAGTAATCTTTCCGTAGTAGATGCACTTATAATAGGACTTTTCTTATAAAATAATCCAGACTTTAATGCTGAGTAACCTTAAAATATTAGAACGAAAATATAAGTGTTATTTGCAACTTACTTATTCAAAGAAAATAAGATCACGATATAAGTTATGTCAACAATAAGCTTGAATAAAATTAGGATAAATTTCCGTCGTATTAGGTTTGTTTTCCTCAATTCATTCAAGATATCTGGCAAAAAAATGATTGTGTATCATTTAGAATTGACCGTTCCAAGATTCTCTAAAGGGATGGTTGAGATATGGTCAGTTTTTCCGAAAAAACAGGTGATTATTTTCTTCAATGGGATTTATGCGCTAGTACCTAAGTTTTGTTGATTGTGGTTCATTATGAAAGATCCATTAAATAGACTGCTGTTTAATTTCGAGTTCATACGCATAGAGCTAAGATTTCTCATTTTTTGAAACACCGCCATCGTATTTTTTAAATATTCTCTTGAATCAATAAACACGAGCCTTCTTTTGAGCGATTGTCAAATAACGTTAGATCTAAAGCAAACATAGCCTCTTCATGGCTAAATATTTTCACAATATATTATATAAGCTGACGATATCGCGACTCGTTCGTGAGCAAACGACGGCATGGTTGAATTTACTAAATTAGCGATATGCAATGGTTTTTGCAGGTGCTTCACTGCCGTATAAAAATTTAAGTTTATTGATGGACTTCTGTTGAGATAAACCTCGTCGAAAGTTATGAAAAATAATTGCACCAAAATATTCACGCGCTAATTTTATCTATCTACAGTAAACAACATAAGTAGCGTCCGTATGTCAAAAAGTTCTGAGCACGTATAGCGTCTGAAATGTCAAACTTTACAATGGATATATCAGATGGCACCTAGTAGTATTTCATGATGCCAAAAAAAAAATTAAGAATTCTTTATCAGCCTAGAATAATGTTCACTTCTTGACATAAGCAGGAATCTTGTTGCAATAAGAACTTTTTAAAGTTCACTTCTATGACTGTGTGACAATGTTAATATTTGAAAAATTTAACCTTTATTACTTTCTCTAAAAATTATATACCATTAACGTTTCAATTTAAGTATAATTATACTAAATTACTTTAACGCAAGCTTTTAATATTTATTTAAATATGGAAAACTTCCCATGGATCTTTGTATATTTTATTTCTAATAAGCATATTTGTATGAAAAATGCATTATAATTAAAATAGAGATAGATGTATATGAATTTTTTTATTCAAATCAAAATATTTCTTTATTTTTCCTTTAGGGCTATTTAAAATAAAAATGCATACAGGGTGTTTCTAAAAGGTCTGTGAAAAATTTTAGCGCCAATTTCCGAGTCTAAAATATGAGGATTTAGCCTAATTTACCTTGTCCCCGAAAGTTGACAGTTTCCGAAATACAGGGTGACAAAGTTATAATTTTTAAAACTTTTTTGTGTATATTTATCTTAAGGGGGTAGTCTGAATTTATTACATAAAATTTTAATATTTTTTTAATAGAAGTATTTATTCAAATGTTTCAAAATTTTTGTACAAAGAAATATAAAGACTGAACTTTATGAAAAAATTTTTCGTCGTTCATTTATACCGACAAAATGGCTGCTATAAGAGAACCAATTAAAAAATTGATTGATGGGTCAAGTAAGTCTGGAACAAAAAATTCCAACAGCAATTTGAAATAGAAGTAAGTGAATATGGTCGGTAGTAGAATTAAACGATTAGACTGGAAAAAAGAAACAAAATGGCGAACTTTTGTTTTTTTTTTTCAGTAAAAATTGTTTTAAAAAAGTATTATACATTTAAAAAAAATCTAATTCTACTACGGACGGGCACTATATATTTGCTGAATATTTTTTTAACATTTCAGCTCAATCGGTTGTGTACGTTTTTCAAAATTATGTCATCTAAGTGAAAAACAATCGCCCTGAAAGACCCCAGCGGCGTAAAGTGTGTGTCCCTATTAAACACCTATGTTAACTCATTTTTTCAATATCTTAAAACCTAGTGCAGAATTTGTTTTTTACTATTGATATCAATATATTTTTGAATAAAATAACACTTCGTGACTGGCTGCATGGCTGATCAGCCAATGCCAATACAAAAAAAGTAATTTATTTAAGTAAATTATTTTTTCCAGAAAAAACGCGTTTAAAGTTTTCTTTTCCAAAAATGTATATAATATTACCTAAAAATTTTTATTCGAAAAATCGGTTTTTCAAAGACCCCCATTACACTTTATTCAAGCTTAGAACTAGTCAAAGAAATTTGGGGCGTGTTTAAGGGGCAAAAGGCAAACAACAATAACAATGTACATAACAACAAGCTAATAACGATAATAATATATGAATGAAGTGCCGATTAACAATAAAAATAATACATAAAATCAATAACAAACCAATACAGAAAAAATTTATTTAATTTCTTAATGCAAATCTTAAGTAAATGTTCACAATGACCTCCGTTTTCATGTAAATAAAGATTAATTCTACGGAAAAAATTGAACTGCACTTTCTATCATATCTGCATTTAAGTATAACGTATTTACTGAATTTATTATTTGTGCCCACAATTCTCTTGTGTGTTATACTTAATTTTTGCCAGTTTATTCATACATTATCATTATTAGCTTGCTGCATTGTGAACACCGAAGTAAGACAAGCGACAAAGCAAACGAAAACTGTTTCAAGATGCCAAGAGAAAAGAACAAAAAGAGGAAAATAAAAGAAATATCCAGAGATCGGTCAAAAGAAAAATCTAATTCTGAAGAATCAGATTCTTCAGATCTAAAAGTAGAGAAAGAAGGCTTGGAAACAGAGGCGCAAGAAGAAGACCATATAGCAAAATGAACAATACGCAGAAACCCCGCATAAAAAGAAAACATTGAAGAAAGAAAGTTAAAACCACAAGAAAAATAACTGAATAAAGTTTTCATGGAATGCAGAGACTTAAAATTAAAAATCGCAAAATTAACGTCATAACTCATCGAAATAAAGGCAGAACTCGAAAAAACACGGATAGAATCATATAAGTAGAATATAACGGTATATAAACAACTACAGATAGACGAACTAAGTATACAAGTTGCTAAAGAAGCAGTTACCCGACTAATAAAAGAAGAGTCAACGCAAACAAACCAATAAATACATTCAGAAACATTCACCCAAACAGAACAATACTTAGAACAGGAAACAAAAGTAGCTCAAGTAGAAAAGAAAACTCAAACAGAATAATATATATAACAGGAGAAAATGGAAATCATAGACTTTTCATCCCTAACAAACAGCCATGTACCCTGGCACTATCCGAACTAAAAATACAAACAACACTAAGAAGAACCGAAAGCTCATAGTGACAATAACAATCTTAAACCCAAACAAATTGTAAGAAATTAGAAAAGAAATCTAGGAGCATTGCGAATGCACGTTAACCCAATAACAGAAGAAGATCACAAAACATTAACAAAATACCTAGCAAACAACAACACAGAACACTACACATACTTCTTACAAGAAGAAAGTCACCTAAACATATTCATGAAGGACATGCACAAGAATATACTACTAGCAGACATCAAAGAAGAAATTGAGGCCCTAGGATACACTTTCATAGAAATTTATAAACTCAGAACAGGCCCAGGCAAAACAGTATTCATTCCAAAAATATAGCAAGATTTTTTGAACATCAAATACTTATTAAACCTACCAGTGAATACAGAGGCATAAAAACGTCAAAAAATATAAGAACATGTCACCGGTGCCAAAAATATGAACACTCACAACACAAATGCTGTAACAAACCCACATGTCACCGCTGCGCCGGCAAACATCATTTCACTGAAAGCACCAGAAACAAAGGTATGCCACTAAAGTATGCAAACTGCAGTGGACCATATCCGGCCAATTACGACAAATGTTCAGAAAATCTAAAAAATAGAAAATCAATTGTAGAAATATTAACAAAAACGTCCAACGAAAAGATCCAATCAGTCCAAGCAAATGCAAATACAAAAAAATATATAACTAACTCAATATACCAGAAAAAATCGAAGCCAGAATAACAACTTTGACCCAATCATAAAAATACTGATAGCAGGCAAAACAGAAGGCGCAAATTAAGTTCCTCAAGGGAACACCAGAAACACTCGCAACCATGCTATCCAAACAAAAAGCTTATAGGAGCATGAATGCCGAAAGGACCTAGCTCAATAATACGTGGTCAAAACATATTTAAAAAGCTAAATTAAATCATTATTAGTGCCTTTGTTCATGATGATAAACGTTTAAGTAAAATGTCTTCAAATTATTTTGTGTTATTGGATTTTATTAAGGAAATTCCTTTTAGCTACGAATAAGACATATTATTCAATTAGGCTAGAATATTTACACAATTTCTACTAGTTTGACAAAAAGAAATGTTGCAATTACCGAGATCTATGGATACGATAAAACTATCTTAAAATTTTGTCTGACAAATGAAGCACGGCAAACTTTCTTAAATTTTGAAACTACCTCTGTTTTCAACTAAAGAAATGACACAGACATAAGTAAAAAAGATAGGGCCATCTGTAACCAGCAGAGCCGGCAATTGGTTCGAGGACGCATTCGAACTAGAGAGTTGCAGCCAGATAGATACACTTAGCAGTCTGATTGAATCCGATCCAGTATGCGCTGAATTTGAAACCACTACTTTGTTTAAATCGTCTTTTGCTCTAAACCTTTAAAACTTATTTTAGCCTTTTATAAGTAAAAAGCAGAGTCGGACAACTATGTTTGGTTAAACTGATCATCATATTAATATAATTTGCTCCGTATATTTCGACATCTAAAGTACTGTTCATTTATTTCACAGAGTGCGATGATGGCAGCATTATTTTTCAGCCCGCAAAAAAAATTAATTAAATTGATTATTGTTTAGTAGTGGAGAAATAAAAATTATTGACAGCGCATATATATATATATATATATATATATATATATATATATATATATATATATATATGTTTATGCGGCTTTCACGGATTCCTCCGTGTGAGATGCAATAGCAGTGGATATATCCACATTATGCCGTTGTAGTGCTGAAATCACATTCAGCAAACGTACAACTATATGCAGCTCCGCGGATGAATGAAGTAAAATGCGAACAGTAAATGCAAACGTCTCTCCATCATATCCTTTCTGTGTTAGAGGTTGCACACATAGAATAACTTGTTATAAAACGCAATTTATCCTATTCCACCACCATCGAGATGATGGCCTACCTGTACCACCATACCGAGAAGAAAATCAAAACTTACCCTCCCCGCCTGCCTTCCTTTGCACAGCCAGTTGCATGTCGGTACCCTGATGAGTCTAGTAGAGACGAAACATGTATCTCTGCCGTACCACTGTGGCGGGGAGGGTAAGTTTTGACTTTCTTCTCGGTATGGTGGTACAGGTAGGCCATCATCTCGATGGTGGTGGAATAGGATGAATTGCGTTTTATAACAATTTATTCTAACTGTGCAACCTTTAACACAGAAAGGATATGATGGAGAGAAGTTTGCATTTACTGTTCGCATTTTACTTCATATATATATATATATATATATATATATATATATATATATATATATATATATATATATATATATATATATATATATATATATGATATATATATGAAGTAAAATGCGAACAGTAAATGCAAACTTCTCTCCATCATATCCTTTCTGTGTTAAAGGTTGCACAGTTAGAATAAATTGTTATAAAACGCAATTCATCCTATTCCACCACCATCGAGATGATGGCCTACCTGTAACACCATACCGAGAAGAAAGTCAAAACTTACCCTCCCCGCCACAGTGGTACGGCAGAGATACATGTTTCGTCTCTACTAGACTCATCAGGGTACCGACATGCAACTGGCTGTGCAAAGGAAAGGCAGGCGGGAGAGAATCACCTTATCTATACCTAATTAAATTATCAATATTATTCAATATGCTCTGTATTCTTTTATGGGATTTAGGATTATTAAATCTTGCAATATTGTATAAATGTCTAAACGGTTAAAAATGACTAGTGTCTTAATATATGCGATTTTATTTTAAACAATCTAAAAATAATTTAGTGTGTGCCGTTTTTATTAAAAGTGATCTTGTTACAGTGCAAATTAAATAATTTATTTGATTATTAACTATAATTATTCATAATCAGGTTAGTATATATTATTTTCAGGCAAGTCAAGAATTTATACCTCTTACACATTAAATAAATACATTTCAAATCTCCAGAAATTTTTTATATCCACGTTTTAGATTTCTTCCTTCCTTTATTTTTAATAATGAAAAACTTAAAAATCCTTTCTCCTTTGTCAACTATTGTAATATTTAAATATTTTTCCCAGCTGCTTACTTATTGATATAATTTATTAACTAATTTAATTACTTCTTTTCCTTCCTTTAAAATTGACTTTCAATCTCCAGATATTTTATATCCAAGCCCTATGTTTCTTCCTTTTTTTAAAAATTTTTAATGAATGAGACCAGCAATGTTATTTCTATCACAGATTAATCTGCACTGTCTTCCTTTAATTTTTTTTTATAAAATAACAAATGAAAAATTTTGAGGTTATGGTTCTGTTGATAAAAAAGACTAGCCATTTTTACACTATAAACGATTAATATCCACTACTTCTTTTACTTTTCAAAATCACAACTGAAAATTTTGATGTTATGTTACTTTTTACGAACTAGACCAAGGACAACTGATGGACCTGTACTCCTCTAAAAAAAAATGAATTTTGGTTTTTATAGTATGTGGTGACGCAGTATAAATTTTTGTTTTTATTTTTTTCTGATTGTTCGGCCATCTGACGTGAACTGGCAACTAGATGGAATGTTAAGCTTTGAAACACAAAATCAAAATGGATTCCTAATTGTCAATTTATGATAACATTTTGATATTTTATTGATATTATGAAATAAATATTCTATCTGATGACAATAAATTATGATTTATGTAAATTTTGGACTTTTCCTGACATTTTGATATACCCACACTTTGCTTTTGATTATTATTTAGCACATAAAATTAATAAATAAAATTTGATTACATCTAACAACATTTTTCATATACATTTAAATTTTAATTGTTTTACCTATAGTTAGGTACTATTCTAGTTTCTTATTAAAATTAACTTATAACCTATATTTTCTTATACTATTCCTGCACGTTTACAATATTTTTAACAAAGTTTTAATAAATACTGTTGTAATAAGTAGAAAGTAATATATTATAAATAATTATTGATGAATAGTGTCTATATTTCACCAAATGGTTATTATTTGACTATCTCTGGACAATATCATTTCACACCTTATTCAAAATCACTTATTTATTAGTTTATAAGATCATGTTTTTCAGAGTCAAATATGTTTATAATTCTTGCTTTATATACACTAATGTCCAACCTTTCACACTAATTTTTATACATTTTATCATGTTATTACACAACTATAAGCATTTTATGTCCTTTTAAAACATGATTCAAATATAAATTCTTACATATTATTAACTAATATCTATTCTACCATCTGCACTTATCACATAAATGCATTAATTAATTATTTATGACTTTTTTGTTTCACATCTTCATAATCAACTTATCACACCTGGGAAAAGGTGACTACCTATACAATATATATATATATATATATATATATATATATATATATATATATATATATATATATATATATATATATATATATATATATATATATATATATATATGTTGTACCATAGATTTTTTACGGATGATGGAATGTGCACTGGTATTTTTCCGGTTTTTAATCCGTTTGTCAGTAGAAAAATCTTCACTACATTTCGCTAATATGTCAGCTGGCATTTTCAAGTGATGCTTCCTCGAGGGCTGCTCGGCTTGAAAGCCGTCGAAGAAGCATATATATATATATATATATATATATATATATATATATATATATATATATATATATATATATATATATATGTATATATTTCCATTCAGTGATTCAGTCTTAATCCGGTATTACATCTGTCCGTTCGTTTGGTTTCTTGTAGAAACTTGCAGATATTTCGACAAAATCTTATTCGGCTTCTCCTGTGCTTTCTAGTTAAAGATCAATTACTACGGAACCCTAATATAATGCGTATTCCACACGCACTTAACCGGTTTTTGCTTTACATTCTGGAGTATTGCCCTTTTAAATTCAACACATTAACTAAACTACTCGTAGCTTAACCAGCTATTTAAATTTTAAATCCAAGTGTAAGTTTTCAGTAAAGCCTTAAAAACTTTAACCAAAGTTAAATGAACATAATACTCTATACCCGTAGTAACGCTCTGAAACAATTTAAATAACCGGATCAAAGTAAAAATGAAACCGGAAGCGTGTTTTCGAAATGAAATGGTTTTACTTTAGAGACGGTGAACAGTCTCTACGGCATTCAGAGAGGCAAAAGCCATTTTTAAAAGTAACGTCGCAATTCGCGACTGCAGAAACAACAAAAGAGTTTTATTGTCAAATACAATTTAAAATGGAAGCATGGATTTAAGGAGGTTGTTTAGACCAATCGTATTTCGCCTAAATAACCCTGATAACAAGATGCTAAAAAGAAAACGACCATATGAGAAAACAGCAGAGCACGTATTCCAGCCAATTAACTGTGTTTGTTATGCGGCTTTTGGCATAATCTTGCAATATTCGAGAGTATCTTGGAATGGATAAAAATATCGAAATGACCTTGTTTATTTCTTTATTTGCTTTTAATATTTTAAAATTTCCATAATGGAATAATTACAGAATAGTAAATTGAGCATTGCGATTACGATAGTAGTAGAATTATATTGGAATTTGCGAGCAGGAGTCTTGTATTTCTTTATTTCTCTATTGTATTTTGTCAGAGACGTCAACTTTGTTTTTTAGCATGAATTTGTTCTAATATATTAAATCATACAGGGTGAATTGAAAGAAGGTGTAATCAACTTAGATTTGTTAAATAACCTCAGTTTTTATACGCTTTTAGACGCCATGCGGAATTCTGAATATTTTTTCAATTACATGCTCTATACCTAAATATAATTGTTTTTGGTTTATTGGTAGGTAAAACTCGAAATAAAGTAGTAACAACAATTAATTAATCATTTTATTAAACGTTGAAAATGCTTCCCATTGGTTACGGTAACCTAAGTGATATATAAATTTATTCTGAACATTTATGACTACTTCTGTAGTAATAACCGTATTCCTTGAATAATGTCATTCTTTAATTCTCCTATGTCAAATGACTTCTGGAAAATTTTGCCTTTAAGAAACCACCACGAAAAAAAATCAAGATGTTTTAAGTCTGGACACCTCGGCGACCTTTCAATAAATCCCCTTCTTCCAACCCATCTGTTTGTCAAAACATCATTAAGGAAGACGCGAACTTCTGCTGCGTAATGTGGCGTTTTGTTGAAACTAGATATTTTGATGGCATAAATATAGATTCTCCTCTTTAGTAAACTGTTTTGAAGGGGCAAAATCTTTCCCCCGTTTTCATCAAAAATAATGAGCCCTGTAACGATTTTAGCTTATTTAGATTTATATTCGATCAATACAGATAATTTTGTATGTTGACGTCACCATTTAAGCAAAATGTGGATTTGTCGGAAAAAACAATGTTTTTGATAAAAATGGAATCCCGAAAACACATTACTTTTAACATTTACAAAACTGAAGACGCATGTCATAATCATCTTCATAAAGTTCTTAAACGATTTGCATTTTGAAAGGTACGCAATATTTTAAATACCATTGTTTTAGTAATATTCAAGTTCGAGATCTCCTTTTGGTCATCACTAGTTGCTGTTCAACCGCTTCTTGAGGCATCTCGAACATGACTATGCCGATGAAATTTCTGCTCAATTTACTCACCATCCATTGTGAAATTGGTGAGAGATCAGGATATTTTTCTTAAAATAACTGACCCACTTCTTCTTGAATTATAACCCTAAAGGGAAATTTAAATGGACCAACTTAGAGCATTCTGTCCATTTATTGAATTACATCGCCGACTGTCAAGGTTGTGGAGCGTTAGTTTGTTGTAGTTTGAGAAAATTTTATCAACTTTCTTCAGCAGTTTGTTATAAAATATGCTGAAAACTAATAGGGACTTACGTTTAGGTAAATATTCTTTATTCAGTTTTATGTATTAAGGAAAACATATTTGCCTTTCAAGTTTCTGATATATGGCGGCGATCGTATTTTATTGTGTATATTTTGAAAATATTTTTTTCGATCAAATGATTTCAGCAATATTTTTATTATAACAGAACTTAATTATTACATGTTAGTAACATTTTTAAGCTACCTTAAAAGCAACTATTTACTTATTGAGGGGTTTAAGAGCTAATTTATTGTTGAAAAGCAGAGTTAATAATTTGGGTTTCAAAATAAAATACTGAATAAACGTTTTCATAAGTTAAGTTATTTTAGTACAAAAGAATAAAGATGTTAGTCAAGTTCTGGCTGGAAAGTTTTAATAATAGTCTTGAGATCTAAAATGCTCAATAATGCATACTAGTAGTAGTGTTAATAGAGCTCTGCAAAAAAAAACTATTAGGTCATACATATTCTACTTTTTGCATGTTATTGCCTGTGTACTAGATCATTAAATTTTATTTTGTATTTGTTGCAGATGTATTTACTTTATCAGTAAAGAATTAAGTACATGTATGTAACAGTAATTTAACAATTAAATATGCACATTGTCATTCATTATCATTTTGACTTTTCCAAAACTTTTTTCTCTATTGCAATAATTTACAGTTTATTTTCTTTCATACTATGTTGGTGAACTAATTTTTTATATGTCTGGATTTGTAACACTATCTTCTTAGAACTGTAATATGTTTTTGTAAATATCTCTATTATATAAGAATTAATTTACCAGAGGTTTCGAAAAAAAATTGTACCTGATTTGTGTGATTTGATTATTTCATGTTCATTTTTTTTTTTCATGTCAATCCTGGACATAAATTATGCATAGTTTGATGATAATATCAACTTAAATAAGACCTTCAGATGGTAATTGACCTCTACCTGAAAGCAACGTCCAATATGGTATTTTTCTGTATTCTTTTTAAATTTCTGTTTCGTATTTACTTATTTAAAATGTTTTTATTTATTTATAAACATTAAATAATACAAATTCAATAAATAGAAAAACGTATTTTTTTTTCAAGCGATATGTTAATGTTTTAACGTTTATGCCTTTGTTATACTTATTTGTGTTAATAAACTTATTTTAATACGACAAAAGAAAAAACGTGAAAATATTAATATTATTCATTTAAAAATTAATAATAATTTCTCTTAATCCATAGCGCCTTCGTTATATGCATTAGTTGTTAGCACCACCATTGGCGACGACACTATCGAATTAATGTCAGCCATTTCGATCAATTACCACGTAAACAACGTTTCTAATTTTTCGTGTTTTGTGCTAACTAGAAAGATATCTATAGTAGTTTAGGAATTGTCGATATTTTGAACGGAGATTTTTCATTGCAATGATTTTTAGTCCTTACACGATGTGATAAATTACATTCCGATACTGATATTCGAATTTGACATTAATATGAATAACAAATAAGCATATACAACTGTCTATCTGAGACGGCTGACGGATCTTGATAAAACTTTACAGACATGAAGATGAGGTCATTAGGAGTGATGTAGGCAGCACTTTTAAACTGTTTATTATTTGTAACAATTGTATTCATTATTAACCATGGAAAGTCGTTTCTACCGATAGAAAGAAAGAAAGATTCACTGAATATTATTAACATGGCCGGAAAATGATTGTAAAAGATTTATCATTAGTTTCAACAATTAAATAATGTTTATAATAGTTGTATTTATTAGAAATAATTAAAAATAGTTTCTGGAGATGGAAAAGAATATCATTAAATATGATTAATATTGCTGGAATATGATTGTAAACGATTGTGCATTAATTGTGAAAGTTAAATATTGTTATAAATAGTTAAAACTAGTTCTTACCAATAAGACGAGAGGGATGATCACTGGATATGATTTATATTGACTGAAAATAATCGTAGAAGGTTAGAACATAATTATGATAGCTTTTGTTATGATTTCAATAGGTAAATATTGGTCACAATAATTTAATTTGTTATAAATAATTAAAAATAGTTTTAACTGGATATGATTAAGACCGTAGAAGGTTCCCTTATTAGTTGTAACGATTAAATATTGTTTATAAAAATTCAAACTGACAGAAACTTTTGTAATTTAGCAAACTTTTATTTCCCAAGTTTTATGTGGATGAATTCCTGGGTAAAAGCTGGTAAAAAATAAAAATAATCTATTTTCGTAGTAAAAAAAGCACATCTAAAATAAAAAGATTGTAAATGGAAAAAAATATTTTTTTTATATCCTATTTAGCCATTAGCTATATATATATATATATATATATATATATATATATATATATATATATTAGAAATAAAATTTTTTTCCCGTTTTTGGCATGTAAATGGAGCGTGCTGGTCCTCTGTCTGTCTTTTTATAGTTGGCGTTTGCGCAGGTTATACCTTGGGTCTGTCGGGTTCGTTTCCTTGCTTCCCTGGATCTGGGCCTTCTCTAGTCTCATTGTCAAGTCTGAATGAGACAAGAGGATAATTTCCACCATTTTATATTAAATTTGGTATTATGAAGTGAAACTTGAGAACTTAAAATAATAACGACGTATGTTTTCAGTATTTTGCTAATAAATTCTTAGCCTTATTGGGAATAAGAACAAAAGCAGGGATATTTTATGAGTTTGATGTTCACTCTGAAGAATTTGAACACTGGAATAAAAGCTTAGTTTGTCTTCAATGCTGTGATTGATGAATTCTTTGGAAATCACAAAAATTCAAATTAAGAAAATATAGTTTATGGCGAGTAAACTTCATAACTGGGCTCTAACATGAGTTAGACAAGTAGCTCTCAGAAAAGGAATTCCATCAAGATATACAAAATATCTATGCTTTGTTTGCTATTCGAAATGCTAGTTAGATCAATTTCCTTTTTTATTTTAGAGATTATATGTATTTCTAAACTGAGATTCAAAAACAATTTTAACTCAGGTTCAAATTAGATTTAAATGTATTTTGATTTCAAGATTCAAAATTCCAAATTCTAAAAAATACAGTTCATGAAGCAAAAATTCTAAATTCTATACTACAGATATAATTTACACTTTACTGCTCCAAATTTTGAAATTTGCAACTTTCCACCATTCTGGTATTTTGGTTCGATCATTTAAAATTTCAGCTATTTCATAATTCCGGATGAGTATCACTTAATATAAAAGAGTTAGCGAAGAAGTTATATGATATAAAACGTAATAGACCCTATTACTTGTTTGTTTTCCTCAACAGTAAATATTTGTATATACATATATATAAATATATATATATATATATATATATATATATATATATATATATATATATATATATATATATATATATATATATATATATATGTATATCACTTATATACAGAGTTGCATATAGTTGTATGTTTACTAAATGTGATTTCAGCATTATAACGGAATAATCTCACACGGAGGAATCTGTGAAAGCCACAATTTTATTTTTTAATTTATCTCTGTCTGAACTAAACTTTGTACTGATGTTTATATTTTATGCACTACACTAGCATCTAGAATTCAATTTTTTATTTAGATAGATTTAGGGATTTTTTTGGGCTTTTGCAGTAAGTAGAGCAACCTTTTTTTTCAACTCCGGTTCTGTGAATTTCTCCTTGAGTGGAAATTAACAACTAAATTCAATCCACTTCTAATTATTTACTATTGGACAGTAATAAGAACAAGTAAACTTCTGGCTATGATTTATATTTACAAGGCCATGTGAAAGTTGCATTTTGATCTCTAACAGTTTATGATTTAGAGCTTACAAAAATAACTTACTTTAACAATCACCCAATCCAGTTCATAAATAAAAATAACTATTGATTGAAAATTGTAAAGAATCACATTTATCTATTTAATAAAAGTACGAATAAAATATACCTGCCACTAAAAAGCCCAGTAGGGGAAAACTAAAGCTTTAATACATCAATCCTGTTCGGTTAAAAATACAGGGCTTTGAAGGTAATCCTTTAAAAAAACACAGACTCGAAATCTTGATCCTTTTATAAGGAAAACAATTGAAATATTAAACATCTGTGCTTTTAGGGGCACTTTTGGATAACCAGTAAAAGCTCTTTGGATTGAGGAAATGGTTTTCATTTTGTTTTGTTATGTTTGGGCCATCGTTTTGAAAAAAAAAAATTAGCAAATATTGAGTAAAATTTATTTGTTGAAAGATATTTATAGGAAAAATTATATATTTTAAGTATAAGACTACTTATTGAACTGAAAAAATATTTTTTCTTATTATTTTATAGGTAGCAAACTATGAAATCCAATTCCTCCAGGTGACGAACCCTGGGCGTTGATTTGCACGAACGAACTATATATATATATATATATATATATATATATATATATATATATATATATATATATATATTATCTGTTGTGCATGTATGTATGTGCTTAAAGTTGAGGGTCTGTACACTGAGCCTGGTAGATCTATTGTGCCCCCCTACTGCTCTCCAGTCGTAAGAATTACCTTATCGGCTAGAGCAGGTCCTACAATCCTATTTCCCTCAGGAATCTCAGGATATTGGACGGCTTCAAGGTGAGTAGCTCCCCTTCTTCGATTTGGTGTGCTCCTAAGAGCCGCATCCTAGGGTTTTCTAGAGCGCTGCACTTTGCAAGGATATAAATTGTGGTCTCGTCCTCCTCCGCACAGAATCTGCACTCTTCTCTTTCTACTAGTCCGAGTTTCTTGAGGTATCCTTTCAGGTGGCAATGCTCCATCAGGACCCCTGTCAGAATTTTGAGCTGATTTTTACTCAAGCTTATGCATTCTTTGTATCTCTTCTGGTCGTAATTCCCCAGAAGAATCTTCGCTTGTCTCAATCCTTGCAGCTCCGTCCAATAATTGGATCTCCTGCTTTCTTCTTCTATTTTTAGTTCTTCCAGCATTACGCTGCTACTGATTCTACAGAAAGGCTCTGGCCCCAGAAAAGTACCTCAGCCCATTTCCTCGTGAGCTTGTCTACCATTTCGTTCACCTCTATCCCAGTGTGTCCCGGTACCCACATGAGGGTGACTTTATTTTTCTTACACAAATCATTCAGTTCCTCTCAACATTTCCAGATCATTTAGAACTGATAATTTAAGAGCTTAGTGCATTGATGGCTGCTTGACTATCCGTCATGATGAAAATCTCTTGGCCTTGATGGTTTTTCTTCTTGTTAAATTGAATACACATCCTAATGGCTTGTATTTCCACTTGAAAACTGCTTGGTGTCTTTCCCAAGCTTTCGCAGTGTCTGGTGCCGGGTCCATATACTACTACTCCAGTTCCCTCCGTTGTTTTGGAGCCATCTGTATACCATATAGTGAAGTTCTGAGTTTTTCAATGGTGTTTTTGTGCTCTTGCGACTCAACTTTGTGTTAAAGTTTCTCACAAAGTTGAATTTCTTATTCATTTCATCTTGGAGCATGTCCCAGATTTGTTGATTTTAGGATGAGAAATTGGGCCTTCGTTTTATGACTTCATTTCTCATCATCCTATAAATCGTCCTCAGCGTCATATTTTCTAGAAATATATGTAGGTTTAGGATTACTTCCATGGTGGTCGTTGGGCAGGTTATCATTACCCCGGTTATACATGCACAGGCCAGTCTTTGAACTTTCGGTTAGCTCTGGCTCTTTTGCTCCAGATCATTACCCATTTGTGATGATTGGTTTCACTATTGCAATTTACATCCACTGCAGGATTTTTGGGTTTGTACTCAATAGTGAATTTTTACTTAGCGTAAAGTAGTAAAAACATATGTAAGGAAAAATATTATTTGTTTGTAACTATATACAAACCTTATTATCAAATATCTTTTATGCATAGACAAGTGTGCAGTGCAGTTTACAAAGTCCTACACTTTTCAAATATTTAAGCCCTGTGTGGATTTCTAACAGAACGTTTCTTTTTGTCCAAAAAATTTAAATGTAGGGCCAAACCCATAATTTTTCTGGTTCCGAGCTGCCACTGATGATGAGAAAATTAATTAAAATGCAAAAATTTTAAACAAAAAAATCCAGCAACTAACAAAATTGTATAAAATTAAAAGTGTTATTGTATAAAAATTGTCTTCTTAGCTAATTTCTCTTTAAGAAAAACTTTCTTTTCTGGTTTTCTGTTAACCTAGGGATATTTAGTAGTTGCTTCCCTAGAGTAAATTTCATATTTTAGTGATGTTATTTTAATTGTTGCTTTAACACAAATATTATTTCATTCCGAAGAACTACCATACTAATAGGAGCTATTCACAGTGTATGATTTTTCAGATCGAATCGATGTTTTTCCGATGTTTTGAAATGTTTTAGAAAAGTGACTTTATTTTATGTCTAGTGATTTTGTTATCATCACACGATTTAAAGTAAGATCACAGACCTTTAAAAAACATGAATAAAAACTAGAAATATTCATATCATTATCAGAAATTTTACATAAAATGTACATACATTAAACATTTTCAACCCAAAATATTAGGGCATTGTTTACTGACTGATCGATATTTAACTGACTTCGCGTAAACTAGACCACTAAACTAAATAAAACTGATCATAAATAATAAACACATTTCTGTATTTTAATTTATTTAACAATTTTGAAATGGAGTTAAAGAAAAGAAGCTTAGATAATGTAGTCCCCAGAAGCATATTTTTTTCTTGGGTTATGGTTGCCCTAGCTTCCTAGAACACATTAAATTCAAATCGTACTTGTAATCTTCGTGATTCGCTTAATTGCGGGTGTTCAAGAGTCCAATAATGTCGATTCTTCTTGTTAAAAACTCCGCAGTTACGAAAATGAATTTCATCTGTCCGTAGTCCTTTTTCCGAAAAGGCCAGATTTTCTAGACATTTACCAACATATCAAAATTACCTACTTGAAGTCCTTGTACAATTCTTGGTTCATTAAGGATGATATTTAATAACTTTCAAAAGGTCATAAATAACTGATTTTGGAACATTAAGCTCAGTGTCAGCAATTCTTGTAGATGACGTCTGATTTTCATGAAAATATTCAAAAATATTTCTATTACAATTCTCGTTTTTTTCCTGCACAAACGTGGTGACAATGGGGAGATATATTATATCAATATTTGCAAATGTTGGAAGAAGATAATTCATATTCTCTCAGATTTCACTAGCATCTTTTTTTTATTAGTGTGACAGAAGGTGACAGATATATCTGAACCTCTGTTTCGCTGATGGTTTCTGTAGTTGTTTTATTTTTCATTTTTTTGTATGTCAACTGCTTATAATATTTTCAAATCTCAAATTGCACATTTTCTTCTCAGACTTATCAGATGTGTCATTCCTGAATGTAGGTAAGCTGGTATGTTTCGGTACATATGCATCTAAATAATTAATTATTTTGCCTTTGGCCGCAGCATCTATAAAATGCATGAACTCAAGTCTGGAGTCGATGTTTGTGTACGAAACATTGATGTTTTGCAAACATCGATGTATCGTTTGCATTCCTACTCATAACTGCTTTACAAATTTTTTTAATGGCTTTTTAATAAGAAAATTCCCAATTATCAATTATATTTAACGAGCTGATATAAACATAAATACAAAATAATCCTGTAAAGGAAAAAATAAACATAATATGTAAACGCTCAAGAGACGTTATTCTTCGAGTATCACGGGATTTCCAATTTTAAGTCAACAGACTACGGCAACATTGTGCATAAAAGTTTTCTCCCTTGAGTCAGCTCAAAAATTGTTTACTCCATCGCATGCAGTGTTATATAAGGTTAAAATAAATATTTTACACAAACAACTTTAATAAGAAATTGTAATTTTGTTGGTTTATGAACACTGTTAACTATTAAATTTATTCATGTCGTCGCCAGAATCAGGACACGAGCGAGATTTTATGAAGAACATAACAGAGTCCACTTGTTTTGCACAGAAGGAGAGGTTTTGATAGTATTTTTATAGTTGGCTTCCTAAAGAACGAGGTTTCGTAAGGGAAAGATTAGGCATGCATAGGAGTTTTATGAGTTCCAGCGACTTTGCATGTATCTGCATTTCGCTGATAAAAAGTGCATTTTAAAGTCTTAAAAGATTTATATGGAATCTTGTTAAATGTTTCTGCATTTTGTTTTAATACTTACTAGCACTATTAGAACAAAGCTTGCTAGTTTTAAAAATAAAAGAAAAGGTTAAAGAAAATAATGTTTCTAGGTCTGCAGTGATTGCAGTTTTTAAAGCTTCAAAATAAGTTTTTCTACAGGTTTATTATGAATACTTATTTTAAATTATCACCACGATTACTATATCTCTGGAAACACCTTGCAGATGGATAAGAGAACAAAAAAAAAGGTTGAAAGATGGCCGGCGATGAAATTCACATGAGCAAAAAATACGCGAAAAACGTGAAGAAAAAGTGAAAATCAACTGTGAGCATTGTAACAAAGGTTCATCTTGTACAATATGATGTGCAAAATGTCAAAAACAATTTCATTCGTCGTGTTTAATATAAGCGGCAACCCAGAAATCCGCAGCATGTCATGTCTTAAAGTATGCTTTTTAAGACTTTTGGAAAACAAAGAAAATTCTGTACTTATGGTCATTAAAAATCTAGAAGAGAAGAATCAGTTCCTATTGGAAAATAATACGCTACTTAAGAGGAACCAAGAAAATCTACTAGAAAATTTGAAAAAAACTTAGAATGAGGCTAGAAATGCAACATATTGCCCGCCAAATTTGTCTGCCCCTGCTACCGCCTCCGATACGTCATCGGCGTCATAAATCTCAGAAAGTGAGGTTATGGTTAGGAATGCAAACAAAAATAACCCCAATCAGGCTGAAGCACAAAGCTTCAAGCAGAAGCAGAAGTCAATTTAAAATAAAAGTAAAGAGCCGACAACAGCATCAAACTCACAAACCAATCAAAATCGGAACTATGGAAGTGTTCGCGAATCACAACAAATTTGACAACGAATAGATCCAGATGAAGTGAAGAACTCGATAAACCAAATACAAAATGTTTTAACTATGCATAATATACCGAAATTAGGTGAAATATGAGTGGCAAATCCAGACAAAACATCGTCGCCATCGCTTTGCTGTAGGCGGAATTGAAGACAATGCCGTAATCCAAACTGTACTCAAGCATGTTTAATTTCATGTCTCGCATCTACAGCCATATACTAAATCAGAGGACCTTAGATCCTTACTGGAAGTACATTTCCCAGTTTTGACATGTGAACAACATGGATCTACACTTCTCGAAATTTACGCATCTCTAAAAGTCTCCATTGATCAGGACCATTTTAAAAGCTTGACAGCGTGACAAATGGCCAATAGGAGCAATAGTATCTAAGTTTTTCGTGAAAAGGAGGATGGCTTGAGTTACAATGCGTCTTCATCAATACACAAAATATTTATTTTCAAAACATACGCAAAACAAACTTGATTTGGAATCCATCATAACAGAACATAAGTATGAAGTAATTTATTTTTGAGTACTGGCTCACCAAAAAAATCTTACAACATTATAACATAGATGAATATAATAAGGCAAATAATTTCTGTAGGAGAAAAATATATGAGGGTGTAATTTTATATACTAAGGAAGAATATGTTGTAAAGAAGATACAGAAGATTAATAAACTTGCCGAAGAATAAAATTATGAAATAATTGCTACAGAGATAAAAGATAATCAATCCATCTATCTATTAAAATTGTAGCATGCCTATACCATTCGCCAACAAGAGACACACTTAGCATTTAGATATTTTCAAAAAAACCGTATATATATATATATATATATATATATATATATATATATATATATATATATATATATAGATATGCAAATTTTAATAAAGACCTACTAGATTCAAACTTTTATATAACAAAAAATTTTGTAAGGCTTGCTTGGTACATACAGTCCACAATTTTTATTAAACAGGCTAAATATGCTTGACAAAAGAAGTGCGTCTTGTATTGATAACTGTATTACTAACAATATCTTTAATTATAGGTTGGATTTATATCTATCTGACCACTTGGAAATCATCAGTTGTATATCAGGTTGTCCTCTGGTCGAGATCCAATCAGATACTGAACGGGTCACATTCGATAATTTACAAGTGATGTATTTAAAAAAACAATTAGGTCACTGCAATTATATGATTAGTCAAGGTTTTTCTGATATCAATGAAAGTCTGAATTGTTTTTTTTTAATACTCTTATCTGTACACTGAGAAAAAATTCAGAACAAAGCATTCAAACAAAAAGCTGTTTAGACTCAAATTTTTTGTCTCTTAATTTGAATAAAATTATAAATGTTGAATTCACTTTAAAAAACATACAACAGATCAGAAACTAAATTTTTAGGTGTTATACCGGATAATGAGCTTTCTTTTAAGCCCCACATTACTAGTTTAAATAACAATCCAGTGTGGCCAATGTAAACTTTCTCCTTAGAAAAATAATTTAACACCCTAATGCAGATATTGGTAGAATTGCATACATGTACATGTTCCAAAGTCATCATCTTAATATGGGGTACCTCCCCGGAGTGGCTAACTATATTCAAATAACAAAAGAAAGCGATCAGAATTCTATTCAAAATAAACCAAATATATTCCTACCGGCAACATTTCAAGAAACTAAAAATGTTAACTCTCTCGGCTATTTATATCCAACAGACTCTCCAGTATGCCAAAGAAAATGTCTTAAACTTCCAGACTCATCAGTCAGTTTACACACATGACACGAGAAATAAAAATCAAATAATAATCCCTCAACCAAGATTGTCTTTTACCCATAACAATTTCAAAATTTTGTCAATAAATCTTTTTCACTGTCTTCCAGAAGAAATAAAAGCCCTACCAACTAACAAATTTAAATTTTCCACTAAAAAAGTACTTCACCATATAAGCCCATATGAGATTCGGTAGTACTTGGAGTTTGATTGGGTACAAAACTGTTGACAATCACTCTTTGACCTGGCTTGGTGGGAATTGAGGATAGGATAGATTTGAATTAGATTTTAAATATGTGTCAATTTTTTAATTTTTAGACTCCTTGATTGTCAATGTGAGTTTATTAGGTTCTATTGTTAGATAGTGTTCTATATGTTTTTAACACATTCATGTATTTCAATTTTTTAATGACGATGCTTAAACAGATTGTATGATGACAAAAAATTGAACTGTCTTCTGAAAAAGCGCTAAGAAGCGAAAAATAACAATATAAATTTTTATATGAAGTTGAAATTTTTGAAATCGGCGTCAAATTAATACCTGACAAAATGACTCATTTTATTCAAAGTTGTAGATCACATCAAATTGAACAACAACAAATTGTTTAATTTCAAGAATTCTCCAAATGCCAGTTATGAATGAAATTGTACCAAACAAATAGTAAAAGAGCAATCTTGAATTTTAAGAAACTAATTTAAGATTCGTAACTTAAACCCACAAAAATTCCCCAGTACCGATATTGAAAGATCTTGAGACAAGCAAATTTTTTAGTGCCACATATTTTATCTTACATATTAAGTTTGAAGAAATTAATTTGAGATCCGTAATATACGACTCAAGAAACCAATCAATCAGAAAAATGTAAAATTTTTACTTCACCATATTGTATCGTGTATATTGTGAAAAATTATCTCCTGATTCGCAACCTACAACTCCGAAAATCCTCTAATATCAATTTAAAAAAAATGTTAATAACTTACAATTTTCAACTCATATTGGATTTGCAATATTGAATTAAAAAAAATATTTTCATCTTTCAATCTAATCTTAATCCACACTCTTGAAAATTTCTCAGTACCAATTTTAAATAAAATGGTTAATTTTTAGTCCGCCATATTGGATTCGCCCTATTGATTTTTATAAAAAATAATTTTAAATCGTAGTTTGCACCTTTAAAAAAAGTCCTATACCAATTTTGGACAAAATCGAAATATCTAAAATTTTGTGTCCGCCACATAGGATCCGCCATATTGAATTTTTTAGAACTAATTTTAAATTGATAATTTGTACCCTCAAAAATCCCTTATAGAAATTTTGGGCAAAATCGAGAGATGCAAGATTTTTAATCCGTCATAGTGGACCCGCTATTTAGAATTTTTTAAAATTAATTTTAGATTCGTTATATACGACGCCGAAAACTCTCCCATGCCAATTTTGAAAAAAATCAGACAAAATTAATTAATTTGTTCGCATATTATCAGTAACATCTTGAATTTTACTAAACCAGTTTCGGTTAAAATAATAATACAACTTTCTGAACATGACGGAAAAAATTTCATTAAAACATGTGCCGCTGTTCTGGAATAATCGATGTATATATATACAAAAAAATACATGACGATTGAAATTAGAACCTAATTCTTTTAAAAGTTGAATAAAAATATCAACAAACGACCACAAATATTAATATCGATAATTTCAAAAAAAAAAAAAAACGGTTACATATGAAGATCAGTAGAAATCTAAACATAAATAAACTAGAGAATTGCCGCAGAACAGACGAAAAATGGTGCCATATCAAAGGAACAACAGAAAGAACAATAAAAAAATATGTAAACCAAAACACAACCAAAAGAAAACAATTGCGAATGATAAAATGAATGAAATATTAAAGTAAAAAGGGACTACAGGAGAAACAATGTTATAAAATACAAAGGAACATAACCTATTTAAAACGAAAATAAAAGGGACAGAACCAACAGAATAATGTACAAAAATGGGAAAATTAGAAAACCATGACAAATTTAATTTACATTAAAAAATTAAAGAGGCTGCTGGAATAAGAGTACAAAGACTACAAACAATAGAAAATCAAAAATGTAAACTATTGTTAAGTATACATATATTAAAAAAATAGGTAGATGAGAAGAATATACACGGAAAATGTATAGCAAAATAACTGAAGAATATAATATAAATAAGCTTAAGAAAATGCCTCTCCCCCCACCATCACTAAAGAATAAATACTAATAATAGCAAACCAACTTAAAAATAAAAAAGTAGTAGGTGGGGATAATCTACCCAATAAAACCATTAAAATTTTATTATGTCTGTATGTTCTTTAAGAAATAGGTTATATTATCTTTATCTACCACTTTTTTATTTTTAAGTTCTTTTACTTCTGTTAGTATTTCGTTTTTAGTGATGGGGGAAGGGGGCATTTTACTAAGCTTATTTATATTAGCTTCTTCAGTTTTATTACTACACATTTCCTCTATATATTCTTCTCATCTTCACCTGTCTAATTTTTTTGTATGTTTATATTTATGTAAATTAAATTTGTTATGATATATATATATATATATATATATATATATATATATATATATATATATATATATATATATATATTTATATATATATTTTTGTGGACACTATTACAAATACAAAAAATTTAAAAAAATGTTGTAGCATAGTAAATTTTTAGGAATTAATTAATGACCATGCTCTTATCTCCACCATTGGTTAAGTAAAAGAAAGATGATACTTCCGTAACATGCTTCCTAATATTGTTTTAGATCCCAAAATATTTTTGTGATTATTTTCAGCAGTTTTGGGGTTATAAGACAAATAGGTTTTTCATCTCAAAAATTAGGAATTTGCGAAACCTCACTGATTTTACTTCATTTATAGAATGATTAATTACAATTACTTTAGTTCTAATATAATTCTATGTTTTCTTTCGAACCAATTTAAATCGTATATTCTTTGTTAGTTGTATTTTTTATAAATTTTTAAATACTTTAAAATGCATTTTTTATCGCCTTGATTTAAATGCATCCAAAGTCGCTGATTACCATAAAACTCTTTTGCATACCTAATATCCTGCTTTCAAGACCCGTTTGTTTAAGAAAGAAGTATAAAAATGCTATCAAAACCTGTACAAAACATGTAGATAAAGAAAAAGTAGTCTTTTATGCTCTTCATAAAATAGAGCTTGTGTCCTGATTTTGGTAGAGCGAGGACTGGAATATATTTAACAGTTTACAGTGCTCATAAACACAATGATATTCTGTAATTAAATATATTTATTCCAAATGCAGTTATGTATAACGAAAATTTAATTGGGAGGAAGTGAAAATTTAAGTTATGATGTCGTTCAGCTATATCTAAAAAAATTTCGATATAATTTAAATCCAAACTCAGCACAGAAAACAAATTATAAATTATAGGTTTAAAGAATAAGAATTTTTTTTTATATTTGACAGACACAATTATATTTATTTAAGTTTGCTTTTAGTTTTTTTGCTTGTCGTGACTCCTTTGAGTAATTTTAACTGTTAAATATTACTACAAACGCGAAGTTTATAAACAATTCTAAAAAGACAGTATTTAAAAAGGGAATTTTATCGGTCAACATTGTTAAATATTATTTATATATTGAAAACAATATAATAGTTTAGGCAACCAGAAACTCATAGGTTTAGCTTTATTGTTCGGTTATTTTATTCTTCAGTTAACATACTGATCAGCATGTTATACTGGTTTAAGTAATGCAATTAGAAAAGGATAGCATATAATCGGTGGCTCTACCCAAAATTCGTATTATTTCTCAATACACTTTCAAATCACACAACAGGCCTTGTTCTGACGTTATGCTAATTCTACGGGGGAATTTGTTGGTCCATTCCATGAAATTATACCATTAATTTCCTGAATTTGTTTTTTGCTAAAATTTGGGAACTGCTATCTTTTTTATTTTAATGGCTACTATTACTTTGGTGACTAAATCAATATATCTTGGTTTCAGGTATATCCCCAATAAATAAAAAATGAATGAACAAAATAAGAGTTTTTGAAACTGCAAGGTCATTTTTATGGGTACCAATTTTCATTATTTTATTGTTAATAAAATTATAAATAAGGATAATTTGTAGTATGGAGATGGGGACCTGAAAGATCTATTTTATTCCTTTTCTGCTTTAAGTCGCTGGGGACTCCAAAAAAGATTGAAGAAAGTCCTCCAATCCTATTTTTCTCGGAAAACTCAGAAAGTGGGATGGTTTTAGATTGGGTAGAACTCCCTCGTCTAGTAGATACCCGTCCAGTCATTGCATTCTAGGGTTTTGAAAGGCGATTCATTCTGAAAGAACGTGGATGGTGATCCTGTCATCTTCCTCGCAAAATTTACATTCTTTTCTCTCTTCAACTCCAAGTTTCTTAAGGTACCACTCCAGGTGACAGTGCCTTGATATTGGCCAATACATTTTCTGAATTTCTTTAGGTCATACTTACCCAGAAGTATCTTTGTTTGTCTTATTGCTTGTAGATTTATTCAATAATTGATTCTTCGATTTTCGTCCTCTCTTTTTAGTTCTTCCAGCAATAGCACTGTTACCAATTCCGAAAGAAGGTACAGGCCCCCTTTTTTTTGTTAGTTTGTCTATTATTTCATACCCTTGTCCTCCAAGCAGTATCGAACCATCTTGGAGTTGACTACATTTGAACTCAGCACATTCATTGCTGCCTGACTATTAGACATGATGATCTTTTGTCCGCGATAGTTGTTCCTTATTGAACCGAATGCTTTTCTTAATAGCGTAAACAATCCCACTCAGAGCTTATGGAAATCTGGTTTCCGTTAAAATGGTTGATATTACAGTATGTTGTGTATTTTGGTCCCCTAATTAAAAGTCTCAATAAGCATGATGCTTGAAAACCTTAGGCACTTCGAATATTTGCTGATTATTATCATCACTTAAGGACATATGCTTCCTCGTAAACTAAAAATAATAATAAGGTTGACATTTTATCTGTGAAGAATCAACGAGTCCTACTAAGGTATACTAGAGTTTTTGGGGTCGCTGCTTCTGAATCTAAGGTCAATTAACCTCCATCGCGTCAGAATCAAGGTCATTTAAAAATCAAATCAAGAAAAGCCATTGAAAAAATCCGAAAAAAATAAGTGAAAGTTTTTGAGTCGAGTATATTATCACAATAATTTCTTATTGCTTGGTTCATTTTATCAACTAGTTAGTGGACAATTTATTAACTTTGCTCAAAATAAGCACGTGTGGAATATTTTTTTAATATTTACACATAGAATTTGTAGGAGAAAATACGTTAAAATTCGTAAGTTAGAATCTAAAAGCGAATATAATTTTCATTTTAAAATATAGTGTTCCCTAAAAATGGATTCGAATGGTGGTGCGACTGAAGGTTCAGCTCACGACTGACAGCCGCCATTTAAACCAAAAACCCTTAAAGTTGTAATGTACAAAAAAAAGTTATTTTCAACTTTCTTTATATTTTGATATATACACGGTAAAAATGAATGACCTAAATGTGATGACGTCGAACGTAGGCGCTGAGGCCGTGTGTTTTAGATGGTGTTGATATAACACATAACTGCATCCATAGAAGCCACCACCGATCTGGCTTGCTGATATAAGAGCTACTGTTACTACCGATTTTATCGTATATTTTCATTTTTTACCTGTGTGCAATTACAGGACATTTTTAATTTAATTTAAAATATGTTGTGAACTGAAGGTATAAGCAGAGGCGGTTTTTCCTTAGGCTTGCAGGTTTGCGAAACCACCAATAAAATTGTAAATCAAAATAAATATAAGTATAAATATTTTTTTTATTTCTACTGATAGTTTAATGATTAAATTTAAATCAATTTTTTACCTAGATTATAGGCGAACAGCACTCAATTAATGAAATAACTTAATTTACTTCACCTAAATGTCAATAATAATTTATTTGTATTACAGTATTATGCCTCGAAATGTTATCGCTTTGCTGGTGTGCAATTTTAATGCAATCCAAGCTAATCCATTGGAGCGTATATGGAGTTGCCTATTTAAGACTTGGAGATTTATTTCGTCTCATAACCTTCAGGTAGGTTGCAAGTGGACTTGCAAACCTATATTTAGTTTGCCCTACAAAATATTCCTTTACTAGAAAAACTTGTCTTATGTAACCCACTGGACGAGTATTTGAACTTTTGCTTCCAGTCGCGCGTGACGCTTCCAGTATCAAGTAAAGGTTTCTTCTTCAAGTAGCAGTTAAACCATTCCTTTAGTTCAGGTTAAAATACAACTGTGGTATCTACTATGCCGGTATTTTTATGCATGATGTCTACTCTACTGGTATTTTAATTTTTGTGAAACTGACTATGTTTTTACTTTGATCAAGATATTTTGTTACCTTTTAAAGAGTTTAAAAATATTTGGCGAGAAAGAAACCATCCAAAATTAAGTGTTCTGTCTCAAAGTGTGCAGATAAATACAGTGGCCGACTTCGATTTCCGAATTCAAAGGATTTTCAAGTTACGAAGGAATTTATAAAAACCATCGTGTATGCCTTAGACATTTTTAAGAATCTCTTATAAGAGATTCTGGAATAGCAGTAAAATATAATGCAGTTCCTGCTTTCTATCTTTCTGAATGTGTAAGTAAAACCAAGTGAGCGCTTTTTTATTTTCTAGAAAACATGAGCGGCTCGTCGAATGAGGTTTAAGCAATTATAAGAAAAACCTATGAATTGCTGCTTATGTGTATTGTTATGCACAGTAATTAAATTTGGCAATGTTAAACGCTGCATTCGTTAATAAAAATATCCGCATGTTTTTTTCCAATTTACAAGGTATTTGTTCTTTTTTTTTCAAATGGTTCTTAAAGAACCGCAATACTAGATCAAATTGTTAACAAACGCTTACCTCGTTCGGCATCAACAAGATTCAATTTTAATTCTAGAATTGTTTGTATCGTATTTGAATACAAGGACAGCATTCTAGAGACAATGGGAAAAATCTTAGAAATCACGAAACAATCATCAAGGTAAGCCAAAATTTTCAAAAACAAGAGTTTCCTTTCATGGTTAAACTTATTTTACAAAATAATGCCTCAAGTTGATTTTTTATTTGGTAAGTGTTATCGCAAATAAAAATATATTACCATTTGAATCAAAATTAACCGAAATTATAAATAATATTACTTCAAACGACGTTAAATCATCTTCATTTACTTCAAAATGACATAAGCTCGATGATTCCGAGGAGTTTTCTCGGGAAGCAAAATAAGTTTGTGGTATAATTATTTGTCAATCATAAGAACGATTTAGCTTTATAGGTCACTTCGTAGCAGCCGGTCTTTTTTTTTTCGGAACAGTATGTCAAATGTAGTACATGTTTTCCCGAACAAAAATTTAAGGATACGATTAAAATTTACCCCTTTTTTTATGGAACAAAAACTCCGTACAGAACTGACCGTCCTATATGAAACTGAAGAATTTAGATCAATTTCGGGACTTCTTGTACTTTATGACGATCTTTCGCTAAATATCGCGCTAAGTGAGACATTTAATGAAGTTCTAAAACTTCAGCTGAAGCAGAACGGTGCATTTCTACCCTCAAACGGATAAAAATATTTTTACGAAATACTATGAGCAGAAAGATTTTCTGCTTCTTTATGTTTAGTTGTTTAAAATACACCGTGTTGTTTTAAACTAACTCACTTTTCAAAGATTTTTATTTTTTTATCTACCGGTGTCTATGACAGGTTTTATCTATGTTTTTAATACACCATTGGAATTGCACTGGGTACTGGGTATAAGTATACACAAGGTAATTTAGAACATCACTTCTCTCATTAGCAGTTCATTACTTTTAATTACTGGGTCTACTTAATAATTCAGTCATGCAAAATATAAACATTTGAACATAATTATCAAAAATTAGGGTTAAAAAGCCGACAACCCACTAGGTTAAGGCTGGGTCTAAATCTAATTGACATTCCGTTTTGCGCGGATGACGTTAGACTTGCCATAGTTCTGTTCACTCTTTCATTCCAAATTTTTTGGTAATGTAATTTATTTACAAACTCTACAGATTTACATCCAATTACAGAGTAGGACAACAGACTTAGTTTAAGAAAATCAATATTAATAATAAAAAGAAAATAAATATTGCTAAACATTCTACTGTATCAGTTGCATTATATCATACAGCAATGCATTGAGCCTATTTGATATGCTGATATCACAAATATCAAATTTTGATCGTATTTGGTTATATAACCTACACATTACCATAACAGGTAGATTATTGTAGCAGTTAGTACGAGTATTATCAACATAAAAAATAAGTGGATTTCTAGTTCTATATGGCAGAGCGTAAAAGTTAATTAAGGCTAATAAGTCTGGAGCATTTATCATACCGTTCAACAATTTATATAAAAAATAGATAGATGACACCTTCCCTCTACTTTCAAGTGTTTTAATGTTATGAATGTTCATAATATCTATTTTTGGTATATGTATTTGATATATCCCCATTTCTTTGTAATGGATATATCTTAAGAATTTATTCTGTATTTTTTCTATGCTGTAATTATGATTCTCACAACATGGACTCCATATTATTGAATAATATTCCAAAATACTCCTCACATAGGCTACATACAACAACTTAATACATTTAACATTAAACTCTTTACAGGTTCTAACTATATACCCATACATCTTAGAGGCCCTACTAGTTATATTACATATATCATCTTTAAATGTCAGTCGAGTGTCAAAGGTGATTCCAAGATCCCGCATTTCATCAACTTTAGTCAATGCTCTTCCATTCATTTCATAAACATGATTTAGGTAATATCTTTTCCTACTAAAACTAAAGACAAAACACTTGTCAATATTAAAATGTAAGTTATCTTTTATTGACAATTGATATAGTATATCCAAATTTTGTTGAAGAACCTGACAGTCATTGTAATTATTAACTCTTATGTATAACTTAAGATCATCAGCAAATAATAGTACTTTAGATGCTTTAATTTCATAAACTAGATTATTTATAAACAACAAGAAGAGCAATGGACCTAGGTTAGACCCTGCGGCATATCTGATGTAGCAAAGAAATAATCAGAATAGTAGCCTCTAACAGTTACCCTTTGTGGTCTATTTTGCAAATAAGATTTCATCAAATGTACAAGGTTGTCATGAAAGCCACATTCTCCACGTAATTTCTGTATAAGAATGCTATACGATACCCTGTCAAAGGCCTTAGCAAACTCTGTATAAACAACGTCAACCTGGTTCTTTTTATCAAGGTTTTCAGCTATATATTGGGTTACTTCACATAAATTAATGGCCGTAGATTTTTTACTTAAAAACCCATGTTGTCGATTTGATATTTTATTTTCAACAAAATTATATACAAATTTGAATAAAACAGATTCAAATATCTTTGCCGGACATGACAATAGAGATATAGGTCTATAATTTTTTACATCACTGTTATCGCCTTTTTTGAAAACGGCAAATTTTAGTCTTCTTCCAAATTGGGGGAAAGGTATTTGTTTTTAGAGAAAGGTTAAACAATATTCTAAGAGGTTCAGCCAGAAAGCCGATCATTCCTTTAAACACAAATGCAGGTATATTGTCTGGACCAACTGCTCTATTAACTTTAAGGCCCTTGATAGCGTCACACACATCCTCATAGGTGACTCGATCAATACACAAAGAATCAAAGACTCGAAATTCGTCCATAACAAAGTCGTCGAGATATCCAGAGTCATCAACAAAAACAGAGTTGAAATATGAAGCAAATGATTTTGATATCGATTTCCCATGCATATACTTAACATCATTTAGACACACCTTGTTTGAAACATCTCTATTACTATTAATATATCGCCAAAATGACCCTAAATCTTCGCTGATGTCTAACTGGATTTTATAGATATAGTTCTCATAGACAGTTCTTATGTCTCTTTTTATTTTAGCTCGTAGTCAATAGTTACTAGTTACTGTAGTGTCGCAGTTAGGCCGGCCCCTGGCGGCTCTAATTTGCGCTTCGTGGAAAAATTCTTTGGGTGTTTCGTCCCGGTGCCAGTCGTAGGACTCGACTGACACCTTCCCAGACACCCGTCGTCGTATTTTTTATATTCGGATCTCTTATTTGATATTAAATCTGACCGGAGGATGGCGGTAAGATGTTGAATAATACAACACCTCCTCCCCCTTTAGGCCAGACAACTTCGTCGTTCTTTAAGATTTCATGAAGTCCTGATCTCGAACGAACGCCGAACATTGGATGTCCAGGAACTGCGGGGACTAACACTCCGAATTACGTATTATTCAACGTCGTCTTTGTCACATCTGTTGTGGGCTCAGCATTAGCTTAATGCCTTTCCATGCAGGGATCCTATTATCTTAGACCTCATCAGGGCCGTCGGGCACCCTTCACCCCTATCATTTAAGTTACTTTTCGGATATCCTATCAGGGCCGTCAGGAAGTGCTTCACCCCTATCATCTAAGTTGCTCCCGTGAATCCCATCAGGGCCGTCCGGGTAATGCGTTACCCCTGTCATTTACGTCTCTGCGTATCGAAGCCGATCAGCATCCCCTTTTTCCCCATCACACAGTTGAAACCGAGAGTCTTATCAAGGCCGATTCACACTTTCATCCCCCCATCACACAGTGATACCGAAAGTACTTATCAAGGCCGATCCGGTAGTACCATCACCCCATCACACGAATATCAAGACTTTATGACCCGCTGCAATTATCCTCTACAGGGATGACATGTCGCAGTTAGGCCAGCCCCTGGCGGCTTTAATTTGCGCTTCGTGGAAAAATTCTTTGGGTGTTTCGTCCCGGTGCCAGTCGTAGGACTCGTCAGTGGGATTCCGACTGACACCTTCCCAGATATCCGTCGTCGTACTTATTATGTTCGGATCTCTTATTTGAAGTTAAATCTGACCGGAGGATGGCGGTAAGATGTTGAATAATACGACAGTACGTACATATTTTATATACCTCACAATTGTTTATATGTATTATTTAAATATTGATTTTTATTTGTTTTGGTATCTTGGTGCATTAATTTTGAGAATCATTGTTCCCTGTTTTCCCTAACATCATCGCCTCTACTTATCGGCAGGCTTAAAAAAGGTTGCATTTTGAATATAGAGCCCATCCAATCTCCGGCAATCCCTAAAAGAAGAAGCGATAGACACAAAAAAAATAATTACCTATACCGACACCGCTTAAAAAGACCACTTATGGTAGCAATAAAGTGAAAATTAATCCGTTTTAATTCTCTGCTAGCAATTAAGCAATGTAATATAATTATTTTTTTTTGGGGAACCACATCATTTGGTGCTAATCTGTTACAAAATAAGCTTATGCGAGATGAGTATTCTGCCCTTCTCTCGTCTAAGCGTGCGAACTTGACAAATTTTCAAATTGTGGGGCTTGATTCGTTGCTATATACAAATTAAAAACATCATTTCAGCGTTAAAAAAGACCACATTTCTCTTTAAACGACCTTTTTACTAATTATTTTACAAAGTCAAAGGGCTGTAATTACATGATGTGTCCTTTTTGGAAATTAAGGCCGAATTTTCCCGACCTGTATCTAAATACCGCCCTCGGCGCTAACTTTTAAATTATAACAACAAAGCGTAACCCTTATAATTAGCAATAATTCACCGAAAGTGCGTGTGATGTTGAGAGAACTTGCCAAAATTTAATTATGAACAGGTTGAATGATTTATATTCTCTAATTTAGGTTCATTTATTTTCATTTTTGCGGTAAATGTCCGTGTTTTTTCTAATTAGGATTCGTGCCTAACAGAAAATAAATATCCTAATACCGGAAAAATGAGCAAATATATTAGGAATATTTTCCTTTAGAAGAACGTGCTTTATCAATAAATTTATCTCTTTGTAAATTCGAACCACAAAGGTCTGATTTTAACTAAAGAGGCTTTCAAGGCAGCATATTAGAACAGTGTAATAATATTTTAAAAATTTAATATACCGGATTTAATATAAGGTGAAGTTGGTGTTCTAAATATTTAATCATATTGCATTAGTATTTCAAGGCTTTCGGGAATAAAGGTTTCGAATTTATAATTTTAAGGCGACTTAAAAATTTTACTACGCCGGTATTCAGAGATGTTCAGGGTCGCATACTTCAAATTTACTTTCAGAATTTAAATTAAGAAGTTAATAAAGAGATAATATTTTTTTTGCAAAATAATCATAATTTTCTTTTCATTTTGTCATGGATAATAATAAAATTATTTATTTAGTGCATTTTGCGTTAACATAACAATTGCGAGACAATACAAGAATTATGATGATAGGTGTTTTCAGTGTATATAAAAAGTATGTATACTAACCATAAATTTATATCTGTTTCATGTATATGCACATTTCGCGCTGGTGTTGGATACAGGAAATCTTTAGAGTCTCCTCAATATGCTATCCAGGCGCGGATCCAAGGGGGGGGACGGTGGGGGCGATCGCCCCCCACCCCCCAAGATATTTGAGTTCAGGAAAATAGACCCAATTTTGCCTCTTATACTATAGTTTATTCAAGAACTAGAGAGAGTAATAAATTATTTATTACGCGTTTTTTCTACACAAACTATCTGTGTTCTTTAGCCCGGCGTCTTTGGCAAAATCTGTTAGACACATATATTTTTCATAGGAATGAGTTAGAAATTTTATAATCAAAAATACGGTCTATAATAATGGACTATTTGGGTTGGATAACAGTAGATATTTGGAAGTGTCAAGTATTAAAATGGATTTAAATCCTTGTCATAGGCGTCGGAAAGAGGTTTATTTTATCACTAAGGATTTATGTTATAGAATATTATTTCGGTAATAAACTTAAAATAAAAAGTTTTTATAATATTATTTTATTTCTTATGATTTCTTAATAATTCATATACATTACAAAATATAGATAATTTTGACATATTGAACACAAATCACAACTGTATTTTTTAATTTTGGCATAACAGCCGTTTTAGGTACTTTCAGACTAAAACGTAGCCTTATTCTCTCAAAAAATTATAAGTTATAATTTAAATATTTATACAAAATACCCATTATCCGGATATTTCTATTCCGAGATATTTAACCTTTATTTCCTGCTGTATAATTTTGTTGTCTATTTCTAGTTTGCATCTGAGTGGTGTTCTAGATGTAGTCATGGCTTTAGTTTTTGACGCTGATATATTCATGTTAAACTTTTTCGCTGTTATGTTAAATTGATGCAGTAGTCTTTGCAAATCGTCTTCGCTTTCAGCTATTAACACTGCATCGTCGGCGTAGCACAATATTTTGATTTTCCCCTCTCCCATTTTATACCCTTTCAATCTACGCACCTGCTTTATCAACTCGTCTATGATGATGTTAAATAGTAGGGGGCTAAGAGAGTCACCTTGTCGGATGCCGTTATTTACTTCTATTTTTTCGGACAATTCACCGTTTATCCTATTATTATTGTAACTTCCTCATTGTATCTTGTTAAAACAGTAGACTTCAATTTGTAAATATATTATTAATTTTAATAAATTATAGAAGGTCAATTGATTTACATTTTGACATACTACAGGGCAGGTATAAAAAAATTCTTTGTCGTTATTAAGAAATTTTAACTTGTAATTTTTGATGGCTTGAGAGCTTTAAAGTAAGATATTAACATTTATTATGTGATTTTGTTGCTTATGGTTCTTTCCGACTTTTATTTTGAACACACACTGTTTATTCCTAACCCTACATATTCCAAATTTCGATTGGAACTTCCCTTGAGCTTTATTATTAATAATTTATAGGGAACGGAAATATAAAAATAATGCTCCTTATATGATTCTAAACTTTATTGTGTAGGAGTAAAGTAATAACCACGAGTCCGTTAATTAAATTAATATAAATTTTAAAGCAGAAGCGTAACAAAGTGCAAGTTTTGGTTATTTACGTACAGCATTAGTTTAAAAACAAGATTTTAATTTTGTTTTGTGAATCAAAGTTTCGGTTGACTCCATTTTCACTAAAAAAAAAGGTTGCCATAAACAAATTTTAGTAAAAATTATCAGGTTATTTTTAAGAGTGACTCCTGAAATCTGATTAAGGCAACCAACCTGTTAATCAATCAATCAACATAGCCGCTATTAGATAAATATTTCAGTGTAGATTTGAAAAGATTATAGTATTTTAATAGAGATTCATAAGTTGTCATATGTTTTGATAGTATGAATCTTACTTCCCACTATTAGAGTTTCTTATAACTTTACTAAGTAGACAATTTATTTAATTTTCTTTTCACAAAAGTTCTTTCATACTTTCTTTTATCATTCCCACGAAGTAGAATTAGTTCTCCGACCAGACCTATTAATTTCACCCGGAACACAATACATGTAAACATGCTAAAAACAGATTCAATTAATCCTCCGCACAAGCTTTGTACGTTGCCATTTTCCAACGAAGACAATAGAACGAGTAGCCACGTCCCATAGAACACAAAATAGAAAAGAACAATAAAACAAAATAAGCTTATTTAACTAAAACTGTAAAACGGAACAAAACGAAACAGAGATCATGGTATTAAGATAAAGAATGGCTATTGCCCGAAGCCGAAGCTCCGAAGCAACGATCCGTACTGTAAACATTCAAGTAATTCACCTATTCCGGTTCCTTTTATCCAAATTGAAATATTTCGCATAGTTCCGTGGCTTATGAAGTAAGTTTACGCAACCACTACGTTCTTATTTATCGAAAAAATACAGCAAAGCGTGAAAGTTTATAAACTAATTTAACAGGGCGTTTATACGTCAAAACTGTTTATTTCATTATTAGTAACACTGTAAAACTTTTCAAAAGGTAACTTGTGTTAATACTTTTCTTTTCATTTTATTTTTTAAGGTTCCGTAGTTAACTAGAAACCCTTATAGTTTTCTTTATATCCGCCCTTCCGTCATAGTGTAGGGGCACGAACATGACATATAAATCTGGACTGCTCATAAAAATAATTTTTGACCCCCGCCTTATTGGTCGCCATTAGGTGCAATGATTTGTATGGCAACATTGAATTCCCTGCTAGTTTCTTACATTGACGTGAAACTGTCTTGTATGAATGTCAATTCTATTATTCTAACTAACTGGTTTAGACAATAACTATCTCTTTCTATAGTATATGTAAAACAATAAATCGCTCTTCCTTGTTTTATTTGACAGGTTAATTGAGTTTATTCAATAAAAAAGACCGGGATAATTGTTTCTGTAAAACAATATTTAACTTGAATTTCTATTTTTAGTTTCCTCAAAATTATAATTTTTCTGTTTAAAGCTACTCCAATAAAGCTAATTTTTTTAACTTCTTTGGAACAGGGTAAATATGTAACAATTTTAATATTTTTAGATAACAAGCATGAAATGTCAGTTCTTATAAATAAATGAAAATGCTTTTTTTATGACTGTTTACATATTTTATTTTTTACAATAAAACTGTTATTTAGCAAAATAGCTAAAATGTGAAATATGCGCCAAAAACAAATCGAGACCATTTTTTTTAAATATCTGTTTTAGAAAAGATTGTTGAAATCAATGAGTATTTTTGTAAATAACTAGTATAATCTACATCCTTATTCGGACGTAAAGTATAAGAAAACGAAAAAAAGTATTAAGATATTTATTTTTAAAAATGTTATATCATGAATTAATATAGTATATTGTTTAATGTAAGGTATAGAAATGTCCACATAATCTATTGCAAAGTAAGAGAGTTTCATCATTTAAAAATAGCTTCGATTAGGTCTTTGTTAAAATTATTTTCTCCTCGATGCTTTTAGGGAACTGATATGTTAGCTATTTATATAGGGTTAACAATATTCATAATAATGTTGACATTTCCTTCATAATAATGGAGCTTTAATTTAAAGGAAGTAAAGTAGCATTATATACTAAGCCATTTTTATAAAAAAAAATTAAACTCTAAAGGGGATAGTGTTAAAGTAGTTTATATTTAATTATTAACAAAACAATATTTATTAAGATACTTTAAATATAAAAAAGCGTGTAAACACGAGAGAATTCTTCATTAATACAATCATTTTTAATCTAAATATATACATGAAGATTTACTAGCAACTTTTAATTTTTACACAAGGTCAAACTTTCCATTTACTTAACTGTTTGAGGATCTGGAATTGACTTTTCCTAGAGTTGAATTTTTGAAATGGTAATCAATCGCAGCTTCTCACTACTTTGACAAAGGATTTTCATGACACAAATTTCCTATCTGAGCTAAAATCAAGAATTTTTGTTTTATTAATTAATAACATATTCAAACAAAAGATAATTATTTTATTTTTAGACAAAACAAATACATAAAAGTAAAATTTATGTAATTTCCAAACATGCTTAATAATATTGAAAAATTTCATATTATATGCAATCATTTATTTCTATTAACTTTATGGTAAAACAATATTGTTGTTGGTTAATGCACACCTATTTCAGGACTTTTTTTTTTGTAGAGCCAGTTTATGTTATTAAGTCCAAGTTTAGTTGCTTCAAGATGTTTACATCAAACAGTGCTTCATAGCTTTTTCAGGCAGTTTATTTGTAAGAAGCACAGCTCAAACTTTTTACTTATCTTCTTGTATAAAACTATTTCTAGGAAGATGCTCTCAACAGTTAATCATCTGGTGTATAAAAGAAATATGATCATGATCAATTTGCTTCCGCCCTTGAATTTGAAGATTCTTTTATCTTAGAAAACTAAAGTATTGATAGCATTTAAAAATTATCATACATCATATCCATGAGATTAAACTTGTTACCCTTAGATTTACAATTTGATTGTAAGGTAAAATTTTATATAATTATTATTGAATGCTTTATAACTTACCAATTAAATAAATTCCAGTTTATCAGATGAGGTATTTGCACGTCTAACGATGAAGAATCATATTTTTTAAAATACCAAAAAAACCTTAAAGTTCACGTTCCTGTTTGAAATTTTCAGTAAAACGTTACATAAAATGTGAGAAAATGCATAAAACAGCAAAATCAAAAATAAATTATTGTCAAAATGAAAAGTATTCAGTCAATGTCAAAAATACACTTTCACCAAGATAATAAAAACTTTCATTGTTGCCAAAGCAATTATTTGCACGTAATGGCACGGAGCACGGTGGGGTCATTTTTTTTATAAGGGAGGTATTATGCATGATCAGTCCAGTTTTATATGTCAAGTTCGTGTGTAGGGGCCATTGGGTCCGGAGTGGTCCCTTCAACTTATATGGACCAATCCATTTTTTTTACGTATTTTGAGTCCCAGAACAAGAAATTTTAGGGTGGGGAAAAGCTTCTTATAAACAATAAATTGTTTAAATTTTTAAAAATGCAATTTCGGAAAACTATTGGGTCGTATTCTTTGAGTGATTTTAAGCAAAAAAGGTTCTTACTAACTTTTACGTACGGCGCTTAGTTAAATAGATAATTGATATTAAACAATTAAAAAAAGTGATTTTTTTCAAATTTGAATGCTAATAAATTTTGACTAAATGAAATTTTTTCAATTTTTTTGATAACAGTCAAAAGTTTGAATCAGCATTTACAAGCTACAATTAAATGCCGTACTAAAAAGTTACGTCTTAATTATTTATTTTGGTTATAAATAATTTGCTTTCGGCCGCTTACATGCATGCGTCGTCCAGTGTGGCGCGTGGAGGATAGCCTACTTGCAGGCGTCTCGCAGGACCAAGCGCGGACACTTAATACATCATAATCGAAATAAGCCTGCAATAGAAGTTTTCCGCATTACTTTAGATGGAACCTAAAAACATCTCTTATTCGATAATTTGATTGTTATTAAATAGAAAAATTTCAATATTTTAAGTAGTTCTACTAACTCCGTTGTCGTATTCTATATCCATTAATTGAATGAAGATCGTTTAAAATTTGTACACATGTCGATGCTAATTAATAAATAATGAAATTTATTGAACTTTGGTAAACAATGGTGTAAGAGACATTGCATAGAGTAAAATCCATTTTTATTTTAGATTGTGTTTATTATTGTATGTTTGTTTTTTCATGCACGAACAAAATTTGCAACAAGGTATGCCCCAGCATTGACATGTTTTCGTACTGCAAACAGAACTATTAACACAAGTCGTTATTAATTAAAAATAGTCTGCTAAAAAGCGCGCGTAAATAATAAAAAAATTTAACGCAATTAGAAAAACTTATATTGCAGGCTTATTTCTGTTATGATGTATTGAGTACCCGCGCTTGGTCGCGCGAGGCGCCTGCAAGTAGGCTTCCCACCGCACCGAAAGACGTTTGTTTATAACCGAAATAAACAATTAAGACGTAACTTTTTCGTAAGGCATTTGATTGTAGCTTGTAGATGCTGATTCAAATTTTCAATTTGCTGCTAAAAAAATTAAAAAAGGTTCATTTAGTCAAAAGTTAAGTAGCATTCAAAAATTGTAAAAATCACGTTTTTTAACTGTTTAATATCAATTATCTCGGAAACTAAACATCATATATAAAAGTTAGTAAACACCTTCCTTGCTTTAAATCACTCAAGGAATATGATCCAGTAGTTGGTTTTGCGAAAATTACATTTTTAAAGGTTTAAACAATTATTTGTTTATAACCATCTTATCTCCATCCGGACGAAATTCCACCCTAAAAATTATTGTTCAGAGGCTCAAATTACATATATGGGTGGGTCCATATAAATTAAAGGGGCCATTGCTGACCCCCTGGCCCCAACACTATCAGCCTTGTAACTTCATTTTTAGTTTTTAATCGACCTCTAAAAGGAGGAGGTTCTAAATTTGACCTCTATGTTTGTTATTTATGTACGTCGATTACCCCAGAACTGTGGCGCCGACTTCAATGGAATATTTTACGTTATATTCAGGAAGTTGCTGCGGTGGTGCCATATTATTTTGAAAAAATTCTGTCCGATTTATACCAAAATTTATATGGGGAAGTTTTTGGAATTGCACATTACGAATCTAAAATTATTTAAAAAAAAAATTAAATATGGCGGATCTAAGTGGCGCATTACAGATTTTATATCTCTCCAAAATTAGTATTGGGGGAATTTTGTTAAATGATAATAAATAAAGTTCAATAAAATAATAAAAAAGAGATAAGTTTTCGTCCGTGTACGTCTGCATAGCCGAGAATTTCCTATTTTATTTTAAAATTATACGGACGAAAATTTATCTGCACAACAGCTCTCTTAGGGAGATCTTTGGTGCGACACTTTACTTTAACTGTGGAATTTGTGGTTGGTTGGGTTGCCTATGCCGAATAATGCGACCTCTATCCTTGGAGTAGCACGTTTGATGTATCGAGTTTTGAATATTCCTTTTTTATTTTCCGTCGCGCCATCACATGGTAGTTTTGTGTTATTGAGTGATCCATCGAAATGTCGCCATTGTATCTTATTTACTATTTGCGAAATCTGTTTATAGGATATATATATATATATATATATATATATATATATACATATATATATATATATATATATATATATATATATATATATATATATATATATATATATATAGAATGAGTAAATAAATAAAATTGGTGACTCTTCTATAACTAGGCCTCGTTGGGCCCTTTACAGTCCACCATGGCTGCAAGTTGTTCGAGGCCAATCGCTTTTGCAAATCCAAACTGCCTCATTGATTGAATTTGCTTAACCTCATCAAGTGACAAAATTGGGTCCTCAAAATATCCCAACCTCAGTCCGTTAAGGAATAGGCACTCTTTGAGGAAATGGTCAACAGTTTCATTCTCCTCCAGACATTATCTACAAGTCGAGTAATCAATGACACTAATCTTATGAGAATGACCTCGCAGGTGGTGGTTTCTTGTCAACAGTCCCACCACGTAAACAAAATCTCAACAATGCTTGTTCTCTTAATTAATGCTCTTCTGTTACCATCTTTTGAATTTAAATCTCAGCTCCTTAATCAGAATGCTTAAAGTTGACTTTTTTAGAGTAACATGCTTTTCTAGAAATATAGAAGATACTAACAATGTTAAATATAGATATAAATCCAAGATATATTAACTCTGAGATTATTTTACTAGAGATAAACCCTTTTTTTCTTTGTATATACTGTAGATTTCGGAGTTCTATTTTGCTTTCTGCGGTAAGTTCTGTGTTTTTCTCCAGGAGATAATTGAATTTTTGTCTCTTGAAATTTTAAAAACAGCAATTACTTTCGCGGAAAAGTAATATGTAATTGATGATATCTTTTCAAAAAAAAATTCTTTTTCTCTCTTGGACAGGACAAACGTTTTTGTATTATAACTCGAAATACTAACACACATTAAGGACAATCTGTTGTGTTGGACGCTTAAGAGTTTCACCATTCATTATCTAAAAAGATAAATCAAATCTCATTACTTTCTTTTAATTTTCAATGCCTCATATTATAATTGTAGTACGAATAACGTTTTGAAATCACGATTTGATGGTCAGAAGCGTTTCTGTGCATAGATATACGTTTTGAATACATACTTTTAATAAACCATAAACAAATTTAATAGTTTTTTTATGAAAGAACCTTATGTTTCAAATTCACCCACCTGCACCAAATTTCGTAAAACTACAATATAAATGAAACTTGAATGATATATGTCAATTAGATAATGTGTGTACTAATGAGACAAAACATTTGACTCTTTTATTTTGGTCGTCTCTTTCTATCTTGCTTTATTCTTAATGAGATTCCTGGTGACGTACGGCTTGGATAATAGTATGTTTTGTTTTCTGTCTTTCTTTTATTTGTAGACAGATAAAGATTAATATGTCTTAAAATTGCCTTTGATATGCTCGTAGATTTATGACGCACGGGTATCCTTTTACTGGACCAACTGTATATATATTTGTTACATGCTAAAAGAATTATATTTTATAAGCTTAGAGAACAAATATGTTATGTATAACGGTGTTTTTCAAAATAATTTATTCTTGTCACATTGTGCAAATTTACTGTCCTTAATTAAACTTAATGTTCATAATACTAAGCAACCTCTGGTATTAATTGTGACGTTATCGATTTAAGTCACGGTTTAAACCGCAAGTAAACTCCTTTGGGTACAAAGTTGTTACCGGTTTAATTGATTTGGATTATTCAGAGAAAATGTATTATAGTAAAGTTCATCAGCAATTATTTTTAATTTTACTATACACAATCTGAAAGTGAAACTTTATTCTTAATTACCTGAGGGTATCACAATTGCTGTTTTATGCCATCGTCCCAAATATTAGTCGTTTTCTATGTTTTTCTAAATAAGTTAACGTTGGGTGTATTTATTGTACGATCACCAGTACGATGTGTTCAATCGTATGGAAAGTTGCTGCATAATTTGAAAAGTGATAATAGCGTTTATAGATACACTGGAGTAGTAAGAAGCTTAAAAATTAAAATTTCAATAAGTTATAAACACATCTTTAATGCATTTGAGTTAGTGTAATAAATTACCGTTTCTTTCTTTCAGGCCGGTGTACGTATAGTTGTCATTTAACGGCTGATATTTTACAGTCTGTAGTAGAAAATGTCTGCACACTGTTGTGCCTAAAATCGTGAATAATTTACATTTATTTCAAATCTAAAGCAGTTCATTCTAATATCAGTTCGTTATACATTAAATTTGATTAAATGGTATCTTAAATTTCAATAATAAAGTACTTGAAAATATATTTCAACTTTCTGTACATTAAAATTAATTCACATGTACTTAAGGTACATTAAAGGAATTTACATTAATATTCATGGTTCATTGTATGATATTCCTAGAGATGGAGCAACTTGTATTGAACTATTTCTTTAGTATGATAAAAGTTGCTTAAAAGACTCATTTTTTTTATGATGAGCTGTATATGTCTGCCGGAACTGACGGAAACGAATGAGTTCGAAACGGGTCTACAGATGACGGTACACTACCTATGGGAAAAATTCCCACCTTCTATTGGTAGCAGAATTTTTTGATCACATATTATTGTTGATGCATTAAATATGTGATAAAATATCTTAAATTTAATGAACACTGGCTGTGTAGTTAATGTACATAGTCACCTTAAAAAGTAATCATTAAAACTTTAAATTTAATGTATAATTTACATTAGATTTAATGGAATAAATTAATTTAGATTAATGTAAATTTATTAAATTTAAAGCATTAAATTAAGAGCATTTAATAAACGTTTATGAAATTTGCTTCCAGGACATAGACCTTAAATTTAATGTATTTCCTTTTTACAGTGCAGGTTTAACATTCTGCCGATATATCTCGGAATTTAGATTTATATATAGACAGTTGCTTTCTATGAATTTTGCTCCTAGTTTGTTACAATTCCACTGACGATACCATTAAGTGGTCGATATGTGTATGAAGAGAGAATCAACATTGAATGGATTAAAGGAAATGAAGTTTATTTATTGTCTATTGGCGTGAAGGAAGAAAACGTTCTTCTTCGACCTTCTTATATATAAGCAATTTGCTTGTTATTCTTCGTCTCTTTGCCTTGTTTCAGTCTATTGCGAGATTATCAGTCCATCGTTTACGGGGTCTTCCAGTGCTCCTACGTCCTATTGGTGACTTGTCCCTCGTGATCTTTACTATTCTGTCGTTGGTCATGCAGTTGATGTGTTCGTTCCATTCCCTTTTCCTTTGTAATACCCAGTCATTGATGTTATCGACTTTACACACTCTTCTTATATCCTCGCTCCTATTCCGATCCATAAGTGTCCTGCCAGCGATCCTGCACACCACTCTCATCTCTGTTGCTTCGAGTATTTGTTTTGTTTTCGAGGTCTCTGGTCTGGTTTCTGCAGTGTATGTTAGTATGGGTCGTATTGCTGTTTTATAAATTCTGGATTTAACTTCGATTCCTATATGTTTATTGCTCCATATGGTACTGTTAAGACATGCGGCTGCTCTTGCTGCTTTCATGGCGGTAACTTATTAAAATAATTCTACGGCCTACGTCTTATGTTGGCGTTCAAGTTGACTATAGAAGTTCTTTTGAGTCAGTTTGAGCTTGATCCAATTTTTTAAAAGGATATATATATATATATATATATATATATATATATATATATATATATATATTATTGTAGAAATAGGAAGTTAGAGAACGCATCTAACGATATAAGTAACAAGTGTTTCGAAAAGTCCCGAGCTTGATATATAAAAACACAATAGTTTAGCAAAATTCGACTTTATTCATAAACATAGTTCCCTTCTAGAGTGATATAATCGTTCAAACGTCTTTTTAACACTGCCTGTTTTATAGAATGATTTGTCTAACCATTCAAAATATACTTCAATTTCGGTTATTATCTTATTAATTAGAGTCATATCTCTTTCCAATATTTTTTTGTGGTTTACGAACACGTAATAGTCACTGGGGTTAATCTGGAGAACACGACACACTTTTTTCTTCTTCAGTTAGGGTCGTTTCTTCGCGATTTCATCCTTCAAGCGTACCACTAACACTTCATAATATTCACTCTTCATGGTTTATCCTTTTCAAGTTTGTTGATGAATCATGGACATCTCAAAATACGGAAGTCATAACCGTGACAGCACTGTTGGTTGCTTGAGATGGTTTTCATCCCTCGCTGTTCACTCAGCTGACAGCCGATTTGCCTTTGGAGTGTAGTGCTGGATCCATGGTTCATCCATTGTCACGTACCGCAGGAAAAAATCCTCTTTATTTCCATTAAATAGTTCCAAATACCCCTCTGAAATCAACACCTTGTTGTCTTTAATCAACTGTGAACAAAGGCGGTACCTATTTCGAACGGAGCCTTCGCATACCCAAATACTCGTAAAAAATATAAAGTACATGTTCTGTTAATATATTGACGTTAGCTATCTCACTTGGCGGTTATTTAAATCGATTTTGGGAATTTTAAAAATTTTTTCCAATGTAAGAGCGTTATCTGGGTGCCTTGAGGATTTAATCTGTACGACCGCGCTTGAATTCAGCAAATCAGCGATAAATGGTTGCTTTTAATAGAACAGGATAACACATTTCAAGTCATTCTTGAGTTTTAGCGATATTTTTTTTCATCAAATAACAATGTTTTATCAACGTACGAAACTTTTTTTTTTCATTGTTTTCAAAATACCAAGAAGTGCATCACTAAAACTTCAATATCTTGATAACTAATGGTTGAAATATTATCAAATTTTGAAACATATGGTTTGAAGGTAGATACTAACTAAAAATCGTATGGATATGTTATTATCTATTCGCATCACCTGTTATATGAAAGGGTTAAATGTTATCCTGAAGTCATTTGAAAGTCAAATGTATATAAAGTATCAATTTTCCCTTCAAGTGGCCGTGACGTTTATTTTTAAAGTCAACGTCAAGGTCACTATAGGGAGCCATGTTTAAATTCGTATAACTTTTCTATGTAAAGTTGTTTTCCATAACCCTTGGTTACATCTAAATAAAATATCTTTGGTTATATCTAAAATAAATTTATGATTGAAAAAACTTGACCTTGAAATTTTCGTACTGGTTCCATTCAAAATCAACGTCAAGATTATCATGACATGCTCCACTCACTTACTTTAACTTTTCTAAACTAAAGTGCTTATTTTTCGAGTTATTTAACTTTAAGTGATATGAATCATTGGCTTTAGCGAACGTCCCACCTTAGCTTTTCTATGTTATAATAATTGGTAATAGAATGGCTTTAAGCCCATGAGAATTTTTGGTTAGGACGTCACCAACTACGTCGTACCACATTTCGATCCGATTTTACTGGGAACCATTTTCAACAAGTTTGATGCGGGATCCTTTCTTCCGAATTAAAATTTTGCCGTTATTTGATAACATTTTGTTTCTAAAACATGCCTTGTTATAACCAATTTAACATACGGCAATACCAATATATAAAATTCGTCAAACTGCAATGATTTTTGAATTGGTTCATTGGTATTCTTATTATATCTATATTGGAAAACATAACATAAGTTAATCCAAATGCTTTTCTTTATTTATTTTTTTTATTAGTCGTCGATACCAAAAAGACAAAGGTATAAGTTTAGATATCTCTATTTTTTTCTTGATCTGTGACTTCATTACTTTCATTACACAAGTGAATGTACTTCGCTTTCAATAGCAAATTGATTTGTTGAAGAGGCTCTCAGCTAGGTGGCGTTATATCAGCTCCTTAGAGTTTTTCATACAAAATTACCACCTATTCGTATATATTATGGGAATAACTTCCTACAATAAAAGCTTCTTAATCATTAGACTATTTAAGTTTTGTGTAAGTGTAATAAAACCATCATCATTGAAGATTGGTCCAAGAACTACTTAATCTATTATGAAAATTTACTGGTTTAAAAATTTGAAACTATTAAACTAAAAATAATCGAAGATTTTCCTTAGAAAAGGAAATCTACGCCATAAAATGCACTTAACACATAAATTGGCAGCAAACCTAGAATTATTTTTCTAAAAATTTGTAAATGAAGTTTTAATACGTGTAGGTTTAGGTGTATCATTTTGCCGTTCTTTATTACCATTAAGTCTAAGCCATAGCCAACATAGTGACGTAAATTCCGAGATCAATGAGACTTACCCAGGGGTATTGGGGGTAATGTGAGAACCAACTCTACATAAAATGTAACAGCAAAAAATAGGTTTAGGCCAAGAGGGGGGGGGGGATTAAAGTTGGCTAAAACAAGTTTTTTGAATCTGCAAGCCAAAAAACGCATTTTGGTAAAAAAAGTTTTAGAGACTTTAAAAACCTACAATTTAAGCTTTTGTGCGATCATTTTTGTTAATTTGTTATAACAAAAAGGCCAAAAACCCTCAGAATCGGCCATTTTTTCATATCAATTATTTATTGCACAATTAAGTTTTTTGTACTTTTTTGCTTTCAAAGGGAAACCCTCGTCTTTCCGAACAAAATGATATTTTATAATAGTAAATCGAACAATTTGTTGCTGAGATATTGCGAATTGTTTATCTCTAGTCGCCAAATATTAATTGCTATAACCTTTTCTTTTGAGTGAACATTTTGACCTCCAGAAAGGTCCAATATCTTCGTGAACGTCTAAGCTAATATTTGGTAAGTGCAAACGAAAAAACTAATTTTCAACCCCTTAAATAAGGGGGTGTTTTTTTTTTATAAAGAAATAGAAGTCTCGCGAGCGCGAGAAAACTGAACTTGCAGCTTCAAATCAACAGCGCTTGGAAAAATTCACCGTATTTCAGGAACGGATAGATCAATTTTGGTGTTTCTTTTTTAATTTGGGGTAGCTCGAAAAATTATGAATATGGCACATCCCTATTTTTAGAGAGGTATTTAAGGGGTTGAAAATTAATTTTTTCATTTGTCCCTAACAAGATATGAAAACTTAGGCCTTCACGCAAAGATTGAGCCTTTGTGGAGATCAAAATGTTCATCCAAAAAAAAAGTTATAGCAATCAACATTTTGCGTTTTGGAATAAACAAATAGCAGCAGCATTTATCTGATTTACTATTATAAAACATCATTTTGTTCAAAATTACGAGAGCTTTCCTTTAAAATCAAAAAAGTGCAAAAAAATTAATTTTGCAATAAGTAATTGATATGAAAATAATGGCCGGTTTTAAGTTTTTTTTGGCATTTTTGCAATAACAAATTGATGAAAATGATCGCACAGTTTTTAACTTTGACCCCCCATCTTGTCCCTAACTTATTTTTTGCTGTTACATTTTATGTAAAGTTTGTTCTTACATTGTCCACAACACACCTGGATAGGTTTCACCCATCTCGGAGTTTACGTAAAAAAAGCACTAATTTTTAACTATATCTTGGACTAATTATGTTTCTAAAACATGTCTTGTTACAACCGATTTGACTAAAGGCAATGTAGGGCCTTAATTTGTACTAGTATTTAAAAATTAACAAAATGTGATTATTTTTAAATTGGTTCATCGGTCTTCTTATTATATCTTTCTTGGAATACATATGTTAACATAATCCTTCCAGGAGCTTTTTTTTATTTGATTTTTAAAATAATGATTCGTAAATGAAGTTTCAATTACAATACATGTAGGTTTAGGTACGTCATTTTCGGTTTCAGAATGTGTAAAGATTATCTGCTACATTTTTATTATTTCAAGAAAGATTAATAAAAATAGTAATAGGTAATTACTTAGATGAGAAAAAAGTTGTTTTACAATGATCTCATATAAAGAAAAACTTTAAGATTTTTAAACTATCAAAGCAAGCAATGTAATTATAAAATATATTATCTTTTTTACAATACTCTAAACTTGAGTTGGGTTCCATTGTATGGGTTTTATTTAAATCTTAAATGTAATCTTCTTTCCATATTTCCAGCTTCAAAGAAATTTATAATTTAGGAACACAGCATTTAAGGTAAAATTGCGGAAGCGTAGTGAATTTTTTGGCAGTGGTGCGTTTTAAATGAGTTTTCAGATGTAGACCCGCGTAGCCCCGGTGGTTTTTATTATACTAGTAAATTAAATATGCGTACGGCAAAAAGGGGGCTTATTTGTGTCTCTGGTCTAGAGCGAAGTAATAACTGTTATGAAAGCGAGGTAAACAGGTTAGAGACACAGAAAAGATCCGGTGTAATGGGTGGTTGTAAATTGGGATTTTTTCCCTTTTTTTATGATATTCGCTGCACAGATAAAATCCGACGTAAAAACATTTGAACAAAAATATAATGAGAAATTGCGCTCTGAAACCTTATGGAAAAATAGCACAATATTGTCGCAATGACTTTACTTCGTTTATAATAATACAGGTCTACAAAATTTAAATCGCAATTTTTCTTCTTTGGGTTTGTAGACAGTCAAACTGAAAAACAATATTAGTTTTTATCTAGAACAGAACAACAGAAGGTTTTTGTGATATGTTGAATGTGAAGAATAAAAGATTATTTTTACCAAATGACAAAACTAAAAATGAAAAACCTCAACTAACTTATTCTATTTCGAAAACTAACAATTAACCAATTATTAAGTTAAATTGGAAATGTTGCACAGAAAAAATAACTGAGGAACTTCTGTTAAAAACACTATTCATCTATTTTTTGCAATTTGCTTATACATATTTTTTCAGTTGGAAAATCTAAAATTTACAAGTATTCTAAGCAGATTTCACAAAATTAAAATATTCTAATATGAAAAAAATTGCAAGGATGTATGATCAGAACACAGGACGACTATTTCGATTACATCAAATCCACCTTGTTTTACCATTACCAAAAATTAATAATTCTAGTTAGTTTGCCCATCTCAGACCTATTTTCATTTCATCAACATTTTCAAAAATACTGTAAAAGATAATGGATGGTCATATTAATAATTATGTGGCATACGTACGTCATTTTACAGAAATAGTTAGATTTTAGAGCGGGATTTAGCTATTCAACTGTTCCCTCTGACGAGACGAGTAATATTGTGGTATAACTCTATAATTCCTGGCAATAATGCTTAGTCCGTCAGATTATACAATAACGTTCGATATGCTTGATTACGATATATTATTTATTATTCTACAAGATTAGGAGTTTGATGACCAGGCTTTATATCTTTCATATAACATAGCTTTTTTTTGTACGCAGATTAGAATGAACTGATTCCTTTTTATCAGTCAACTCCCTCCAAAATTAAAACTAAAACACAAAATAAATATTAATTTATTGTCAGAATATGCGTGACCTATCAGAAAGCACTGCACAGATGACATTAGTCTCTTTTTTTTTCTCTTCCAAACTTCTTTCCTCTTTTTTTTTTAAGTTCTATTTTTTCTGTTTGTAATTATTAATGTATTTTTATCTAATCTAGATGGGCCCTCATTTAAAAAAGTTATCAGAACATTAGAGATTAGAGTCCTAATAGTCGGTAGATACGAATCTGACAAAGAGTGAAAACTTGGGGTTAGTTGAGTGTCATGGACCATGATTCGGAACCCACGTTAAACTGTAGGTCCCGTCACTAATAAATCCAATGGATTGATGTGTCGTTAATTAATACTTCTCACTTACTCTAATCTAGCTGTGTTCTTTATATTTCTTTTTGTCAAATTGGTTCAGATTTTATGAAAAATTGTAAGTAATTCTTTTTTATGTAGGTGCTACCTAACAAGATTTGTAAGTAATAAATTTATTATAATTATCATTGTTATATATATGAAATATATTTTACAGTCACTTAGTATGAACTTGGAGAACATATATTTTCTTTTTTATATGTTGTCAAAGGTTATAAAAGCTTGGCGTCAGCTATATAAATCTTTGATTTTACCACATAAAAACAACTAATATCAAAACCAAAAAGTTTGAATTTAGCGCAAATGAATACATACTGGTAACTTAGAACATGCATAGAGGGAGACTAGTAAAATTTTAGTAAAATTTCTTATTCTATATACTTTCTCAACGTCTTTCTAGGTGAGTGGACACATCCAAAAAGACGCTTAGAGATAGCTTATATGACCATGGTATTCTAACATTTAAATCCACTTTTTTATGTTTTCGAGGTAACTGAATATTTCCGAAATATGGGGGAACATTGAAGAAAAAACAGATTTAGTGCAATATTAGGAAAAAAATATTATACTTTTTCAAGTAGTTATATTTCTGGCAATTACATATACAGTAGACTCGCGTTGGTGTGAACACGTGCTCATGTGAACGTCCCAGTGGAATTAATAGTCAAAATGCAGGTATTGTATGTATCCAGTAATATGAACAACATCTCGATAGTATGAACCACCTGTCAAACTCTTATTGGTCGTTCTATAAGTAATATTTCTTGTTATTCCTTATATTTGTGTAATTCGGTGTTTCCCCTTGGGTCTATTGGGATTTACTGTAGAGATACGTGGCGAAAGAAAGCATGGAAATTTCTGTATTGTTCATTTTTAGATTGTGGTGGTTAATTAGTAAGCTTGTTGGTGAATTTATAGTAGTTGTGTAAAATAGTATAACACAAGAAGTTTTTAACTCTTTAAGAGAAATCCAGAATCATAGAAGATTATCAAAAAGGTATGACGGTAACAATTTTATCTAAAAAATACGAAATAGCTTAATCAACCATATGCCAAATCCTTAAGAAAAAGGACAAGATAATGAAAGTTGTAAAACAAAATGTTAGGCCAAATAAGATTAAAAAACGCACTCTCAAAAATGCAGAATATCAAATGATGGAAAGTGTCGTTTATAAGTGATTTGTTGGACTAAGAGAATTAAGTTTGGCTGTATCAGGTGAGATTTTTAAACAAAAGGCTCTTCAACTACTACTACTAAAACATTTAATGCAAGTGATGGATGGTTGCAAAAATTTAAAGTTGGACATAGAATAAAGTTTCTAAAAATGTCTGGTGAGAAGTTAGCACCAGCTTCAGAGAATATTAGTCCGTTTAAAACAAACTTTTTTGATGAGATCAGAATTCTAAATTTGGCATATTATCAAATATACAATGCTGATGAGATCGGACTGTATTGGAAATTGTTGCCTGACAAAACATATGTTTTAAGTTCTGAAAAAACTGCATTAGGTCTTACAGCGTCCAAGCAAAGAATTACTTTTCAGGGTTTTGCAAATGCTACAGGACCACATAAGATTACTCCTTTGTTCAATAGCAAAGCAAAGTCACCTCGTTGTTTTAAAAATTTTCACAACCCTTGCATTTACAAAAACAATCAAAACGATTGATGAACCAGGAAATATTTAAGGTTATTTAAAAACTTTTTTCCAGGGGTAAGTTTTAAATTTATTAAAATGAAGTTTTTTATATTTCAGTATATTTAAAATTTTTTTTTAGGTAAAAGAATTTTTAAAAAATCAAAAACTTTCTGAAATAGCAATGCTCTTGTTAGATAATGCTGCTTCTTGCCCCACAGAATTAAAAACGGAAGACGGTGCCATATTTGTTATGTTTATGCCGCCAAATGTAACACCGTTTATTCAACCGATGTATTAAAATGATTTAATATTGACTAAGTTGTACTATAGAAAACATTTGTTAAGTTATGTGGTGCCTATGGAGGAAAATATGGTAGATGCTCTAAAAAGCCTAACTTTAAAAAATGCCGTTGTTTACTTAAACACAGCATAGCAGTAATTTTTCATGAAACTGATGTTGATGAAGATGACCTTCCCCTCGCCACGCTTCAAGAACAGTTAATAATCCAAAAATCACAACCTACTTTACAGGAAACCAAAAATTTGTTAGAAACGATTGGACAGTTAGTAAAAGCAAAAGAAAAATTTAGATTTATGTGATTTTACTTTTTTTATTACGCAGTGTTAGGGCCAGTATCAGGATCAAGATATTGAGGACTGGAACAGAAACTTAAGAGGTTGAAAACCTTACATCAAAAATTAATATTATTGAGCCCTTGGTTCTCACAGACACAAAGGATGGTGAATCAGAAAATGATATCGAGGAACCCAATAAAGTGTTAATTTTAGAAGTTCTTGCAGCTCTAAAAGTAGTTTTGTCAGAGCAAGATAATGTTCCAGTTAGTAACTTAGATAGCCTCAGAAATATTCAATATTCAGTATAAATTTTTTCAATTGTTGAATTAAAAATAATAGGTTATTTTAATAAAGAATGTGTAAATAAAGATAAGTAATCTACGCTTTTAAAATATTTCTTGGGTTTTTAAATATACCTTCTGTAGTATGAACAGTCTCGATAATATGAACATACTTGGATTTTTTATGTTCACACTAGAGTCTACCGCATATATATATATATATATATATATATATATATATATATATATTTTTATATATATATATATATATATATATATATATATATATATAGTCATCAATAATTTCAATTTCTTATAAAAATTTATATTGTTATTTTTCGCTTTTTAGCGCTTTTAGAAATCCGACTTGTTTTAGTGTGCCTATTGTTTTTGAAGTTTGAAGTTTGAAGAAATTAATTTAGAATCCGTAATATATGTCCCAAGAACTCCCAATTTTTACAAAATCGGAAAAATGTAAAATTTATAGTCCCTTATTTTATGGTCCATATTAAATTGCAAAAAATTAACTTTAGATTCATAACCTACGATTTGGAAAACCTTCTAATACTATTTTTGAAAAAATGTTAATAACGTAAAATTTTCAACCTAGCATATTGATCCGCCATGCGGAATTTCAAAATAATAATTTTAAACTCTTAATCCAATCTTAATCTGCACCCTTGAAACTTCCCGGCAGTATTTTGCACATAATTCGAATCCATATTGAATTTTTTAATAAAACAATTTTCATTTCGTCATTTATAATTCTAGAAAACGCCCAGTATCTATTTTGAACTAAATCGAGGGATGTAAAATTTTTACTACTCCACATTGGATCTGCCATATTCATTTTTGTTTTTAAATAAGTTTAAATTCGTGATTTATACTCTCAGAAACCCTTCTATATCAATTTTGGACAAAATCAACAGATGTTAAATTTTTAGTTCGCGTTATTGGATCCGTTATATTGACTTTCTTAAAATAATTTTAAATTCGTAATTTATACCTTCAAAAACTACCATATACCTATTTTGAACAATATCAAGACGTAATATTGGATCCGCCATAGTAAACTCTTTAAGAACAATTTTATATTCGTATGTATGACTCCGAAAACTCCTTCATACCAATATTGGAGAAAATCGGGCGAACCGAATTTTTTGGTCGGCCATATTATCAGCGCCATCCTGGATTTTACTGAACCAGTTTCGGACAAAATATGGGATCACTACAGCAACTTCCTGAACATAATGCAAAAATTTTCATTCAAATTGGTGTCGCTGTTCTGGAGTAATCGATGAACATACATATAAAAAAAATACAGAGCGGTCGGATTTAGAAGCTACTTTTTCTAAAAATCGGTTAAACACAAGGTTTGACTAGTGTCTTCAAAATAATTACTAGTTTTGTTGTCAGGATTTATATGTCCGTATATACTATCGCGAAAATTGAGTGGGAAAATTTTGAATATCAAATAACCAATAATTGAATATTAAAATACAGTTAATAAAGAAGTTCTTCAAGAACTCTAAGAGAGTGAAGAGGCTTCGTGTCCAAAAAATGATGACAGCGTTGTTTCTTCCTGATTGGGACTTATCAGGCCCTTTCATGTGGTATATTTTATCATTTCGCAATCGTGCCATATCTACTTTTTATTAATCGAGAAAACAGCAAAAAAGACATGTACAGCGACATCACTATGGTGTAATGGAACAAATGTTAATTATTTTTCATTGTTCAATGTCAACTATTTTCTGTTAAAATAAATAATTAAATAATCACTTTGTGAATAGATATTCCGTGGGAACAGGGTAGTTATATTTTTTATCACTATCCACGAAAATCTAAAGGAAAAATAAATCAGTTATCGCTTAACTTTTATGATCTTTGTCGTTTAAATGTTTTCTTAAAAAAAATACATAAAGTCAGTTAATTTATGAATTTTAGAATTGCCTATAAATCCGTCCAAGTAATCCTGCCCTGGTTAAGTATATAAAACCAGATGTGATAAGGGTAGTTTTAACATATGGTATGTGGAATACCGTTAAAATGTTTTAAATTATTGAACGATTTTCACATTATTAGGAAACAAAAGAATGATCAAATAAACTCACTATAATAGAAATATATCGTTTGGCCATTTGTAAAAAGAATACTGAGTAATCACTGTTTTTTCTATTCACAAGAAATAACTAGTTAAGATGTTTATTGCCAAAACAGCCAAGAAAAGTGAATAGTTTTTTTTACAGTCTTTAACATATATTCTTTTAGTTATAGAAAGAAATAGAATAGTTTTATTAATTGTTTTTATATAAAAATTATTATTAAGATGCTCACAGATGCCAATTCGGGAATCAAACATCCGGTATAGTAGAGCTAACGCCCTCAGTAAGAAAACTCCCAAATCTTCGAACTTTAAGAGAAGAAATTCTCGTTTACCGGGTTCCATTTTGTAATTTGGGTACAAACTGGAAACAAAGGGAGAGGGGGTGTAAGATTCGAATACACTCTTTTAAGGAATAGTAAATTTTAGTTCCATTCTGAAAGTCGAATAAGGGTGATCGGTACCATTCTATAAGCCCAGTGCCGTAGTGTATATTTGTCGGGAATGAAGGTTTTCTTTGTTTAATTTATCTTTGTTTAATTCGGGAAGTTAAGGGAGTATCATGTGTTATTTTAGTGGGGATATCGCGATTTTCATACGGTTCGGTTAAATAACATAAATAGCTGTTTTTTCGCGTTTTATTTCTTTTTTTTTTGTTTAATATTTTATTAAGCTATTTATATGTTTTTTTTTTTCAAAATTGTGTTTTACGTTTTTGGTTAAAATAATGGCCGAAAAGAGCAATTATGTTAGTTTTCGTAATTGTTATTAGTTTTAAGTTTCTCATTGTAAATAGTTCGTTTTATTCTATTTATTTTATTAATAGACTAAGTGTTTTGAGAAACTTGTTTTATTCAATTTAATTAAAACCTTCACGCGAATTAACTTGCGGGCGCGCTGCTGCGAGATCTACAAAGCAAGAGATGTCTACTGACCAACTAATTAGCAGCCTTTCCTGAGTCCTAAAGATCTGAGTCATGGTTGTGGTAAGCTTTAATAACCGTAGTGTTTAGTACTAAAGCTGCAAGAGAGAAGTTGAACGACCAGACTTCCAGAGTGTCTTTATTACTGTGAAATTTTAATTGTAGATTATTAAAATAGTTACTAATTAATATGGGACAAAAATGATTATAGATAAGATAATTAACGCTACCTCAATATGTCATGGGCAAGAGTCTAAAATCAAATTCTGTCACAATGGATCACTCAATAACACAAGAGCAATACCCACTAATAAGTTGTATGCCAGATGATGGACTATACCGGATGGAATGGCCTGATGAGTCCCAATGAAGATAAAACAGCGTTTTTATAATTTTCCAGACCCAGAGCCTTAATATTGAATTCTAAGAGTAATTAAAACTACCAAATATCCGATTAGAAAAAAAAAAGATCAGTAAAAGAACTGAAAGTAGCACCAGCACAAAGTTGTGTAAAAAGTTGTACTTTTCTGACCTACTAAAATCAAGCGAATTTAATTCATAACTTAAAAATTAGAAATATGGTGAAGTGATCATCCCTTTGTTCCTTGATATTGTTATATAAAATATTAACCTTGCATAAAGTTATTACGTTGTTTAAGAAAGTACTTAGTAATAAAATGACGTACACAAAGCTTTTGCTTGGAGTTTCTGACAAGTTAAGGGTTTAAAACATGCTTTTAGCAAATTGCCGTAGGATATAAATTACATATTATATTATTCCTTTTAAATGTGTAATAAAATGTACATTTATGTTATTCATTTCGGGTTTATTTTCGGTTCAAGACAGTTCAGAGTTTAGGTTAATAGCTCATAAAATTTCTTCAATGTCAGTAGATAGCAAGAGTCGTAAAGAAAGTGGGAAATGGGGTAAGGTTAAGAAAAAAGTTTATTTTTAGTATTCTTTATGAGGTAATTAATTAAATGCTAAAACAGTTCGGTTGAATGAGCATAAGGTATTTAAAATGGTGATTGTTATTAAATAATAGTTGTTTTTTATTCATAAAATTTGCACATAATTTATTATTACTTTTTTAAATAATTATTTCGCAAAATCATATAGGGTGTAGCACAAATAAAAATTTCTATCGTTATAGTAAATCCTTATACTCTACCTTCTTCTAATTCTAAATATTCTTTAAGAATGTGTGCATAATTTTAAGTCTGAATAAATTTTTTACTCGCCATGACAGACCTGTAACTTGATAATGGCAGTGTTTAACATCCTGACAAGCAAAGATTGGTGTTAGGTAGATAAAAATATAGATAGACAGATAGATATTTCATTCACTACATTCCATACAATTAATTGTACAATAGCAGCACCTCATAATAAAACCTTTAAAAATTTATACAGTGTCCGATAAGTATCTCCTAATTTCTCAGGAGCATACAGGGAGGTCAATATGACCCCACTTTGTCACAGAAAAAATTCCTAAAGTGTCCCTTAACGGAGATACAGAGCCCTAAAGCGGTACCCAGCGATTTATCTTATCGGCTCTAAGTTTTGAATCGACTTGTATAATTTGATGAAAATTTAATATTTTATATAGACCACTAAGACTCATTAAACCATACTATCGTAGATGATGTAGATCATCACAGAAGTCAGGAACGGACTTGCAGCCACATTCGTTGGGCTTAATTTTTGATAGGTGTCATTTTACAGAGCTGGAGATTTACTTTGGCCATTCTTCTTCAAAAAAAGTACTCTTAACTTATTTCGATAAAACTGGCGACTTCGTTAGAATGCTCTGCTATTCTTGCTAGTAGTTTTTCTCTAGTATTTACTGGTGTTGAATAAACTAGTTCTTTTAGATGTCCCCAGAAGTAAAAGTCTTAGGAATTTAGGTCTGGAAGCCTTGGTGGCCACCTCGGTCCATCCATCGAGGAGCAAAAACGTTAGTTAAGTATTGACATACTATACGGTTAAAATGAGATGGAGCACCATCACGTATGTACCACATTTACATTCTTCTATCAAGAGGTAAGTCTTCCAATAAATTATTTAAATTTTGCTGAAAAATAGTAAATAAATTCCACCATTGAGTTTTCCTTCTAAAATGGATCTGTAAGGTTATTTCTTATGATGTAGTAATGAAATAAATTAAGAGTACCTTTTTTGAAGAGGAATGACCAAAGTATTTAAAAAACATGTTTTCAGCTTTGTAAAATGACACCTGTCAAAAATTAGGCCTAACGAGTGTGACTGCAAGTTTTTTCCTGACTTCTCTGATGATCTAAAACATCTACTATAATATGGTTTAATCAGTCTTTATGGCCTCTGTAAAATAATAAAATTTCATTAAATTATACAAGTCGGTTCAAAACTTTAGGGCCCTGTATATCCGTTAAGGTGAACTTTAGGATTTTTTTAATAAAAAAGTAGGGTTATTTTTACCGCCCCTGTATGTTATCGAGAAATTAGGAGGTACTTAACGGACACCCTGTATTTTATTTTTACTTACGTTTTTTTTACATTTTAAAATTTTAATTGTTAAAAATGAATAAAAGGGAATGTTATCGCAAACTTCTAAATACATATCTATTTTTTATAATATGTATTTGTTCTTAGACAAAAACCAACTGTTTAATTTCTATAATATATCGCACATCGATAGATATGCTACTATGTGAATAAGTACTTAAAATATTATATTTTACACAATTACTGTATTTCTTAATAGTTTTGTTTTTGTTTTGTATGTATTTGTTTGAAAAACTCAAAATTTAGTAACTGTAATAATAGTCATTTAAATTCAAACACTATTTCTAGTATTTTTGTGTAAATAATAAGATTATCAGTATCATTAAGGTATCGATACTCTAGATATCGATTTTTTACAGCAATATTTTCCTATATCGATACAATTTTTACATCCCTAATGAACACTAACAAATATTTGTTGATGTTCGGGAGTAATTCGAGAAGTTGCGGTAATATCAAAACAAATGGGGTGTTTGAGTGGATATGACATGAATGAATATAAAAGTAAAGAATATCATGAGCTGATAAGGCAAATCGCTGGGTACCGATTTAGGGCTCTGTATCTCCGTTAAGGGATACTTTAGGAATTTTTTTCTATGACAAAGTAGGGTTATCAAGTCATTCTTCATCGATAAAGGTAAAAAATTTAATGACAAATCATAATCATGAAACCAAAATTGTCTCAATATCGAAACTTTCGGAATTTTAAGGTATGTCTCCGGAACTGAAAAATGAGCTGACTCTATAGAAATCTTTTTTAGTTAGTTTATTAGAGAGGTATAAATTTAATCAGTTTTTTTTTGGAAATTTTCAACCCTGAATTGGATTAATCTCAGCTGATCTGTATTTCTGGTATTATGTGAATGACTATCACTATTTATTCTGTATTTTTCTGGATGAATTATCCACCAAGATTATCACCCACGAATAGCAGCCTTAGTAATTTCAAATACTGGTTCTGGTCTAATAAATATTGTACCAGACCCTTGTCTTGCAAGATGGTTTACTTTTTCATTGTCCAAGATGCCCTTGTGTCCTGGTACCCAGGCAAGAGTAACATTTATGTGTTTTGCCAGGGTGCTATGGTTTAAAAGACAATCCTGTTCTGGTGTTATCTGATAACATGCGAGAGCTCATCTTCCTTTATAAATATTAAATAAAAGTAGTCCAAATTATATGAAAAAATCTTTTGGTTTTCGAAAAATATGAGTGCCTAGTGTTCCATTATTCATCTAAAAAAAAATTAAATATTTTTTATCTCATACTCCATCAAGTGTAGCATATGGCTGAAAAGGTGATTTTGCTAATAATTCAGAACTTTTTTATATATTTAAAATTCCCGAAAAAAACAGTTTTAATATATATTTATATAACATGTCGATTATTGGAATCGCACAAATAATAAACTACATCTGGTTAAAAAGGTAATTAGTCATTTGCTCCTCTGTAGGTGCATGTGTGTGTAGGATTATCAGATTAAATAATGAGATTTTCTGACAATGTCCCTGATTTTTCAGTAAATTTCCTGATATTTTGTCTGACTGTTGTATGTGATATGTGAAGGCAGCGACATTTTCAAAATATGCTTGTGCGCCAAATTCTAAAATCTCGGGCTTCACGCATGCACTCTACCCGCATTGTAGCTTGCGAATGCGAACTTTGCGCATCCTGCAGTTGATGATGTTTTTTTTTATTACTTATATTTTCCTCTAATTTCAAAAAAATTCTGACAATTATAGTTTTTTCTTGTTTCCCCGACAGAGAGCCAAAATTCCGGATATATCAGGAAAATTTCTGTCCATAAGCCTATGTGTGCGCACAGCTTCCGAACGAAAGATAAAGGGAGAGGAGAGGGGGTAGTGAAGAACGGATTGGGAAGGTAATACACTACGCTGCAATAACTAATTTACTTTTTTTGCTTTTATTCTGCTTCTATGTATGATATCACTGTGAAATAATTTTATACTATTTTTGTGAACAAAATTGATATAATAGTGTTATCTGGCAAAATGGTAAAAACACGTTTATACCATTCTCACCCTTACAAAAATACCTTTTTAGAAAATCGTATGAAGAATATGTGAAGTAACAAATCATGAACGCATTGTGATTTTTCGTAGAAAAAAAAAACTTTTTAATGAGCAATTGTAAAATCGATGTTTTAAGCCTTTTTTCCCAGAAATCATCTTAGATCAGGTCCTGCATTTAATCTGTTTCTAACCTTGTCTTTCAGGTAAGTGTATGTTTCACATAGATATGTTGTACAGGGTGAGTCAACGATTGGATGAAGTAGGTTTGTGCCTTTTCGATGAAATTTACAAAGAAACTATATCTATTGTTTGATACAGTTTATTTTTACGCGGATTTTAAAAATATGTAGGACTCTACAGGGTGAGCCAAAAAACTAGGACAGCATAAAGTTGTATTTTTTTAAATAGAACACCCTATATACGAATCGTATTTTCGATTTAGCTTATAATTTTAAATCTTTTTTATTAAGGGTTTACTATAACAAAACTTTATAGTTTCTGAGATAATTAAATTTAAAGAAAAAAAGTCACATTTTCAAGCATCAATTCAATCCTAAATAACGTTTTCAATTTTGTGACAAATATATTCAAATTTGGAATTTAGCAAGGCCAAGGACAAGTTAACATAATTTTTACCTAATATTTGCAATAAAAGCTACAGGGTGTTGAACGCATCGGCTCAAATTTGAACAAGTTTAAATGAATAAATATATATTTTTTAAAATGGTACACCCTGTATATTTTCATGTTATTTAATAGAGTAATAAAAACCCTAAAAGTTTTGTTCAATATATCCTATAACTATTTATAATAGTTTTTGAGATATTTCAGTTTTTCTTATTTTCCATACTTTTTTACAGAAATAGCCCTCGAACTCCTGGGGTTTTGTGAACCACACCATGAGAAATGCTAAACATATGACAATTTATTACTTTTCAGCCTTATGGAGTACGAATTTTGAAATTTTTTTTTAGTTGGTGTTTTTAATAGTTTGGGCTGTGCGTTGATATATCAGTAAGCCAGCCAGGATAAGGCTAACATGCAAAATATTTAATTTTACAAAATTTGAGGATTATCCTCTAAATAATTGTTAATATGAATTTCATATCCATCACGTTGATGATTTTCATCACAGTAACACTTTGAAATGTTTTAGAGCCACCCGTATCACATTTCATATATACCATTTTTTTTAAAAGGCTTTCTTCTATAATTTGGTAAATAATGCAATGTGAAAATAGGAATCGAAAATATAATTTATTGTCAAATTTTGACTCTAATTTCTATAGTGCTTAATTAATGTCACTCGAGAAACTAAGTATATGTTTAATTAAAAAACCGGTAGACATTTTATTTTACTAATTAAAAGCTTCCTGTAACATTCTTGTTTAGTATAAAAAATTGTTTTTGGCAATTTATTGGAAAAATAAAAATATATTTGGGGAAAGAAGCCATAAAATATGTTTGACGTCAGCAATATGCCGAAGGTTTCCTAAAATATTTATGTACATAATAACACAAGAAGAAATAAACTGAAGATAAATATTCCATAATCAAGGATAAAAATAAACGTAGACAAAATGTAAACACAACTGGGATAAACTGATACAAATGTTTATTTAAAAAAAAATAGAAAATACAAAAAAAAATTATTTCGAAAGATATGATTTTATGAGTTCTTGACTTTTGCTATGATTTTATTGGCGAAATAGAAAGGAAGAGTTATTTTAAAAAAACAAAATTTCAGTAAGAAATATATAGGCAACAATGAAAGGGTATGATTTTTTACTATCATGAATGTATTTATGTTTGTACGTATGTGTCCCTTTTCTAACTTTAAATTAATTTACAAGCATATCTTCAAGAAAACGAATCTAAGATAAGATTATACAGAGTATCCAAGAAGTCGTGGATAACCTTTTAACCGCCGATAGGCCACATCATGGTCTATCAAATATCCAAATATGACTTTAGTAAAAGTATTACGGTTTTCGATTTTTTTTTAATGTTGTAGTATTTTTTAAAAATCACTACCAGTGTCCTTTTCATGTTCTTTCTACAAATGAAAACTTTTTCTCGTTCTGTTTTATTTATTTTTATCTCAGATGATTGCGCAATCGATAGAGTACCTATAATGTGTTTTTAATAATCACTTTTAAAACCTTAGAAAAAATACATTAAACAAATTTTTGGTTCAAAATTTATTCAACCTTCTACCTTGACCAGCCGTGAGGAAAAAAAAATACCACGAGTGTTGTGCTAATCATCTTAAAAACTTACTTTCGTAATGGAGATTCTAAAATAATATAAAGTTATTACTTTATGTTCTTTTATTATTGTTATTTCTATTTGAATAGCAAGAGGTGTGTTATCGCTCATTTCTAAAACTACAGTTCTGATATTAAAAATATTTGTTTTTAAGTTATGTGGATATTGGTCATTACAAATAAACAACAACAAATGTGTCTACGTGTTATTTTATTACATAAAGTGATGTCTTTTCGCTCTACTGCACTTTCTGGTCCTCTTAATAAAATATCTTTTAATTCGATGTGCGTAACTAACAGTATTTATTTATATGCGTTCTCGCAGCTATTGAACTATAGAAATTGCTGTTTGATACGCCAAGTCTTTGATAGTGTCTCAATAAAAAAAAGGCCTAATGGACTTAACTCAGGGAATCTGGGTGACCAAAGAATTGTACTAAAGCGTCCGATCCATCGTCGTCGATATCTTTCGTTTAAATGTCGCCGTACTTGAATAGCGTAATGAGCCGAACATCCATTATTTGTGAAACCACATGCGCTGCCTCGTTGCTAATGGTGTGCTTTCTAGAAGTTCGTATAAATGGTTTACCAAGAGATTCGAACACATTACGCCATTTAATGTGGCTAGTGGCTCGTATGGCTCAATAATTAGACCATTATTGATCCCTATTCACGTATTAATTTTAAATTGTGTCTAGGAATGGTCTTCTCTAATAAAATGCGTGTTTTCTAGCACTCATTGATGCAAATTGTGCAAATTATATTACACAATTTAAAATTAATCTGTGGACAGGAAGCATTAGTTGTCAAATTATTGGGCCCTATGAGTTGCTAGCCACACTAAATGGCGACATGTGTTTGGATTTCCTAAGAAAATATTTATACGAGTTCTAGAAGACGTATCGTTAATAACAAAGCAGGAAATATAGTTCCAAATAAATGGATGTTCGGCTCATCAAGCCACTCAAGTACGGCGACATTTAAACGAAATATATTCACGACAATGGTTTGGACGCTTTGGTCCAATTCTGTGGCTACCTAAATTCCCTGAATTGAATCCATTAGATTTTCTTTTATTGGGGCAGTCTTAAAAACCTGGTGTATCAAATGCCAGTTTCTGCGGTTGAGTAGCTGCGAGAACGTATATATTCAGCCGCCGAACAAATAAATACTGAGGATTATGCACACCGATTTAAAAGTTATTTTATCGAGAGGAGCATAGCGTGCATTAGAGCGAAAGGACGCCATTTTGTATAATAAAATAATATGTAAACAGATTTGCTGTTTTCCATTTGTATCGACCAGTATCCACATAACTTAAAAAAATTATTTTTATTATCAGAACTGTAGTTTTAGAAATCTTCGAAAACACATATATGTTCTATTCAAGTAGAAATAACAATAATTAAAGAGCAAAATATCATTTTATAATTTCCATTAAGAAAGTAAGTTTTTAAGATTATTGGCACAACATTGGTGGTATTTTTTTTTTTCGTTCAAAGTTGAGGGTTGAAAAAATTTTGAACCAAATGTTTTAAAAGTAATTATTAAAAATACATTACACTCTATCGATAGTGCAATCATTTAAAAAAAAACTCGAAAACGGTAACACTTTTATTAAGGTCATAATTAGATATTTGGTAGACTATGATGTAGTCCATCAACGGTTGATAGGTTATTCACGACTTTTTGGACACCCTGTATAATCTATGCCTAACGGTTGTGTGTGTTTCGAAAATGTTCACTCCTTTGTCAAGGAAATCGAGAGAGGAAGTAACTGAATTGAAATTTAATGATGATGCTAAATACAGTTCCATCAGTTACCAAAAGAACTGAATTTTTTATAGATGGCGGTTATTTAATATCTTTAAATTTTACTTAGAACTTAAAAATAATAAGTGCATAACAGCTAACGCAGCTAACGTGTATTTCCGTTTATGAATGGAAATCTTGAATTTTATAGCAAAAATAAGAAAAGTTGGCATTAAAGTACAGTTAAGAAGCTTGTGACCTTGACATTCCCAATCAAGGTCATTTGAAGGTCACATTGTACATAAATGAGAGCACCTATTTTTGGATTTAAACACCCACAGTTTGCAAAATACTACTTTTAGATATGTATTTATGCCACAAGTGAAAATCGTCTTCAATCGTGACATTGAATTTGACCTTAAAGTTATTTTAAGTACAAGTGTTTTTTTTTAATTAAAAGTAAAAAAAAAATACGCGTTTAACCATAATCATCACTTATAGGGTTCATTTCATTTAAAGGTTATTTGTGGGTCTAATGTGCTAACTCTGAGTCTCTATCCAATTAAAGAGATTTGAACACCAAAATATCTACGTAAAAGTTGACTGATTATTGAGTGTATGACTCAACTGTGACCTTTACCTTGGCTTCCAATTTATTTCTAAGGTCATTTTGGTGTTCAGAGCATTTTATAAATAGAACCCTCGAAATTTATAGTAAAAATAACAGAAGTTGAGACGAAAACAAGGTTAAAAAAATGTTGACTATGATATTCTCCTTCAAATTCATTTGAAAGTCACGTTGTGCTAATTATAGAAGAACCCCTATTTTCCAATTCATACACTCACAGTTTGTGAAGTTCTACTTTTAGATAGAATGTCATTAGTATAAATTACTTCCATAGGTGCACTTTTTATCAGAACCTCGCCTTAACTGGTTGGATTATATAAGGATGTCTTTATCGGCAATCCGTATGAATTCATCAAGAAGGAAGGCCTGTCATAATGTCTAGTATTACAGCCGCTTGGGACCCAGTGGCGAAATCCAGGAAGCAATCGAATAACGAAACAAATGTCGTGTGAGCAAAGCTTAAGTTACAGTTAAAAAGAAACAAGGTTCTTTGTTTCTTTCATTGGATGGGCTGTCACTTTTTCAATTTCAGCACCATTCCCATAAACATGGTTTAATCATACGTTAATTATTTATTAAATTTTGCTAATCTGAGCCAGAACATCACTTTTATGTTCATTTCTGACAATAATCGAATGCTTACCTTAAGAAATTTTTTGTGAATTTTCTCCACTTCTCGACCTGCACAAAAAATTTTCATACCATTTTTAAGCAAAAATATTGTGATTGTGATAATTTTGCATAAAAAATATAAAATTCGAACAGAAAACAACACGATGAAATATGCTTTTGGCGGTAACGCGTCTTGTCGTATTTGGCTAATGCAAAATAATTTTGGAAGTTTTTCTTCTAATTTTACAATTTTTCTTAGTGTAATATAGGGAACACCTTTTCTAGCATCTTACAGATGAAATGATCTTAAGGATAACTGTTTTTTTTATGGTGGCACTAGGTTGAACGGTAGCAAAATTTTATTATAATTATTCATAATAAAGAGGAAAACGACGTCGCGAATCAGACTAAGACTTACTTTAAGAGTTGAAAAAGAAACAAGAAAAAACCTAAGCAATATTTTAGGAAGATCCATCTGAAATCACCAATAAAAAATTTATTTTTATCAAAAAATTTTTAAAACTTTTTTTATTTAGGTAAGTCGCCTGGTTCTATACATTGAGTTTTAATTAAATATTCCTGCCCTCTTTAAATTTTCAGGAATATTTTACAACAAAATATAAAATATAAAGATCAGAGGAAAATCCTTTAATTAACAGTAATTTTTTGTTTGCTTAATTATTATTACTTGTATATTTAAAACATATACAAAGGAATAAATATGGCTTTTAATTAAAAAGCTGGTACTTACTTTAATTTGTTAATTCAAAACTTCTTTGTAACAGAAACTTCGGTTATAAAAACAAGCCTTGAATAATCTGGTTGGAATAAGCTGAAAAATTTACCCTTTGATTACTTTTTAAATAATAAAATGTTATGAAATTCGCCATAAAATATTGCAGTAAACATTATAATAGCATAATAAACCAATCGGTTGAATTTTTTCAAAGGACTACAATAGTTCCTTGAAAATGATATATCTATCTCCACTATGGCAAAAGTTATTAATATTTATCAATTACTCTAAAAATAGACGTTTTTGCCATTTAAATTGATAAACAAGAAATATCAACAGTGTTGGGTATATAACATTTATACTAGAGAAACTATTTTAGTTATCAACCAACTAAAAAAACCCTGTAGGGACCGACGTACTTTGTTTCAACACGGTTAGAGATAAAGTATTATCTCAGATTGCAACAAAATACCCGGAAATGGTGGGAATCTCTTCCATTCTGTAATATAAATGTATTTGTACACCGAAATACAAGAATATTGTATTCATTGTTGGCGCATAGTACTTAAATTTCTACAATATTAGACATTCAGATTGCGTGGAATGCTGGGAGATCGCGCTGCATGTATTAAACTGTATATTTTGTTTGATATTACAGGATTCGCTTTTCTTAAGTTTAGGTAAACCTGCCTTATACGCCAACAAACTTAGGGTGATGGAAGTCCGAAAACAGTACTCATCGTGAATCAAATAGACAATTTTCATATACTCAGTAACATGCCTACCAATCAGGAAAATCATGTGAGTCAGCTGTACAACATTTGTTAAGGAGAATAGAGTCTGCCGTGAATTTTCAGAAAATAGCCTTTTTTGACATTGAAGGAGCATTCGACCATAACTTTCCCTCTATGACAACGTCTGCCAGAAGACATAGTATTGAAGATACCCTATGTAGGTGGATACAAAACATGTTTCAAGATAGACCAATACAATCAAATCTGCTGGAGGAAATCGTGGAGATCTCGATAGCCTATAGGGGTTCTCTCTCTCTCTCTCTCTCTCTCTCTCTTCTGTGGGATTTGGTGGTCATCGAACTTCTGGTAAACCTCAATGATCAAGTCTAATATACCCACAAGTATTTTGACGATATAGTCATACTCATCATGGGTAAACATGGCAAAATAATAAGAGCATACAAGGGGCTCTGACTATAGTAGAGGATGGTGCACTAAGGAACACCTTAAGGTAAATTCTAGAAAAACTACACCTATACCTTTCACTAAAAGAAAAAAGTTTGACGAACAAGAACCACCAACTTTCTTCAATACACAACTACAGATAGATCAGGCGGTTAAGTACCTGAGTGTTATCCTGGATACAAAGATTATCTGAAACTCACACTTGGAGAAAGTTTTCTCTAAAGGGTACTGTGCACTACGTGCGGATTAAAATCACACATTATACACTGGCTGTATACTGCGGTGTGAAGACTCAGACTTAACACAAGACAATCCGGAAAACAAAGCATCGAAATCCTGCGTCTAAGAACACAACAGATCCGGCTGGTGATAGGACTAATAATTGGCCACTGCAGCTTAATGAAACACCTCCATACAATGTGCATTTTCAATAAAGAACCAATGTGTGACAAGACGGCCTCACATATATCTGTGCATGCGAAGCTTTAACCTACAGGAGACATCTTCAGAGATTGATCAATCCGGAAAACCTATACCCAGAGAATAAAAAAGTGATCAGGCTATTAAATCTGATCAAAGCAACCAGCTTGTTTACATAGAATAGATGCAACAGGCGACACAATGAGTCTAAAGGTTGCAGTGTAAGTGCTTCTCAACCCTGGCCAACTATATTACTCAATCAATCAATAAATCAGTCATGTACTCAGTTATATTCTCCTTAGCTAACAATTCCTAGTTTGTCACCTTCTCTAGGCTCTACTGCTTCAACTTTAAAACCATTACAATTCTGTTAACTGAAATCCATCAGTTATGTCATGAAAGGCTTGAAAGTACGGATTTAAGATCTTTCTATCAAAATTTGAAAAATTTCATCAGAATTAACAGTGTGGCAGAATTTGATCATAGTCTCCTGCAAATGACATATTGAGGTAGCGTTAGCCATTCTAACTATAATCAAATTGTCGCCACACATTAATTTGTAACTATTTTAATAACTTATAATTAAATTTCAAAGCAATAAGAGACTCTGGAAGTCTGGACGTTTATCTTCTCTCTTGTAGCTTTCGTACCAAACAACTACGGTTATTTAAGCTTATCAAAATCATGACACAGAACTTCGGAACTCAGGAAAGGCTGCTAATTAGTTGGTCAGAAGACATCTCTTGTTTTGTAGGTCTCGCAACAGTGCACCCACAAGTTAATTCGCGTGAAGGTTTTAATTAAATTGAATAAAACAAGTTTCTCAAAACACTTAAATCTATTGTGACGCGTTTTCGTATGCGGGGAGCAAGGGAGCAGGTCGTGCTCTGCGGCTCTTCTTCATTCACGGCAGCGGAACATCGGTCAGTGGATATTTCTCACGCAGACAGTCATCGGTCAAATGCTCAGCGCAGTGGTATCGGGTCAGCAGCAGCTACGTAAATTCGGGATATCCCTGCTCTCTCAACTGATCAACGGTTTGACTGCCTGAAGGTCAGAACATCCACTCGGGGGTCGGTTCTCGGGCGCCACCCTCAGGATTTAATGTGGTCGAGGGCCCACTTTATGCACCGGGCAGCTTGTTACAGTGAAGAAACGGCAAGCCAGGGGTCAATTGCGTGTATTAGTGCTGGCTGCCGGCTGCCAATTGTTACATGTAATGGTAAAATGGGACTAGATAATAAAACAAACGGTTTTACAACATCCTGTATCATGTATTCCATTCTTTTATACAAAGAAATGGCCTAAAACTAACTTAAAATCTAAGATATACAACAATATTAACAAATAAACGGTCTGGAGGGCAAGAGTATATTTTGAGAGCTGTTCACGGTAGCTCATTCTGTTCGGTTGCGCTGAAGACGGTAACCCGGCGGTATCATTCGCGACGCTATTCACGTATCTCGTACTATTCGGTCGCGACGCTACTCGCGACGCCTTGTACGCAAATTATCGCGCCTAGTATCTAAAATCCGCGTTCCCGGTTCACGGCACTTCGTATTAAAACTCGACCGACGGCGGTATATGCGGTATGTAACAATAACACGGCGTCGATCGGCGATAGGCGGCGTCTCTACACGGCGACGGTCTTTACACGCGGCGGCGGCGGCGATAGGCGTCGGGGCGGCAGTTGTTTAGCGCCCTTGTCAACGGACCTCGGCGGGCACCTGGCGGTAAACACATTCCTGGTCAATACAGAAACAATAACAAACTTACGGCATCAGTGCGTGTGTGTATCGGTGACGGTAGGAAGGAACGAAAGGAACTGACGCTGCCCGTTTTTATAAGGGTCCTCGACAGCGTCAGCAGGATGGAGCGACATTGCCCGTTCTTATAAGGCTCCTCGACAATGTCGACCAATAGCGGTAGGAAATTAGGAAAGGAACCGTCACTGCCCGCTCTTATAAGGGTCCTCGACAGTGACGGTGGGATGACACAACATTGCCCGTTCTTATAAGGGTCCTCGGCAATGCTGGCCATTAGAGGGGTAGGACGTAAGGAAGGAAGTGTATGGTAGACACCATATACACACAAGCCTAGCCTCACCTACATCCCTAGACCAGGAAGGCGCGGCCCAGCAGGCGACCCAGTCCAGTCCGTTTGGACTGTTGACCCGGGTGGAGACCGTTTGGTTCTCCGCGAAATAATGGTCTGCTCGGACTTAAATAGACGGCTCGAGCTCCCACTACGCTGACGTGTGACGGTGTGCGGTGATCGCGCATACGATACTGCTGTATGCGGCACGCGATTACTATGGTCGGACGCTCTGAAAATCTCGGAAAATGATATTTCCCGGCATAGCGCGGTAAATCTAACTATATACCGGTAATCTTGAAACGTTTAACATTGTTTTCCCGCAAGAATCAGATTTTTCGGATGTTAAATAAAGAAATAAAACCCCGGCGAACATACACTTGCCCAAAAATTTAGTAACTTCGTTACACTATTTAACAAAAATAAATAGAAAAACAAACTATTTACAATGCGAAACTTAAAACTAATAACAATTACGAAAACTAACATAATTGCTCTTCTTGGCTGATTTAATAACCAAAAATATAAAACCCAATATAGAAAAAAACACGTATAAATAGCTTACTAAAATATTGAACAGAAAAAGAAATAAAACGCGAAAGACAGCTATTTATATTACTTAATCAAACCATATGAAAATCGCGAAATGCCCGACTAAAATAACACAGTTTATCCCCTTAATTTCCCAAATTAACTGAAAACAAAACAAAACAAAGATAACCTTCTTTCCCGATGATTATACCTGTGACGTAATTATTTTACGGCACTGGTACTCACGGTACCGATCTAACGACGTTCAAACTATGACTGAAATTTACTATTCCTTAAAAGAGTTTCTTCGAATCTAACACCTCCTCGACACTCCTCTGATTCCCGTTTGTACCCATATTAGCCGATGGAACCCTGTAAACGTCCATTTCTTTCCCCTAAAGTTCGAAGGTTTCGATCATTACGTGCTGAGGGCGTTAGTTATTCTATACCGGATGCTTGATTTCCGAATTGGCATCTGAGCGTCTAAATCCTAATTTTTGTATAACAGAGTAGTAAAACAAACTAACCTACGTCTTCCAATAACGAAAAGAATATATGTTAAAGACTGTAAAAAAAAACAATTGATTTTTCTTGGCTGTTTTGGCAATAAACATCTTAACTCGTTATTTCTTGTGAATAGAAAAAACAGTGATTAATCAAAATTCTTTTTACAAATGGCCAAACGATATATTTTTATTATAGTGAGTTTATTTGATCATTCTTTTGTTTCATAATAATGGGAAAATCGTTCAATATTCTAAGACACTTTAACGGTTTGTGCATATACCATATGTTATAAACCTCCCTTATCTTTCGGTTTTATTTACATAACCAGGGCAGGATTACTTAGACAGATTTATACGCAATTCTAAGAGAGGGTCTTATTACGTCTTCATAAATTAACTGACTTTATGTATTTTTTTAAGAAAACCTTTAAATGACAAAGATTATAAAAGTTAAGCTCGATAACTGATTAATTTTTCCTTTACACTTTCTTGGAGAGTGATAAAAAAATATAACTACCCTATTCCCACGAGAAATATATTCACAGAGTGATTATTTAATTAATCATTTTAACGGAATATAGTTCACATTGAACGGTGTAAAATAATTAATATTTGTTCCATTACAACAGTGATTTAAACATAAACAGTCATGTATGGAAGTGTTCCTATTTTTATTGCAACCCATATACGTTATGGGAATAATATTATTTAGATTATTTTATTTTGATCACTTTAAATAAAAACCTAGCTTATGGTAATATTTTTTTTTTTACTTTTATTTTATCTTTTAATCCAGAAATATGAGCACTACAAACTACTTCTACAACCTGAGAGATCAATTGCGGAGTGAATTTAAACATGTAATCATGTCATAACTATTTTTACTCGTCAAAAATCGTAAAGTGCCATAGACCTAAAATATTACTAAATTAATTAAAATGATTCTAAAATAACAAAAAAGTGAATAATTTGTTACACAAAACTGATATATTTTCTCATTAATTAGCGTTAAATTCGCAAACAAAAATAAATAGAAATTACCTATTTCCACTCCTATGAACAGCACCATCTCCTTTTGCTTCGGCTAATGTTTTTTTTTTTAGTTTCTATTATAGTACCCATCCCCCACACATTATTAAAGCACTTGCAATAATGGTATCATCATGACCGTTCCCCATTTTATTTAACTACGTACTTTAATTATTTTTGATAAAAATATAACTTTCCTGCTATATACACATATGTGTGCTCTTCCTGCTTCTAATATCAAACTAAAAAAGTGTGAAGTAATTTGACATATGTTACTTGACACGAAAAGATGTACACATTACCAACGTTTGATGTTCATCTAGTTTGGGATGTAAAGCAACTCTTTAGATAAGCACCTCTTTATTTTGCAGTCACCGTTTATCTAGAGCTTTTATTAACACTAGTTAACATAATGTTTATTATCTAACTAATTAATAGTCATAGAGAATAAGTAAGATCAATTTAAAAATCGAGGAGAGTGACAACATTTTCTCGAATAAGAATTTAATTAAAATATTTTAAGAAATATTTTTCTTTGAATAGAATTTATATTCCTCGGTTTCCTTATAAAATATATTTAACTCTCTCATGCACTCCTGTTAAAAATTAATTAATTTTTTTTTGTACTTCAAGCTATCTTTAAACAAATATCTAATTTACTGGATATTAATTTTATCAATCGGTGAGTTAAAACGTTTATTTTTCGTTTTAAACGTGACGTTGAGGAAATAAGCTCCATAAAATAATGTTCTTTTTAAGTGCGCAATAAAGTATAACTTTATGTCATTCATTTTAGTTTATTACTGGTTGAAGAAAAGCAAAAGATTTGAATTACAGATCCCGAAAATTTTTCTATGTCAGTTGATAGTATCATCCATAAAACAAACTGAAAACTGGGGAAAGGTAGCTTAAATTGTAATTTTTATTTTGTTCCAAAAAGGTTCATTAAATTTAAAAGTTGAATTAGGGATGAAAATTTATCAAGAGCTTTTAAAATGTTATGCAAGAAGATACGTTATTTTATTTAAATATATGATACTTTGTTATATTTAATTAATTAAAGAATCGTAACTCACATTTATTTTATAAAAATGTAGGTTAACTAGGCATCAAAGAATATCTGTCCATAATTAAGTTCATTCATCAAATGTTTTTAATCTAATTCTTTTAGGAATATTTAGGTACTGAAAACGATTTCCTATTAATTATTTATTTATTATAAGAACCTTACGTGCTCTTTGAAATAAAATTTTTTAAATCCAATCCAGCCTCATTTTATATGCTGACACATTGTTACATATAGGGAGGCCAGGTTGGTAAAGCAGATATTACAAAATCATTTAATAATCCTTGACAAATAGATGGATCATTAATTAATTCCCTTCCTATCGCACAAGTTCTTTGGTTTTTGGGGACAGCCCAGCTACACAGGAATCTGAAGACCGCAACAATTCTGTACGCTTACTGAGAAATTCTTTAATACAAGCTCAGCTCGACCAAATAGTTCTCAAGGCGTTCAGATCTTAACCGCATATATATATATATATATATATATATATATATATATATATATATATATATATATATATATATATATATATATATATATATATATGGAAAGGATAGTCGTTGCTGACTAGTTAGGATAAACTAGTTAATATTGGGGTGTGCAGCAAGTGAAAGAGTACTCTTTAAAGTGAATCCAAGCTTTCGAAAATCTTTATTATCATTGTCATCTTCAGGGAGACTACAATAATTACAAAAAAAGGGGAAATTAGTGAGACAAATTTTCCCTAATAGTATTGATAACTACATCTTTATTTGAGGATGTTCACTAAGATGTTAAATAGATTTATGACAAAGTACATTGGTAAAAGAGACTAAAAAACTACGGTCACAGACCAAATCACAACGAATTACATCAAATATATATATATATATATATATATATATATATATATATATATCGGATATCCCGTGTATGTGCTGAGTCTTTCTCAGGAGTGTAGAGCAGCCGACGTTTCGTTGCAATCTCATTCAACATTTTCAAAACTTACTGTACTGTGTCTGTGAGTGAAATAATGCCTGCGACTTCGGTGTGGCCGGTTTTGTGTGTTGGTGAGGCGTATTCAATGGCTTAATGTTTCTTGCCAATAATGTTGCGAGTTTTGCTGCGTGTTATCGGCCTTATTGTCACTGTTTAGGGCCATGTCACCGAGTTTGGATTTGTTTCTTTACTACCTACTACTAGTCAATGCTTCGTAGTAGGTTTTTCCAAGTATTAGGCAACCGCTGACTGTCGTTTCTACTATTTAATTTAATAGTCCGCCTTGCAATTTTAGTGGCTTCTTTTATAACTTTTGTGGACAGATTTTGACATTTCCATAGTATTTTTGTTCCCGAGAAGTTGATATTATGTCTCGTGTTTAATAGGTGCTGGACCAATGTAGAAAAAAATGTTTTTTGTTTGCGTTGGTGTGACCTACACAAGATAAGCTGCATTCTCCGCATCGAATTTCGTATATTCCCTGGTTTTCTAGAGCGATTTTTTTCCTTGTGTATGGGTAGAAGATCCTTTATTTTATTGCCTGTGGTGCCTCTAATAAATAAGAGCTTTGAGGCTCTTTTCTTGATTTTTGTGATCTTTTGGGGCCAAGACTTTGTTTTTTAGAACCTTGTCAATGTATTCTTTTTTGTAACAATTTTTTGTTAGGACGTCTTGCGGTACATTCATTTCTTTGTGGCAATTTTCTTGGTCTGTAAGGGACTGAGATCGAAACGCAAGTAATTTTACTATGGCAAATATTTGGGCGGGGTGGTTACGTGAATCGGGGTTGAGGTTTCTGTTGGTATGAGTGCGTTTTCTGTAGACACTGTATGAGAGCAAGATATCTTCTCTTCGTTTTAGTAGGATACACAGGAAAGGTAGTTTTCTTTAATGTTCTATTTCCATTGTAAATTTGATTTTTGCGTTCTGTTTTGTTTATATGATTTAGAAGAAGATTTTCCTATCCATATTGCTAGATAACGAACGTGTTTTTTAAAATGGTGAATGAGATTTCATCGAAACGTCAGCTGCCTTACAGTCCTGAGGAGGACTGGCTTGTAACACAAATTTAGAGAAATGTTGTCGAAATGGTGTGGCAACTTGACTAATAGGCATTCTATAAAATCTTCTTTGGCCTAAGCGGGATACTCTCCGAAAGGGTTCGGAGGAGGGTGGCTTTTGAATAAATAACTCTCGACTTTTTTGGTAAGAAAGCGATTACATTCGGGGAAATCTGCTGACTATCAGATGCATTCATTAAAATCCACGTAAAGAGAGGCTGTACTAGGCAGGTTGCGGGAAACTAAAAAGCATATCCAGCAATGGCGCCCTCTTGTATATGACCATAAAGTTTTACAAGGTTTAAATCCATTAAATTTCAAAAAGAATGCTCATAATTTAATGTTACATGATATTTAGTTTTTAGCACGTGAATCCTACAATTTCTAAATCATTCAGGTAAGAACTATTAGCTATTTCTAAATTTATTTTCAGCCTTTCCTTTATGTTTGAGAGTAATTTGCCGGTTATCTGAAACCATTGTTTTAGAAAGTACTATGCTAGATTGGCGAGTTTAATATTACATTGGCTACTATTTCGGAAATAAAATATATTTTTCTTATTATTGGCCTGGATTTTTTTTGCACTTCTTGGTTGCCTTGAGAATTCGATGTTCACAACAGTTGAAAAGAAAAAGAAAAAAATCATAAAATTTAAAATTTATTTTTCTTTAGGAATGGAAAAAGGAACGTGAATATGTTTACCAGAAAATAAATGTTATACATTGACATAAACGACCTATATGAATTGGGAGCACTAAAAAATCTAATATTAAAAAATATTTAATTAGAGATATTAAAAACACAGAATAAGAATAACGCAAGTAATGGAATAATAACAAAACTTAAATGTCAACTATACATTAAAACATGTTTTCATAACTTTATGATTTATAAAAACTGGAAAAAGAAGGTTAGAAAGATTATTAATAAAAACTTTCTTTTCTGTTTGTAGAAAATATTTGAAAAAAATGTTGAAATTATTTTTATCGACTTATTGGTATATCTCTTTAACCTCATGACTTTAAATTTAAATATTTTCAGTTTCTGATTTTTGTTTGGTCCTTTATTTATTCAACATTTGTAATCTTTTTGAGGGTGGTTCATTAAATATTGACAGAGGCTCATCCTTTTTATCTTTAGTTCCATACAATCTTGTATTTTATAGGCTCTTCTGGGTCTGAGATTTTTATTGACAAAATTTGTAGTCTTTTGGACAAATATTTAAACATAAAAACTCGTTGTGTTGAAAGGGATGCACAATGTATGACTGCTTATGCCGTATAAGATGAGAGATATGGTATAATTGCTAAGGGATAAAAATTTTACCGGCCTTTGATAAAAGTAATACTGTGCTTTGGGCAGCCCCCTTCATTTTGATCACGGAATGACTCAAAACAATAATGCGAGCAGGGGCGGATCCAGCCTCTCTCTTGGGGGGGGGGTGGTGGTGATATCACAAAAGTACAGTATGGCAAGAAAAACAAGTTGTCAACGGGGGGGGGGGGGGGGGGGAGAGTGCAAGCAGCATACTCATTCCTAATATAAAATGCAAAATGGGTTCTATTTTCCTGAACTCAAAGCTTTTGGGATAGGGGGGGGGGCGATCACAAGCATACAGACTCCTATACTCTATTCAAGAACTAGAGAGAGTAATAAAACTGTTACCGAAACCTCTAACGTACCCGCTCCAGCGCCGCAGGTAACTGAGAACTGCCGTAAATCTAATTATATTTCATTGTATTTAAATATATTTTATAAATTTACTGCAACATAGAATTTCTGATAGTTTAATTTAATTTTTGTCAGTGAGCAAAGTACAACTTACAGTTTTTTCTTAGTGATTTATCTTGTTTGCGCTTGTTTTTATATATTATTTGAGATTAGTGAGATACCCAAAAGATATGGCTTTCACCTCTATATTTATTCCAAAATCGTTAAACCAGAGATATCAATATCTAGATAATAATGTTAAAAGCTTTGTTGAGATATGTTCCAACATGACAGGAGTTGGAAAATCTACTATGTACCGAATACTGAAGGAGAAAAAACGACTGGAATTGTTAGTACTCCCAAGCCACATTCGATTACAGGCAAACGAAAAACCTCGTTGGAAGAAGAGATGAAAACTGCAATTAAAGGGGTTGTATATACATTTTATTATGAGAAGCAGATCCCAACCATCTACAAAATTCTAACTAAAATCATTGAAGGTCGCGATTTACCTGAAATTAAAAGAATTGATTTCTGGAAATTGCTCAGAGAACTTAATTTTTGCTGAAAAAACCAGACAGAAAATATGTTTTTATAAATCGTCCGGAAACTGTCCGTTGGAGACGTAAATATCTCTCTCAAGTAAAAGGTAGAGTTGCTAGAAATAACACAATTAATAAAATTAGTAATTTAACTAAACTTTTGAAAGATTTTTTTGAATAAAGTTACTGCGGAAAATTGGGAAAAATCCATATAATAAAAGAGTAAAACAAAATGTGAGAACTCGATCTCATAATCGGTGAGATAGAGGAACCAATTATAATTAATTTTAGCGAAGATAGTTTCACTGACTTTGATTAGGAATTAGATATATAATGTTTACTAGTGTAAACACAATTTATTATTTAAATTTTTGTTTTTGTTGTATTTTATTGTTTAATGTTGTTTATATGTTTTTTTTTTAATTTTTTTATATATTTTTATTTTACTGTGTCCCACTCTTTAATTTTATATATATTTAATTCTAATTAGCCGTAAGTTTTTTATTATTTTATTATTGTGTTTGTGTCCTTTTGTTAAGTGTGTAGAATTAACATGTTTATCTTGTTTTTTTGGGGCTATCGTATTTCCATATATAAAAGTAAATTAAATTAAGATATCAGTACAATATAAATAAAAATAAGTAGGTCTAATTTTAATTACAACATAAAAAAAGTAATTACATTAGAATCCCTTTTTAGTGTTTAATTGTAATTCTGCAGATGGTTTAAGAAATAAATAAACTGAAACTTCAAATACCCTAAAAATGTTTTTAATTAATAAAATGACCCAAAAATATTTTATTATTATATGGACGAATTTATTTTTTTTTACATATGTTTAACTTTTTGTATTTTTGACAATGGATATTTTGTAAGTATTTAAATTATAACTTAGAATTTTTTGAGAGAATAATCCTACGTTTTAGTCTATTATTATAGACCGCTATTTTTGATTATAAAATTTCTAACCCATTCCTATGAAAAATATATGTGTCTAACAAATTTTGCTAAAAACACCGTACTAAAGAACACAGGCAGTTTGCGAAGAGAAAAAGGGTAAAAAATGATTTATTACCCCCTCTAGTTCTTGAATAAACTATAGTATAAGAGGAAAAATCGGGTCCATTTTTCTAAACTCAAAGCTCTTGGGGGGGGGGGCGATCGCCCCCACCGCCCCCCTCCCTTGGATCCGCGCCTGAATGCGAGGTACGGTTATGAGATTATATCTTTGATAAATTGACCGGTCGGTGACAACTATACTACACTTTAAAACTATTGAATAGGAATGACAATATCAACGAAATATATATATTGTCTATTTAGCAATTTTTGTATCCAATTGTATGCCGTTGAATTTTTTAATTAGAATAGTGAAAATGTGTATCCTAATTATTTTATCAAGTAGTGTAGCTTGCACGGGGCCATTAAAAACCGATCGTTATGATTTTGGTAATCTTGACACAGTGTCCATTAAGGCGTTCTTCAGTTTTTTGTAAGAATACGCCAAATTGATGTGACATGGTCCCCTATCAGGAAATAAGGTTAATACATTATTTCCTGAAGTTTAGCAATACCATATTTTTAAACTTACATAACGTGAATTTTCGGATTGTTTACTAAAAATATATTAAAATGTAAGTAAAATATGGCTATTTCCCCCCTTTTAAAGCTCTTTCCATGGAATCTAATACTATCGTGTCTCTATAATTTGATTTTGGCAATTTATTCCTATTTCCCCCCAATAAGGTAAAGGAAATTGGATTTGAAACACAAAAATTAATTTTCTTGTTTTCTGGCCTAAAATTATTGTTTTAATACAAATTTGTGGTTTCGGTTTCAGCTTTAAAAAAGTTTCCTGCGATAGCTTTGGTCGTAAACAATAATTTAGTATTTAAATGAAAAAAGTTTGATATTCGTGTTAATTATTTTTTTTTTCTTTAAGTTCGCTTTATTTCATAACTCGGAAATGTTTGGACATACGTTTTAGAAACGGATATACCATGTTTTAGACATGCAATAATAGTATATCAACCATAATCTCGAAAAAAGCCGATGTATAATAGGAGTCTATTTACAGGAATCGATTTCGACTGAACCTGTTTTTCGCTTTTTATAATAATAGTTACTTAAAAGTTGGAAAATTAACTATTATCACTTCATTAGAAAAGTTCTTTAGATAATGCCATTACAAAATTGGTGACTCTCTGGCGATTCTTTCCAGTGTGAAAAAATTTTCCTTTATTTTTGTCTTTAGCACTTTGTAAAGGGTGTTTTTTATAGAGGTATAAAACTTTAAGTTGGCAATACTTTTTTAACTGGCGGCCATTCTGTCACCTGTCAAGTGATTTATGTTTAGTTTTGTTTGGCATTTCAACATGAATAGACTGACGTCTGAACAACGTTTCCAAATTGTGCAAATTTATTTTGTAAATCATGGTTCTGTTCGAAATACGTATCGCGCACTACGTCCATTTTACGGTCAACATAATCGTCCATCAGAGCAATTAATTCGATTAACTATGGAACGTTTTCGCACCAAGTTTACTCTTAAAGATAATACGCATCCACAGAGACGTCGTACAGTGCGTACAGAAGAAGTCATTGCTGCTGTAGAGCGTAGCGTAGAGGAAGACCCGGATCAGTCTATCCGCCATCGTGCATAGGAATTGGATATGTGTCCATTCACTTTATGGAAGATTTTGCGGAAAGATCTTGGTTTGCGTGCTTACAAAATCCAACTCGTGCATGAATTGAAGCCACACGATCACCTAGCAAGGCGTAGATTCGGTGAATGGGCCCAAAATAAGATTGCCGTTGATCCCGATATTTATAAGCGAATTTTGTTTAGCGATGAAGCTCACTTTTGTTTGAATGGATACGTCAATAAACAAAACTGCCGTATTTGGAGTGATGAAAATCCTCAAGTGTATGTTGAGACACCGTTACATCCAGAAAAACTGACTGTTTGGTGTGCTTTATGGGCTGGTGGAATCATTGGTCCGTACTTCTTTAAAAACGATGTTGGTCAGAACGTTACAGTCAATAGTGACCGCTATAAAGCCATGATTACTGACTTTTTTGTTCATCAATTGAACAACCATGATGTGCAGGAGCTGTGGTTTCAAGACGGCGCAACATGTTACACAGCTCGTACCACAATTGATTTATTGAAGGAAGCGTTTGGTAACCGCATAGTTTCACGTTTCGGACCCGTGAATTGGCCTCTAAGATCGTGCGGACTTATCGCCGCAAGACTATTTTCTGTGGGGATAAGTGAAGTCGCTAGTCTACGCCGATAAGCCCGAAACGATTGATCACTTGGAGGACAACAGTCGCCGCGTTATTGCCGATATACGGCCACAAATGTTGGAAAAAGTCATCGAAAATTGGACCTCCAGATTAGACTACGTCCGAGCTAGCCGTGGCGGTCATATGCCAGAAGTCATATTTAAATTATAATGCCAGAAGGTTATCTTTCGAATAAAGTAAATTTCATATCAATTTAAAAAATTCATCTTTGTTTTATTCCATTTAAGAGTTATATACCTCTATAAAAAACACCCTTTATATACCGGTATAAGAAAAGACGTCGGTAAAAAATATTTATTGTAATCGTTGGAAATTATTTTCAAGTTCCTATGACGCACAATGGGAAACAATGGACATAAGTCTGCCTCAAACAGAAATAAATTTTAAGGCCACTCTAATAATCTATAAATAGAATGCTACGTTGCCTAACATCGGTCGTAATAATATTAAGAGAGTGAAAGAAAAGTGTAAGGAAAAAAATGGCTGAACCAATGTGGATTAAACCTTACAGATATGAAAAGGAGGTTGTTATAGGAGTGATATCGACTATAATTTTGTCTATCTCTACGGGCTAATCTCTAATACGGCGAAACCGACTTCGACGAAATTTTACAGATATGAACAGGAGGTTGTCGAGAGTGATATAGCTCGCTTTTTTTTTCTGTTCATCTGTCTGTACGGGATAATTTTCGAAACGGCTGAACCAATTTCGATGAAACTTTACAGACATGAAGAGGAGATTATCAGTATAGGATCTACTAACTTCCTATATCATATCTAATTTTTATATAATTTTTCTGTCAAATTGATGAGCTTTTTTAGTCCTCTGAGTATACTTTTAACTACGTTTACATCTGGTGGAGTGCCTTAACAGCTTTAGTTTTTTAATTCGACTCTTGTCAACCTATTATTAAAACCTAAAAACCAAACAATATTGCAAAACCTCAAATCAATAGTGTCTGTCGTTTTTAATAAACGAAATTATTTTATATCGATATAGGAATAAATTATAACCAATTCAGTTATCTCGTAATATTTTTGAATAAGTAGATTTGGGAAACAAAAGAGACATTGTGAAGGCTTTTAACAATTTGTAACTTTAAAATATTATTGTGCTGGAAAATTGTGTCGTGTTCATTTGTGTTTCTTCTATTGGAACACATCTCCTTGCCTTTATTACTTACAAAGCTTAGGAGTTTGGATATAATTTGTTCCTATACTGATATAAAATAACCACATTTCTCAAAAACGACGGACATTATTGATTTTAGGTTTTGCTTGTATTATTGTTTTTTAGGTTCTAATAACATATTTAAGAAAAACAAGGATATGTGTATTTCAGTGTATATTTTTATTATCGGCCAATAATAAAAATATACACTGCAATACACAAATAGATTTCCTTTTTTAAATTTTTCGGTGTACAATCTGTTAATAATTTATTAATAATATATTGACAATCAAGGGTCAAATTTGAAACTTGGTTTAGAAATCAACGCAATAAGGTGCGTTTTATTTCAGAATTATATTTATTTTATTAATAGTTCTAGTTAGGAAAGGGATAGGAAGTTACGGTATCTTGAGGATTTTTGTTCCTTATTTAAATAGTTTGAAAGAAACCTACCATGTAGTTTAAAATTTTCAAAAAAGTATATACTGGTCTTGCTCTCAAACAATGTTCTCTACCAGCCAACGTTCAACTTTCATATACAGAATTTACAATGGAGAAAATAAAGTAAGAAAAGTAGTTTTTAACGAGTTTTGATTTGTTTAGTTCCATCAGATCAAACCTGAATTAGCAGTACTTTAATAAAAAAATAGTTTGACGTTCCTATATCACTTTATTTTAATGCTTAGAGTAACAGGTATGAAATTGAAAAAGTTTCAGATTTTCTGAAGATTAAGATGCAAATATATCTAATATAATTTAATTGGGCAAATTACGGAAAAGTCTTTTTTCCTAATTGACCATAGTTGTTGAGATACCAAGCCACTGTCGCAGGAACTTGAAAATAATTGTTACCTATTTTTCATAGCCGTTTTTAGTATAAATATTGCTTTCCGGAAGCTGTGCGATTTTGAAATATAGCTAGCTATCTGGTACTAGAAAAAATTAATTGTACATTGAGAAGGTTTTTGTTCTTAATATTTTTTCGCTCTTTGATATATTTTATGGACACACAAGTTGACAACATTGTAACGAGCTAATCGTAACGAAGGAATCTAAAACAACTATATTTAAAAACGTATTTGACAGTTGTTGGTTTTATTGTCTTTTGTCAAGATATGTCTGTCTGATTAACTTAACAAGAGAAAAAATGATCTTTTGTCCAGAGGCGGATCTAGCCTCTTTCTTTTTTTTGGGGGGGGGGGGGGCGGGCGGTGATATCACAAAAGTACAGTATGGCAAACGAAAGCAAGTTGTCGACGGGGGGGGGGGAGACACCAGAAACATTTCAATTTCTAGTGTAAAAGGTAGGGTCAGGTCTATTTTTCTGAATTTGAAGCTGTCGGAGAGGGGGGGGGGTGCCAGCAGTATATACATTCCTAGTATATGAGGCAGAATCGGGTCTATTCTCCTGAACTCAAAGCTCTTGGGGGGGGGCGATCGCAAACATACACATTCCTATACTCTATTCAAGTGCTCCAGTGACGCAGGTAACTGAGGACTGCCGTAAATCTATATATATTTAAATATTATAAGCTTTTACAAATTTACTGCAACAATAAAATTTCTGATAGTTCAATTTAATTTCTATCAGTGAGCAAAGTACACCTTGTAGTGTGTCCTTAATGATTTATGTTGTTTGCGCTATATAAAAACACATATTATATGAGATTAGTGAGATACCCAAAAGATTTCGCTTTCACCTCTATATTTATTTGAAAATCGTTAAACCAAGACATTTTTTCCGCAACAAAAAACTTAAGATAAATGTTTATGTTGCATTAAGATATTAATATCTAGATAATAATATTAAAAGCTTTGTTGAGATGTGTTCCAATATGACGAAAGTTGGAAAATTTACTATGTGCCGAATACTGAAGGAGAAAAAAACGACTGAAATTGTTAGTACTCCCAAGCTACATTCGATAACAGGCATATGAAAAACCTTGTTGGAAGAAGAGATGAAAACTGTAATAAAAGGAGTTGTACATACATTTTATTATGAGAAGCAGATCCCAACCGTCGACAAAATTCTAACTAAAATTAATGAAGATCGGGATCTACCTGAAATTAAAAGAACTGAGCTCTGGAAATTGCTCAGAGAATTAAATTTTTGCTTTGAAAAACCAGATAGGCATTCTGTTTTTATAGATCGTCCGGAAACTGTCCTTTGGAGAAGGAAATATCTCTCTCAAGTAAAAGGTAGAGTTGCTAGAAATAACACAACTTACAAAATTAGTAATTTAACTGAGCTTTTGAAAGATTTTTTTGAATAAAGTTATTGCGGAAAATTGGAAAACATCCATATAATAAAAGAATCAAACAAAATGTGAAAACTCGATCTCATGATCGGTGAGATTGAGGAACCAATTATAATTAATATAAGCGAAAATAGCTTCATTGACTTTTAGTACGAATATGATACGTCATGTTTATCAGTGTAAACACAATTTATTATTTAAATTTTTGTTTTTGTTGTATTTAATTGTTTAATGTTTTTCATATATTTTTTTATGCATTTTTATTTTAGTTAGTATTATTTAATTTTATATATTTAATTCCATTTAGCCGCAATTTTTTTATTATTTTATTATTGTATTGGTGTCTTTTTCTTAAGCGTGTAGAATTAACACGTTTATTTATTTTTTTTTGGAGCTATCGGATTTCCATATAATAAAGTAAATTAAATTAAGATGTCAGTGCAATAGAAATAAAAATAAATAGATCTAATTTTAACTGTAACATATAAAAATTAATAACTTTTGAATCCCTTGTTAGTGTTTAATTGCAATTCTGCAGATGGTTTAAGAATAAATAAAATGAAACATCAAATATCCTAAAAATGTTTTTAATTAATTATAAAATGAGCGATAGCCCCAAAAAAATTTTAATATTATATGGACGAATAAATTTTTTTATATAGGTTTAACTTCTTGTATTTTAGACAATGGGTATTTTGTGAGTATTTAAATTATAACTTAGAATTTTTTGAGAAAATAAGGCTACATTTGAGTCTGAATGTGCCTAAAACGATTTCTATGCCAAAATTAAAAATAATAAAAATATATTTGTCATTGGTGTTAAATATGTCAAAATATTCTACATTTTATAATGTATGTGGATTATTAAGAAATTAAAAGAAATAAAATAATATTACAAAAACTTTTTATTTTAAGTTTATTATCGAAATAATATTCTATGCCATAAATACTTGGCACTAGTGATAAAATAAACCTTCTTCCGACACCTATGACAAGGATTGTCATAGGTGTATGCAAAATTTCTAGGTAACCCTATAGGCTTCGAAGACATAAAAACTTCTTGCAAACCGACAGTATTTTTGAAACCTATAAGCTGTTTGGCTCTTCTTGCTGTTATTTTCTTCAGAAAGTCGTAAATCCTCTTCAATAATACTTGATACTATACTGAGAAGCAAAATTGCTTTATCAGTAGTCGGTTTTACTATTGTTAAATGGTTTACTTAATTTAGATACTTTTTATTAGATCCAGAGACTGTTTTATATTTTGTCATCAGTTTTTTTCTTTGGTTTTTATAGTTGCGTTGACCTTTAAATAAAATGTCGACACAGAAAAAACTTTGTCAAATCAAATAGTCCATCGTTTCCTGGCTCTAAAACAACTTTATATATTTATTACGGTTATTCAAATCGTATGTTTCTTTATTAGATTCTTCGTCATAAACCTAAATGAGAAAACTGAATCAATTGTTCTTCACTAAATTCAACCACCAAAAAAACTAAAATTTTTACCATGGTGTAAAGTCTATAAAGATTTCGATTTATAAAGTTTTTTGATTAATTATTAAAATTTTCAAGATATTAGTATAGGTGTCCAAGGGTTTTCGTAGGCTACTGAGGTCTATAAAGTTCTATGGTTGCTTTGTATGTATTTTGAGGTGCAAAGTATGAATTTTTAACATAATAAGCCATCACGTAATTAAGGAATTTGTTATTAAAAATTTATTACATCAGTAAATGCCACAAAAAACCAGATGATCTAATAAAAAAAATTATCTATATTTCACCCCTTCTATAATTTATTATCTTCCCTCCTTATGGGAATGTGCAAATCAAAATTAATGAACTATTTACCTCTTAGCTGGAGGGTTTTTCGTTATTCCGCAGGCAACGCGCTTCTTGGTAAGATGGCCGATGAAACAGCGTGAATGATTCCCAAAAATTGGTTAATAAACTCTAATATCCACTGCAGTTAGCTCAAAATCCAACAACACCAAACTGCATATAGCACCAAAAACCACTAGGTAGTATTATTACAGGGCCAAATGATACACTTAATCCCCTTTTTCGGTGGAATAAAATCTCCAAAAAGTATCTTGATAGCTTACATGCCGTTGCTTTTCCCACTGTCTTTTAGAAAAAGAACGGTTTTGGCCAAAAACCAAATCTAACTAAAATGCTTAAAAAAAAATGTCTGGATGTCGTACATGTCTGGTAAAATAACGGTTGAAAGATATATACACGCCAACGGTGCAACCAATTACACAGCGAACCCTGAAACAACACCTGATCAATTTATGCATTCTTGAACCGACAAATAGAGCAGAACAATAGGTAGTGTAAAATGACGAATATTCCTCTACCTAATACTTTGTTACATTAATTCATCCTACGGGAATTCTCCAGAAAAGCACTATTTAACCAGTCACGTCAAATGCCCAATAAAGTAAAGAACGACAGACTGCCAGACGTAAAAAATCTCAGAACCAAACCGGGGAGATAATTCGCATTTTCTTTAAAAAAACAATAAATATTTGCTCAAGAACTACAATATTCCAAAGATAAGTTAAATGCAAATACCAGGAGGGTATGGAAAAAAATCGCAGTGTTGATATCCAAAGTTGGAGCTATCTTCGTTGATAACTGTTTGCACACATTTTTTACATTTTATATTTTCACCCTTTTTATAGTTTTGAGGGGAGCTACCGTTAAGAATACGCCCTTAAAACATAGAAATATACATTACTGAAAACCCATAATACGATCACGTCTCCCTGATATCCAGGAAAAAGATTCAGTGCTATAAAATTCTGCGAGAGTGGTATTCATGCAAATAACAGTATTTATAAAGTATTCCAATTCTTCAAAACCGTATAACTTTTATAAAATAACATTAGTTATCAGCAACTAACGGCTGAATGAGAAATTAAGCCCCAAATATTTAAACTATAAGCATATTACTAGCGACAATCTAGGTTGCATCTTTTGTATATATTAGTTACAGTGCATGGAGGAATATAAATTACACATATATAAAAATAATTTTTTTTAAATTAATTTTGTTGTCATAATATCAGCAGATGATCAAATAAGACACCACCTCTCATACTTTTATTTACATAGTTACGATTACATCGTTTCACGGAATATCTATTAAACAATTCACTATCACTGATTCTTATTTAGCCATGATTCGGTAACAGCTCTGATATCAAAACTTTTTTACCAGGTACTTGAATAGTAATTTTTAATCTTAATTTCCGGACCACGTGGGTTCTGGTAGTATAAATTAATTTGAGAGCTTCTTATAGAGAATCCACTATTTTGAGTGACTGTTGCAGCTTCCTTTTCGTGACACTATGGCACCCACCAGCAACACAGTCGGATGCTAAGCTTGCTTTAAGTTTTCTTGATTTAATGTAATCTTCATTGAAGAGTAACAGTCTTGTCTTTTGATACGCGTTGTTCACATACTATTTCTTAGCACTCAATAGAGTCATAAACGCACTTGTTGTATTTGGTTTAAATCATGGCACACCCAAGGACACTTGCTTTGGAACTGTGTGAATTGTAGAATCCTTTTAATTAGCTCCAACAACAAACCGCCGACGCTTTCGTTGCTGTTGTGTCCAGTCAACATATATATTAAGGTAACCATTTCGGATACATACACTGTAAAGAGGAAATACAATAATTTTAATGTAAATGTGCTGGAAGCAAATTTGACAAACGTTTATAATAATTTACATTAATCTAAATTAATTTATTTCATTAAATTTAATATAATCATATATTAAATTTTACATTTGATCATTACTTTTTAAGGTAACTATCAATATTAAATATACACCAGTGTTCATTGAATTTGAGATATGTTATCACATCTTTAATGCACTAACATTAACAAGAGTTCAAAAAGTTCTGAAACTACCAAAAAAAGGTGGACATTTTTTCCATAGGTAGTATTCACCATATAGACCGGTTTCGAACTCATTGATTTCCATCAGTACGTGACAGACATGTACACCTAACCATAAGAAAGTTGAGTAAGCAACTTATATCATACTAAACAAAAACTTCAATACAGGTTGCGCCATCTCCCGGAATCTCATGCAATGTATATCGACAAATAATGTAAATTTCTTTATTATTAGAATATATGTGAATTAATTTTAATGTACAGAAGTTGAAATATCTTCTCAGTTAGATTAGTGGAATTTAAGATACCATTTAATCAAATTTAATGTACAACAAACTGATATTTCAATGAATTGTTTTAAATTCGAAGTATATGTAAATTATTCACGATTTTTGGAACAAAATTATTAAATTTAATGTAGAATGGACATTAAATCTGCATTAAATTTAAGGTTATTTTAACCAATGTACTATTTTATTTCAAGTGTTATAACAAATACGACAGTATTTTTAAAATTAACAAATTAATAATTAGATGTCGAGATGTTACAATACTGGTGCAAAATAGTGTACAAAATCATGCCCAGTGCCAAACAATTTAATTTTTAATTGAAAATTTTCATCGTGTCGAAGCTTATTTTAAAGGCAAAAGTTATAGGAATTGATTTTTGAATAATGATAAATAAACTGAAATGATGTAAAGGGAAATTTTTTGTTGTTTTTTTTTTATCCTATTTTTTAGGTTGACGGTACTAGATATACTGTACATAAATGAACACCTTCCTGCTGAAAAGCCGGCATGTTCATTCTTTAGCCTCCATACCAGAATATTTTGGTTTATGCAATTTTTTACTATCTTAAAGAAAACTTTGCTAATAGTATTTGTTACTTAGATTTCTCGATAATTATCACATTTATTTTTATCGCCTTTGTTATGTATACTGAATATGTAAGATATTTTCCATTCCTCTGGCATGGAACATGATTGATACATCTCTGAAAGAGATCTCAAAGCAATTCAAATAGTTTTTTTTAGTCGATATTTGATCAGTCTTTCCCGAAGACTTCTTAGTTCTGGAGTTCTTTAATGTTTAAGAGAACAACAGGCCACTCTCACTTCTTTGAATATTAGTCGTATTGGTGAGTCGTGGGTTATCATATTTTTTTGATCATTTGTGGAACTTTTAAACGCCCGTCTGTCTTTTATCAGCATTTCTTCGAAATATCTGTTCCATGTTATTGCTGTAATTGTCGAGATAATATAGTTTTTATGTTCTCGTATCATATTTTTTAACCAATTGCCAACTTTCTGAAGTTTATCTTTCTCGTATATATGAGTTATTAGCTTTGCCAGTTTTGAACTTTTTCCATTCGTCTTAGTTTTGTCTATGCTTCTTTATTTATTATTCTATTACATACGATCTATTTGTTGAACAAGTCGGTGAATGTTCATAGACTTTTATAGGTTAAGCTGGTCTCATTAAGTTTAGAAAAGGATTACCTTCGGCTTTTGAGCTAGTTACTAGTATTAAACCTACCCCAGTCGAGCAACCAATTTGTGACAAATAGGTGTCGCTGCTGTGGTGTAGCGATGAGGTTGTGTGAGGTGCGTATGAGCTTGTTGGTAGAATTCTGAGCACAGATATTTTTTAATAGAATTAACAATGAAGACCGTAAAGGTCTCGCATTTGAGGTCTCTATAAATTACCCTATTATGAATATAGAATGGGGCTGCACAGATCACATGTTAGACTTTATTTTAAAAGCTCTCTAATCTGCGTCATCTTGAACTGTCTGTGGTGATCTATGGAAACACCAAAGGACAGGATTGAATGGATAGAAAGATTGTAAATTAGCAATTTAAGCGTTGCGTTCAGTTTTTTGTGCAGCACAGAATAGACAACTATCAAAGAAGTTTTGGCTTTATTTAACAGATAGTTAGTATTAAGAAGTCAATTGAGCCTTTTAACGAAGTCTAGTTCTAAGTATTTTTTGGTGATCCTTCCAAGGAATTTGAGTTTTAGAGATGGATAGCCGATCATCTGGGACCGCAAATCTTGTTCTGGTTAATATCACTGCCTGAGTTTTATTAGGATTTAATTCAAATTTCCAGTTGACCTTTCTTTTCTTCAGCTTATTTATATGCCATTGTAATCTCATATTTGGTCGAAACGACCCTGAGGACGTCGCAAAGTCTGTATCGTCGGCAAATAAATATAATTTACCAAGTTGGTCTTTCGGAATATCGGCCGTATATAGGTGGAAAATAATGAGGGACAGAGGAGAAACTTAAGGAACCCCCACTCTAATCGGTCTTACAGTTGATTAGTATCGTCCGACGATATCACGATTATTCTATTCTGTAGTCTTTGAGATGCTAGATATTTTGGTATATATATTTTTTGTTTCTCTTTTATTTCGTATTTAATCTCATGATCCCATCTATGCTGTTTGTGCCCCCAGTGATTTTGTTATTGATGGCAATATATTTTATATAATCAGGTATCCTGTTATATTTATTATCTAATTAAATTAAACAGTCCAAAGTTGATGCAATTGGAAATGTAAAGAAAAAGATGAATCTTTAATAATAAAATTGTCTAGAAAAAAATTCCGCTGTATCATTTTCGGTGAGCTACTCTGTATAATCTATTTATCAACTTAAATGATAAGTGTTAACAAATGCAGAAACAAAAAGTAATCTTGTTTCAAAATAATGTTCAAACAAGGCGAAAACTTTTCAAATATCTGTAATTTCTTAAGGAATACTAGCCCTAACTTTGTCAATAATGTAAAACGAGGTTCCAAGAAGAACTTTAATTATTTCCTTTATTATAATGCATTACACACAAGTTTGTGACACAACTCTAACACAATTATTCCGACTGAACGGACCGCCAATATTGTTTCCGGCAAGGATATGTGCCAGTGTAGTTTCGGGAAGTTTCCGGAGACCGCAAGTCATTCCAGGCCTGATAGCGAGACAGCGGGATAAATTGTGACGTCTTGCGTTTTTGTCCAAAGTGCAATGTTTGTTGTAGAATTGCGCTTTCAATTGCCCCAACCGTTTATTTGTTGGAATGTTCTATGTTCTAAGTTTCGCTTTATTATCCTTTGCTTTTAGGTTAAAGATGTGGTCTCTTTATTAGAATATACATTGTACGGGTATTCTAAGTGCTTAAGATAAACAGAGAACTATCCGTTACAATAAAAGTGGCTGTAGTAGATTGGCTTTTCCAGTTGAATTTACGATGAAAAATAATGTATATCCTTACAATTTATATAGTCAATTAAAAAAATGGTTAACCGTTAAAAAGACACAACGATATTCGGTTTGTTCTGATGATAAAATAAAAATATTTGTTAACTCTTTATGACAAATTGTGAAGTAATAAAATTCTCATTTTTCTGAGGGAAGCCATGTCTGCATTATTTTTTTTGGGTAATCTATATATAAATAGATATATAGATAAAAGGTTAAATAGGGAAAATTTTTAAATAACTTCATTAATAGTTTAATCGTTCTTGTGAAACGGTTCTAGCTACTTTAGTTTTTGAGATATTTTGAAAAAATAGGAATATTACATTTTTTAAAGTCGGCTATAACTTTATCATCAAAAAGTTTTTAAATCTGGTAAAACAATGCTGGAGCAACTTTGCACAAAAAAATAGATGTGCTGTCTTTAGAGACTGTATGTATGTGGAGATGTTGGTGAATACACTACGAACTAACAGATCTATTTTGTTGCCCGTCTGTTGACAAGTTGCTAGGGATACCTTCTCTATAGAGCAGATCGTCCAGTTCTATTTCGCTTAGTAACTTTGGAAAGTTGGATGGTTTTCTAACACGCTGCACTCTGAAAGGATGAGGATAAAGATTCAGTCCTTCTCCTCGCAGAATCAACATTTTTTAATTTCTGTCAAACCGATTTTTTAAGGTATCTTTTCAGGTGGCAATGCCGCGGGATTCCTTTTAGAACTCTGAGTTGTTTTTACTTAGACTGATGTATTCATTGAATCTCTTCTGGTTGTAGATCCCAAGAAATATCTTTGCTTATTTCATTTCTTGCAGGTCCATCCAGTAATTTGATCTCCTGTTCTCTTGCTCTCTTTTGTTCTTTCAGCATTCAGGGGGGTTCAGCCCCTTTTTCCGCGAGCATGCCTACAATCTCATTTCCCTCTACCCTTGTGTGTCCCGTTACGGACAGGAAGGTGAACTTATTATTTTTGCCTAATTCGCTTAGTTCCTCTAAATATTCCTAGACCAAAAAGATTGCAAGTTTTGCTGCGTGTCATCGGCTCTGTTGCCAGTATTTGGGGTCATGTTGGCTAGTTACGATCTGCGTCTTTACTATCTACTACGGGTTGATGATTCGTTAGCAGATATTTCCAAGTATTAGGCAACCGCTGACTGTCATTCCTGGTATTTAAGTTGTTCGGTCTCTTTGCAATAAAGGAAGTAATCTAAATTGTGAATAAATAACCTGTCTATTACCTGCACTCCTTGCCAAGATCTTTAAAAAAATATAAAGTACCATTTTACCAAGTCATCGACCTCAGCAGATCTTGTTAGAGCTAGGCCGATGACGTGATCATAATCGCGAGGGGCAAATTCAAAAATACCCTCTGCGATATAGTCCAGAGAAGAACACACTAAAGAATGGTGCTCGATGATGGGGCTTAATATCAAACCTACCAAAACCACCTTAATAGCCTTTCCAAGGAAAAGAAAACCTGAAAATCATTAAAATTGATGAGAACGTTATTGGGCAGAAGTCAGAAGTTAAATATCCTAAGCAATAAACAGGAAAAGGAAGTAACCAACAAGGCTGGATGGTCTGTAGAAACTGCTTATATGGGACAGTGATCTGAAATAAAAAAAAACAGATTAACCCGTAGTAGAGCTAACCTCTCGAAAATTGAAAGACTAGTCTGTACATATATAACTGGAACAATGAAAATTTGCCCAACGATCACCATGGAAGTAATCCTAAACCTTACACTCCTACCTATATTGATGGAGAGTATGGCGAATAAGGGAACCCAGAAGACGATGAGGAATGAAGCCACTAGACGCAGTACCAATCTCTTATTCAGAAATCAATAAATTTAGGAAATGTCCCATGAAGAAATGGAAAAGACATTAAATGATATGCTATACAGATCGCTCCAAAACAACAAAGAAAACTTGAATAGGAGTGTATAGACGTTACCAGAAACTACGAAGGCTTAGGTAAGTGAGGACCTTTTAAGCGGAAATACACGCACAGATACGAGTACTTAGAGGAACTAAGCGAATTAGGCAAAAATAATAAGATCACCTTCTTGTGGGTACCAGAACATACAAAGGTAGAGGAAAATGAGATTGTAGGCAAGCTCGCGGAAAAAGGGGCTGAACCCTTCGGTAGAATCAGTAGCAGTGTAATGCTGGAAGAACAAAAATAGAACAAGAAAGCAGGATATCCAGTTGTTGGAAAGACCTGCAAGGAATGAGCCAAGCAAAGATATTTCTTGGGATCTACAACCAGAAGAGATTTGAGGAATGTATCAGCCTAAGTAAAACAACTCAGAGTTTTAAAAGTAATCCTGAGGCATTGCCATTTGAATAAATTCCAAAAAAATCGGATTGGCACAAAAGAATGCAGATTTTACTAGGAGGATCGAACCTCTATCCACATCCTTTAAGAGTCCAACGCTTTAGAAAACCATAAAAAATCTTGGGAGCACAGCAAGAAGAGAGAAAGCTACCTGTTCTCAAGCGGTCCAACTTTCCAAAGTTTCTAAAACCAGTAGAACTGGAGGACCTGTTCTAGTCGATAATGTATCCCTAGCAACTTCGCTACACAAGGGCAACATAAAAGATCTCTTAATTCGTAGTGTATTCATCACCATCTTCACATATGTGCATACAATATCTAAATATGGTACATTTATTTTTCGTGCAAAGTTACTTCACCATTGTTTTTTCCGATTTAAAAACGAATACGCCCTACGTACACACAGAACCGACCACACCCGAGTCGCAGACATCTGTTTGCCGATGGATGTCATACGGTGAGCTTTGAAAAAGGTGAATAAGGTTTTACCAATCGTCAACTGCCCAATATATATATATATATATATATATATATATATATATATATATATATATATATATATATATATATTATATGATTTAATTTAAAATAACTTTCTTTGCTGTAACTATATTGGCTGCGAAAATATTTTAAAATGAAATAACCGAGTTTTGTGAGAAATAATTAAACTTTGTTTTCGATTGTTGTCGTACATTGTTGATAAAGTTTGAGCTAATATTCCCCAACAAATGGAAGATATTTGAAAACTTTTCAACTAGTTCAAATAACAATTCGGTAAGTAGGTTACTTTTTGCTCTTTGCTGTTAAAAGACTTCAGGTTTAATTACGAAACAAGTTGCATTAGTGTTTAGAAACTTATTAAACAGGGTTAGATAGGATTGAGTTATACAGAACGTTACAGTGTAAATTGCACTGATTTGCAATTGAAAATGTATAGAACAATTAAAGATATTATATTATTTAAAAACAGTTTTATACGACATATTTTTCAGTGACCTTTGATAAATGTTTCTCATCCCAAAACTTACCTATAAATAAAATAAAATTCAGCATAGCTATCTATCCATTTTTTACAAAACATGTATTAATTTTTCTCCATCTTTTACCAGAAAGGCCATTCTATATAAAATAATCAAACTGGTGAAATAACACCAATCTTGATTTAGGTAAAACCTAAACCTTTCTGTTAGAAATATCTCAGCGCTCGTGGTTAAATTTGACAGCTCAAATAAGGAAAATCTCTTTCCTTTTTTAAACAAACATGCAGATAGTGTATTATATTTTATTTTTAATTATATTCAACTGGATCTAGTATCTGTTCTATTAAATCTAATGAGTTTAGCTAATATAAACATGGAATTAAAATTATTAAGTTTGTATACATAATTTAACCGTAATAACTTTCATTGAACTTATTTAGTATTAACTATGCATACAAACGGTTTCTACCTGGATATAGAATTCAAAAACCTTGGGTTAGCTCGTTTAAATCCTATGAAAGGTGAAAACATCTTTGAATTGTTAAAAGTGGCAACAAGCGCAAACAAAGCATAGATATTTATTTCTTAGCTGGCTCCAGAAACCAAAGCAAATTATGTAATTGTCGCCCTTAAAATATATGAATTCGACGAAAACCTTTTTGTGAAAAAATGGTCATCAAAACGGATCGCTTTTATAACTTATTTAAAGTGGGCGCTTCTCAACAAAACAAAGAGTCGGTCCATTAATTCGTGGTAAGTTGGAACAACCATCAACCATTTTCTCCAAATCCAACACCCGCTGTTGACCAGGAACAGACAACTGAGAACTCCCGAGGTTTTATAGGAACAATTCCTTCGACACAAAACAAAATATCTCCAAATGAACATTTCAAAACTAATAAATCTTTAAAAATTGTTCATTATAATGTTGAATCTTAACGTAATTCTTTTTTTGATTTTATGGTACTCCTCGGTGACTTTACGGCGGATTATTTGTGCCTCAATGAGCACTGGCTGGTGCTAAATACATCTAAACATCACACAATTAACAATATCTTATAATATTGTTAAAATGAAAATTATTCAGTAAACTTATTTACTTAATAATTTTTTAATTATATTTGTATTACATTTTCTTTCGTTTTCGAAAATATGAACTAAATTTTAAATATTTTTTGATATTTTTAAATTAATTCCGTCCATTTTATGTTTAATTTTATTTTCAAAGAGAACCTGGCTATATAACCTATATAAATTTTGTTATTTTGTACACGTTATGCATCGCATTATGTCAAAAGTTTTGGACATGCAAGTACTTCTGGGAAAAGACCGAAGCAAATAATATTATGAAAGTTGCTTTTTACGACTTTTCATACGTATAAACAAACAAAATTTTCTCTTAAATAAACATAAAATAAATTAACATACATTGGAAGGAAGATCATAATAGAGATATAAAACAGCCTATAAATTTGTGTTCTTTTCAGATGATTTAGCAAAAGGTTAGAATGTATACATATTTTACATAAAACTTTTTTTATGGAGCCAAAATGGTGGCTTAGAAGTTAGGAAGAAAAATTAATTATCAACATATTATTTTAAATTACATCTATATCAGGAATATTTGTGTTTATAAAAAGTATCTCGGAACATCAAAGAAAATTTTGACTGTATACGATATGATAATCTGAGAATGTAATCGGGGTATTAAGAGAAAGTAACAAGGAAACTGTTAGGAAATCTATCATCTGAGTGTGGACTTATGTCAAATCATTTTTTTCAAGATTTTACTTAGTAGGACTTTTATTGGAAGGTTTTCTACTTCCGAAGACTTATGAATTTTAGCTTTAAGGTCCTCAAATTTATGTTAATATTTGTGATTTTACAATTTTCAGATATTACAAACTAGATAAATGTGGGAGATATTGAGTCCAAAAAAAATATTGACATATTGCAATATTACTACGAAAAAATTCTCTTTTGTCAGTAAAATTGCAAAAGAATAATTTCTAACATATTTTATAATATCAAAGAAAAAAATCAAAGCCAAACTAAAAGAATCCATCTGGGAAGGCGTTTGCCAAGAAAACATGAAATCTTGGATTCGAATTCTAATAAAGATTTTTTCAATTTTCAAAAATCATCAGGATGCTGTAAAATATGTTTGTGTATCCAGTTTTATAGCATTTACGCTTTCAGTCTTGTTAATCTCCAGAATGTTGGTTTCTCTAGGATATTGCTTTCTCTATACCACGTTATTTTTGGTCTACCTCTCCTTCTTCTCTCAGGGAGTACCAAATTTAACATCTGTTTGGGCATTTTTTTTGGCATTTGTCGGAAGTGCTTAAATCAGATTAATTGCCGCTGTTGAATCTCTTGCGTCACAATTATTTTGATATTCATTATTTTACAGATTCTTTCCTTTTTAATTTTCTGCGTCGTGGATATTTCAGCCGATCTTTTCCAGAAATCTATTTCTAGCGCTGTAAGTTTATTTTACAACTATTTGAATAATTGTCCAGAATTTAGAATCAAAGAGGACCATACTCTTAAAAACCACTTTACAAAGGTCTCTTATCCGTTATTTTAGAATACCATTTGACTGTTATTATTTATTAAAGTTCTTAGATGTATTTGTCTCTTGAACTTATTATTCTTCCATTCTTTAGAATTAAATTGATAGTATCTCCATCGATGCACATATATTTTTCCATGTAATTAGGGATATTTTCCTATTTTTCATATCGATTGATAACTAATAATTTCCCATCATAAAATCTAGATCTTTACTGTTTTGAGAGAGGATCAACTGACCGACTGCAACATGTAGTGTGTAGAATATGTCTTTATCGTTGATCTGTATACCCATTTCTTGACATGATTTTTACCACTTTCTCAGTGTTTTATCCAGATAGTTTTTGAATAGAGTTAGTGGATGGGCAACACTATTGTCGTAGTACATTTGTTACTGCAAAATTGTCAGAGTTCGTGGCCTAATTTGATTCTAGAGATTGATGATTGATAAAGCTATTGTATTGCTTATATTACAGTCATATTTACTGATGATTTATCCTTCTCATTTGTTTATGGATACTTGGTCATAGGTACGAATAGTGTGTGTAAACTTTCGGATTATAGTAAATTTCCATAAAGGAAAGACCAACTCTAAACTATGCTTGCTGTTCTATTTTGAGGGAAGTGTACTTTCCTCAGTTATTGTTTTAAGGTGCCTTCCATAGTTGTGGCTGAAAGTGCTTGTTACTGATATACATCTGTAGTTACTTTATGAATTGAGTGATCCATGCGTCCTTCCACTTATCAGGTATTCTGTCAGCGTTTACATTATCTCTCGAAGAGTTTGGCTAGCATGTTTACAAACGTAGTACTCGTATCCTTTGGTAGTTCAGCTGGAACCCTTCTGGTCTACTGGTCATTTTTCATTGTCTTTATCATTTCTTTCGGTTTTTTATTGGTGACAATCATTTTTGTCCCATGTGCGATGTATTTCTGGGTGAGATTCATTGCTTGTCTTCAATCAGCTCTTTTTGATGCTGGATCTTCCATCAATCTACATCTAAAAGTGGCATATTTATTTGGTTTGTCTTCTTAGATACTGTTATTTTTACAAATCTCGATGTATTGGATGATTTAGTTCCACCTAAATATGTATTAAGTAGTTTACATCTTTTTTCCTAGGTAGCCTTTCCATTTTCTGCTACAATACTTTTGAATTCAACCTGTTTTTGCCTGTAGTTTCCTTTGTTTTCACTTTTTTATTATGCATCCATTTCTTATGTATTTTTTTTTTATCTTTTATTGCCCTTGATCACTGTTCCTTGTTTGTGCTGTATTATTTAATCTGCTTTTTATTTTTTCACTAGGGATTCGTCGGTTTATTCTTATCTTATTGCTTCTATTATGTTGTTATAAAACATTTTAAAATTCAGCACAAAAGATTCTTCGTTCAGTGTTCTGTCAAATCGGTTCCGGATATAAAGTTTTTATGCTATTCAAATTGTCCCTATCAGTACTTAAACCTTCTCTTTCAGTTTGGTTTCTAATGTTACAGTTTTCAGTTTTATTGTAAGGTACGGCGATTTTAGATTTAACTGTAAAATAGTCAGAACTACATTCGATTCCTCTATATGTCCTTAAACCTTTTATCAACCACTGTGTTTTTTGCTTCACTATGATATAGTTTAGTATTAAATTCAATTTTCTGGTGTCTTGATGCCATGTATATTTATAAATTTTTTGCATTAATAGAGGCAGTTTAGTATATTAAGTTAGTTGTGTTCGCTAATTTTTATCATTCTCTATCTACCCTTGTTAATTTTATCTTCTCCAAACTTTTCTATTATCCGACTGTCTACTGCTTTACCTACCTTACCTTCTTCCAATGATATTACTTGATATAGTTATTTTTCACTGTTGATCGGAGAAACATTTTCGAGTTGATCATAAAATTTGTCCTATATATTCTAATATATACGTTAGCTATAATAAGTCTTTCATTTGTGGCTTTCCAATTTGTAAGTTTGTTATTTAATAAAATTATACCTATTTTGAGCTTCTAAGGCTCTTTCACGACATTTACACGTTCAGTTCTCGTACATTCCAGATTATATTCAAATTTATCTCCCTTAATCTTTGTCATAATTGTCTTTTTGTTTCCAATCTGTTTCGGTTCGAAAGCTTAGCTCTTGGGTATAGTTTTATACAGTGGTTAACTCACTGTTAAAGCCCAGGCTTGGAGCCAATTAATGTTTGGTTCAGGTTTTTTTCTGTAGACTGCCTTACTTTTTGTCGTAGGAGATCAATCCTCCCTTTGTTGAATTCTTCCGCCATCAGGGCCATTAGTTATGTATGGTAAAATATGTTCCCTTAAATAAACAATAATTAGATACACTGTAAAAAGGAAATGCATTAAATTGAAGATAAATGTGCTGAAAGTAAATTTCATAAACCGTTTCTTAAACTCAATTAATTTAATGCATTAAATTTTAAAATTTTTACATTAATCTAAATTAATGTCTCCCATTAAATGTATTGTTTGATCCTTACTTTTTACGGTGATTATGTACATTCAATATATAGCCAAAGTTCATTGAATTTAAGATATGTTATTACATATTTAATGCATTAACATTAATAGGAGGTTAAAAAAGTTTGCTACCAGGAAAGGTAGATATTTTCCCATAAGTAGTGTACCTTCATCGGTACACCGGTTTCGAACTTATTGGTTCCGTCAATATCGGTAGACATGTACACCTCATCATAAAAAAATTCAGTCCTTTAAGCAACTTATACTAAATAAAAAGTTCAATACAAATTTCGCCATCTCCCAGAATCTCATGCAGTGTACCATGAATTTTAATGTAAATTCCTTTAATGTTAAGGTACATGTGAATTAATTTTAATGTACAGAAAGTTGAAATATCTTTTCAGTTATTTATTGAAATATACGATACCATTTTATCAATTTTAATGTACAACGAACTGATATTTCAATAAATTTGCTTTAAATTCAAAGTAAATGTGAATTATTTATGATTTAAAGTACAAAATCATTAAATTGAATGTAGAATATACATTAAATTTAAGGTTATTTTTAACAGTTTATATCAAAACAATACCTTATTTTTATTTAGTTTTATTAAAATTTTCTTTTGTAATTTTGATTGCAAATTTTTAATCCCTGCTATGCTTTGATTTTATCGGCCAGAAAATTTGTTAGTTTTAATATTAAAATAACGTGTAATTAGTATTCATTATAATCTTCTTAAATTTTAATTATCGCCTACAAAAAATTTTTAAGGGATATTTTTTTTGGATGAAGACCTAAATAAATGTTACTTTAAAAGGTGCTCTTTATAACTTCGGTAATAAAACTTTCATATAAACATAATTTATCTTTCATACCTACAAAAAGGTTAAAATATTTAAATTTGGCCAGTTCTCTCATAAAATTTATATCGTAAATAAATATCATATAAGTTAGTAGAGATGGAGAGATAATTACAGACGTATAAAGAGCCTTTATATTTAGGTTATTTCTGGATGAGTTAACAAGGGGTAAAACTTATTTCCGGAGGCGATTCTCTTCCAGCGGCAGCAGGAAATATATTACAATGGAACGGGAGTTCCGGAATATGAGAAAATTCTGGGATTACAATGGCTTTCTTAAAGGTAAAGAAACGGAAATGTTTATAGTATTATAAACAATATATTCACATACATATGTCCCAAAGTATTGTATATAGGTAAATAAAATATGTATGTCATTTTTAGTTCTATATTTTTAGTGGGCACAATATTGTTAATGAAGTTTCTAAGTTTGAAAATAAACAAGTTTTTTATAAATTTTATCATATATCACACTATATATATATATATATATATATATATATATATATATATATATATATATATATATATATATATATATGTATAGTGTGGCCAGTGAAGTCCGCATCATATGGGATTTTTTTTTATTAATAGCTTTATTCGAAATTTGACTTTGGTATCAATTTCTACTTCGGTCGAGATGAAAATTAACCAAAAAAATAGTAATCACATGATTAGCATTATCTGTCAAATTTTAATTTTTTTCCAAAAAGATTGAAAAGTGAGGTTATGTCTGAAAATATCGGGAAAAGTTTTTCTAATTGCAATTTTTAACTCAGATGCAGCTGTATAAGATAATTTAGACTTATTGCTCATTGTTTGTAAATTGGACCACTGTTGCAAAATAAGACTTAACGCAACCTACATGAAACTTCTTAGTTTTGACCATGTTTCATCCCAGATATATTTTGTTTAAAGTATCGCCATACTAAATGTGTGTTTTTCTAAAAAATCCAAATAAGGCTATTAAAATCTGGTCACATGTGATGCAAAGTTTATTTGTTTTTGACCCTGTAGAAGGTAACTTCATAAAATAACTATTTTTGAAAACGTAGTTTGTGTCTAAAGGTAATACATATTATTAACTTAATATTCAAATACTAAAAATAGTTTGTTATCAATTAAAAAGGTTTAATTTTAAATGAGTTTAATTTTTATATTATGATTTTTTCATTAGAATATTTGAGTCTTGTCAACCTAAACTATTTTCTTAATATTAATGCTGAAGGTAACAAAACAATAGAAGAAATTTGAGGCACTACAACAATGCAATACTTACCACACACAGGAAACACTGTATTGCAATAAAGTTGTTCGTAGTATCTCCAACTACTAATTAACAGAACCCGAGAAGCTAGTTCTTGTCGTAATGCCAAAAACAATCCTCTTTAAAGAGATAATTTCGAATATAGAAGCTCCCCTAAAGAACATCCATGAAGAAGATGCCGAACAAGCCAGACAGGACATAACGCAAATTATGAAATCAACCCTGCCTCCCAACATAAACCTACTGCGAACTGAACATCAAGCCCGCTCATATTTAAGGAAGAATAAGGAAACAACAATATAACAAGGAAAATGTTACGGTTGAAATGAACACCAACGATATGTGCAAAAAATGTCAGAAATTCTCAAAGACGCTTCATATAGACAAACAAACAGAGATCCAACAACATACCTTGAAAAAACTACGAAAGCCTGGATCAAAGCGTGAAAACTAGACCCGGAGACGGAAAAATCTATAATACCAAGGGAAAAATGAAGCGGATGTCCAAAACTTTATGGCCCACCAAAAATACACAAAACAAATGCACCACTCAGAATAATAGTGAGCGCTGTGGGATCTCCAACACAAAAACTGGAAAAATATTTAGCAAATATAATACAACCAAGAGTGGAACTGGCCGATTCCATCGTAAAAACTCCGAACATTTGACCAAAATGATAAAAAACATTCATCTCGAAGAAAATTACTTCTTAGCATGTTTCAACATAAAATCGCTATATCCAAGCAGATTTTGGACAAAATCGCCATGAATGAATATTTTTCAGTCTACACAATTGAACTTGCAGAACACTGTCCAAAAAAAACATATTTCCTGTTCAATGATCAAATATACAAACAAACAGATGGCGCACCTATGGAGTACTCACTTTCACCAGTTATAGCCAAACTTTTTATGATATATTTCGAACAAGAGACACTGCAAAAGGTGCGTTAAAAACCAAAATTTTGGAAACGCTATGTGGACGATTTTTTCATAATATGACCACATGGAAATAATACTAAGACGATTTTCTCGTATAAAATCCAATTCACGCTAGAAATTGAGCAAGACAAGTAACTTCCTTTTTTTGGAACTGTTATTAACTAGCAAACAACAACAACAAACGGAAACCCACACATACTCACCAATGTCTCAATGCAGAATCACATCACCATCCCTCTCAAGAACAGGCAGTAGTCAACACGCTGATATCAAGATCTCTCCGTCTAACAGAACTCGACACAAAACAAGACGAAATAAAACACATCTCAACAGTTCTAGAATGGAATGTTTTCTCATAATCAGATATAAAGAAAGCCATAAAAAGACAAAAGATGACCATAAAAATCAGTTCTCAGCGAGTAACGAGACAAACCGCACTTGAAAATGCCAAATGAGATATATATATATATATATATATATATATATATATATATATATATATATATATATATATATATATATATCTTCTTCTTCTTCTTATCAGTCCATCCCCATATACTCATAAATGTAGGCCTCTTCCATATTCTTCCATTCTTGCCTTTCCATGTCAATCCTAATCCAGTTTCTTCCAGCAGTCCTCTGGATGTCATCCTTCCAAAGTTTTGTAGCTCTCCTATAAAATTACTATTTTGTGAATTAGGCAATTTAACATCCTAGAACGACGACATTTTTATAGTGAAAAATGTCATACATAATCACAAATTATTTGATTATTATTTCTACACAATTCAAATTTTATACATGTGTTTTATTTTGGTCTGCTGATAAAGAAATCTATTATAAAAATTAAGTGAACTTCTTTTCTCGGTATTTTCTGATTTATTTTGCTATTATCCAGTTTTTTGTGGATTAAATAAACTAATAATATCTTTAATACAAAATATAAAATTCTATAAATATGTTTAAATATATTTTTATAATACAGAAAATTATATTTACTTGAAATAATTAGTAAATATCATTGGTCAAAGTCATTTACGAAAGAATGAACACAGAAAGTCAGTTTCACCCCAAGCCAGTGAAATGACATTCATTCTAAATTCAATACCTATATGAACTATTCTTCATTGGAAAACTCTGTAACAAGTAAAATTTTATTTTAAAAACTATAACTAGTAAAAAATATTGTTGCTGAACGCACCAAATGGTCTGACTGGAATAATACTGCTATCTGTTGAGCCTTAATAACTATGTCGCAAACTTGTGTGTATTAGAAAATAATCAAACCCAAGTTTATCTTGGATGATTTCAAGATATTCTTGAGGAAGTTTAACATAATATTTTCCAAGAAACATTGGATATTTGAAAACTTTACTTGTAGTAGTTCAAATAAGTTTTCGTAAGTAGAACAGCTTTTGTATTTTGCCTTAGGCTTTAGTTTAAGATTCAGCTGTAACATGTTAGGAAAATAATTTTAGGATAGTTTTGGGTTTTTTCATAAAAATACTTCCATCCCTAAGGAACTATATATTATTAACACAGAACATAAATAAGTCATATAAATTATGTAAGATAGTGTTCATAAATACAATGAAATATTATTGGATTAACAATAACAGAAAAGAGAAAACTTATAAAAAATCGCTAAAAAGTGTAAAAATAAAAAAAAATATATTTTTACAAGAAATTGAAATTTTTAAAGTCGGCTCCAAATTAATATATGGCAAAATGTGATTTATACAAGAAGTTGAGAAATACTTTATTTATAATTGCTTTTTTTTACCGTAGCTCGTATGTATCTCGGGTTAGTAGTTATATGTTTCATTTAGTAATAACACTACGTAACAAGTTTTAGTTTATTTGTTGCATCTTGTATAAAAAGTGATTTTTTTTGTTAATTTTGGGATGCTGACCACAAAAATAGCAATGGAATTAAAAACTTCGTTGCAATTTTCAAGAACAATTTTTTTTTTTAAATTTTAGTATAAACAAAATAATAAAAAATACATACTTTTACACTTGAAGAGACACTAAATATCCTATCTTTTTTGCTTTTCCTTTTTGAAGTGTTTCTGGAACATCTCTAACAAGAATCCAACAGTAGTCGGCAAGCATGGAATTATTTTACATTTTCTGGCACCTTTTCTTCATTCTTGATACGGAGACCGCTTATCACTTACAACTCCATCGTTGTCAGGAAGAAAGTCCAGATATGAGTGTAGGAAATAGATCTTTAGAGACATATTGCAACCCATTTTTTGATATAAGAACATATTTTCAACAAGAATAACGTAATTGTCAGCTTTTTTATTTCCGAAAAAATTAGTTAAAGTCGTTCCAAGCATTTTTTTCAATAACTGATAGAGTGCTGTCAAAATGTTTGTATTTCAGAATATTTTGAATTTGAGGTCCAACAAAAATATCTTTTTTAATTTTTGTTCATTTGCCTTGGCAATTTCTTACTGAAAAGCTGGCATATCTGTATTCAGAGCCTTAACAAAGTTTTTTATTAGGCCCAATTTGATATGCAGTGGTGACAACAAAATCTTTTTGGGGTTTACCAATGGCATATGTCGTACATTCTTTTCACCTGGCTCTAACAATTGTCGAACGGACCAGTCTTTTCTCTCGTAATGAAGTGCCTTTGCCCGACTACCTCATTCACATAAAAAATAGCAAAATTTGGTGTAGCCTAGGTCTAACCCAAGTAAAAGTGCAATATTCTTTAAGACACTACAGATCTGCCATTGGTGCTCATTGTATTTTATAATTGTTAACAGGTACTTTATGTTGTCGTATGATTCTTTCATGTGAACCGCATATCCAACAGTAATAGACGGTAAAATATTTCCCACATGGAGTAGTACCGCTTTTAACCTCAACGTTGAACTATCCACAAACAATCTCGATTCCTCTGGCCATTAATAAACCGCTAAAGTTTTTGCAGAAAAACAACTTATTTTTTTCCATGTTAAAAAATAATGCTAAGCATTTATGGCGTCTACGAAAAACACATCCTGAAACATCGTCTTCTAATAAATTACACTGCTACAATCTGGATCCTAGTAACTCTGTTTTACTTTTGGAAGTTCTAGGGTTTCGTGCGGTTGGCGGTACAACGTGCTTCTTCTTGAGGTAGCATTGTATCGTTGTTATCTGATTCGTAAGTGAATGTTAATAGTGGTTTTGGAATAGGAAGTTCGTCACTATGAGGCACAGGTGTCATGGTAGATGGTATATTTGGATAGTTGATAACCGACTTTTTCTCCTAAGATATATCTGTGTCCCAACACGAGGTATGATGAAGAAATAGCAGTCATTAACATGATTTGAAGGTTCTCTCCAGATCATTGCGACAGCAAACCGTTTTTTACTATTTATCCAGTTTCTTAGATTTGACGCGCATGTATTACAGTAGATATGTAGCGTCCACTATTTTTCTTGATCTCCAATATGGTAACCGAAATAAAGATGATATGCCTTTTTAATCAATGCAGTAATAGACTGCTTCTGAAACACAAAAGTCACCTCACCACAAACAAAACAGAAGTGATCTGGATTGTTTACACACTTTCGAGATATCTTACAATCTCAACTATTCGATTGAACTCATTAACTTTGATTGATTAATCCCTCCGCTTGTAGCTGCCTATATACCCAAATACGGCTTCTACATTTTTAGAGAATATTCGAGAATTTTCTATTCACTTTCATAATATTCACACTAGTGCCGTTTGCCATTTGTTTGTATATAGAAGCTGTTCAGTACAAAGCAGACACAAAAGCCGATTTACATGGGTTTAAATGGCTATCTCCTTTATTTTAAGCCCTGGTGGCTTGGAACTTCGCATATGGGGGTCATCCTTGGATATCCTTTATGCGGTGTTGCCAAGTTATATAAAATTTGCTTAACTTTGGGAAAACGTATATTTGGCAACATTGCACCCTTCTATTGTTATAACAATACAAATGTACCACGTGAATTCTTGCGGTTACATTTTTAATGTATTGGGAGATATGGCATCACGTATCTCTAAAACTTGAACTAATATTAAAAAGTTTAGTTTCGATTTTAACACACCAAAAATGATAAGATTTAGTTGATTTTATTTTATATACATTTTGGCTGTTTTCCAGTGTTATGAAATATTATGTTTATTTAATGATCGTCGATCGTGTAAATTCACCAAGTCAGCAAGGTCGCTTTCCGATTAACGATGAACCAAGGTTTGTAAAGAATGCGATTTGTTGACTTGATGAAAAAAAAAGACATTATAAAAGGAAGGACACGCTTGGGATTATAGTCAGTCAGTTGGGCAGTTAGTTGAGGTCAATCGGGGATCAGTCCCAAGCGAGTTTTCAGTCAACAACAGATCAACCATTGGTGAACCCTATGGAAAACCCCGTGTAGAGTGTTGGAAATGTGTGATCATTATGTAAGTAGAAACCTATTTTTTTTTGTACAGCTCAATATATTTGGAATAAATGGAAAATTTTGAATCTCATTTTTATTAAATAAACCGTACTCGAAGAGAATTTAATCGCTGAAGACCAAAGTTCCCAATTCCTATATCCCTAGTCATCTCCAAGACTCGGCATGACAGTATTGCAGAATTTAATTTAAAATAATGCAATATAGCAATATTCCGCAACAAAATCCTTAAAGTTAATAATCGTAAAGTTCTTTGTTTGCTGCCAAATGTTTTAATCACCCTATATTATTAAAGCTTCATATGCAAACATTTCAGCATTTGTACTTTTGGGAGACACCTTAAGTAAATGTTACCTAAGATCTGCTTTTTACGACATTAATAAAACTTTAATAGGTGTAAACCAAATTTTGGCTTTCACACATTTGAAAAGGGAGGTACTTAAAGTAGGCACATTCTCATTCCCATCAGAATTTCATCTTAAATAAACATAAAATAATTTAGTATAGAGTCTGGGTAAGATAATAATAGGCATATAAAACAGCCTTTATATTTGCGTTGTTTCCGGATGAATTAGCGAGGGTTAAATCTGATTTCCAGGAGCTATTTCCTTCTGAAACCCAGCAGGAATGATATTTCAGTAAATTTTGAAATCTTAGAGTATTAAAGATTATTATTAAGATTATCTCTTTCCTTATAAAAGAAAATATTTATTAAAAATTAATATTTAAGCATCATTTACACATTCACTAATCAGAGTTCAGTAGTAACCTACACTGTAAAAAGGAAATGCATTAAATTTAATGTAAATATGCTGGAAGCAAATTTCACAAACGTTTACTAAATGAATTAGAATTAATAATTTGCATTAGTCTAGAATAATTTATTCCATTAGATTTAATGTAATCATACATTAAATTTAAAGTTTAAACATTACTTTTAATGTGACTATGTACATTAAATATACAGCCAGTGTTCATTAAATTTGAGATATGCTATCGCATATTTATTGCATTAACATTGAAACGAGTTAAGTAATTCTGAAACTACCAAGAAAGGTAGTGTCCGCCGTCTAGACCGGTTTCGAACTCATTGGTTCCCTTAGTACGGGGCAAACATGTACATCTCACCATAAGAAAGTTGAGTCCATTAAGCAATTTATATCATACTAAATAAAACGGTCAATACAGGTGGCGCCATATCCCGAAATCTCATGCAATGTACATTGAATTGAATGAAGTAATAATGTAAATTCCTTTAGTATTAAGGTATATGTGAATTAATTTTAATGTACAGACGCTGAAATATCATTTCAGTTACTTTATTGAAATTTAAGATACCATTTAATCAAATTTAATATACAACGAACTGTTATTTGAATTAATTGCTTTAAATTCAAAGTAAATGTAAATTATACACCATTTCTGGAAAATCATTAAATTCAATGGACAATAAATTTGCATTAAATTTAAGGTTATTTTTAACACTGTCCTTGATGTATTCTGTTCTAAATTTATGTCCCCTATTATAACATTATTTAAATGTGATTTTTAAGAAATAAAGCAATGTGAAAGTTATTCTTTTCATTAAATACCTTTTCAATACATATACAGATTGGTTGAAAAGTTTTGAAAGCGACACCTATTAACCAGTATAGGAATCAAAATTTATAAGCAATTTTAATATTTCATCTTCTATATGAACGCACACAAGTTTATTTCTATCTGTCAATTCATTCTCTGTTTACAAGCCATTTGAAGTTGACGTGTCAGTGAATTTTTAAACAATGGATAAAACCGAATATCGTGCATTGCTAAAATTCTTTGTTTTAGAAGGTTTATCAGCAACAGAAATTCACATAAAAATGATGAAAGTGTTAAAGGAATCTGCTCCTTTATTTCCAACTGTACATTCATGGGTTTTAGAGTTTAATCGTGGTCATACAAGCATTGAAGATGAATCACGTAGTGGACGTCCAAAAAGTACAATGACACCAGAAATCATTGAGCAAGTTTATGATATTGTTTGTAAAGGTCCAAGTGCGAATAAGCGCTGATACCATAAGCATCTCAGACGAACGAGTACATAAAGAATTACGTATGAAAAAGCTATTCGGAAAGATAGTGCTGTATTCGTTAACAATTCAACAACTGAATCGAATACAAATTTGTAAGAGTAATTTGGAGCATTTTAAGCAGAATAAAACCGATTTTGTGCGTCGTTTTGTAACTGTGGATCAGACTTGGATTTACCATCATGATCCTAAACTGAAACAAGAGAACGTTTATATTGGACTGAAGCTGGTTGTTCAGCTTCAAAACAGGTCAAGTCAGAACGATCGGCAAAAAAGTTATGGCATCAGTTTTTTGGGATTCAAGGAGATTTTGTTGATTGCCTTCAAAAGGTATAATAATTAACTCTGAGTATTATTGCAACCTTTTGGACCAGTTGGATAAAAAAGTTCGTGAAAAAAGACCCGACTTACAGAAGAAAAAAATCTTTTTTCATCAAGACAATGCACGTCCTCACACAAGTGGTTTGACGATGGCTAAATTGAAAGAATTAAAAGTACGAATTGGTTGAAAACCCACCGTTTTCACCAGATTTGGCTCCCTCCGACTACTACCTCTTCAGGAATTTGAAACAATTTCTTCGTGGAAAGTTTTTTTCGTCGAATGAAGAAGCTATTGCAGCCGTGAAACATTATTTTGCAGAGCTTCCGGAAAATTATTACAAAGATGGTATAAAATTATTGGAGGATTGTTGGAATAAGTGTGTTGAAGTTGAGGAATAAAACAACTAATTTCATTAATAAATACACATTCGTTCATTTTCGCTTTCAAAACTTTTTAACCAGCCTGTGTTTAATATATACAGTGTGTCCCACAATGAATTGCTGCGATCGATTTCTCAGAAAATAGACTTGGAAAAATTTTTTAAATTTTGCAGTTTACTAAAGTCGATGGGTACAATTCGGTTAAAATATTTTCAAGATGCTGATACTTCCGGTTATACCAGAAGTTGATGCTTTCTTGCTTCTTATTAAATGGAACACTGTATATGTTATTTCATTTTTAGATTCTACGCAAAATTATATATATATTTGATACATGATATTCTCCACTTAAGTCTAAATGGTTTTGATAATTTTAAATTTTAATCGCGTTTACAAGTCTTAACATAACTATGCAATTCTCCTATATAAAAGCCTTTATTATTTAAGGGGGTTGTTTTCTTTTTAGTGGACTTTGTTGATATTTTGATAATACAGGGTGATCAAAATCTATCATTAGGATTACAATAAACGATGTTTTTATCCGTTCCATGGATAAAATATTTTAAGATGGTCAAATGAGAAGAACGAGAAGGCTACAGAAAAGGTTCATTGCTGGCAATCCACTATTTGTAAGAGTAACTGGAACGGTTCTGTGTGGTGGGGCGCAATCATGTTGGTCAAAGACTTGTTTGTATTCCACCAGAGGTAAACTGCCTAATATTGATTGTCTAACCCTTCTAGAATATTTAAATATCTTTCTCCTATAAAAGTTAATAAATAATTTAAAGTAGAAACATAATTTGCTTTCTGTTTTTAATAAATTACCATTCGAGTTTTATTCATAAACATATAATTTTATTCCATCACTTCTTATAGTACAATATACGTAAAATTGTCAGGTTTCATTCAAATTCAGTAACCTTACTGCATGAAGAAATGGAAATTGTGTCTGTTAAAAAGGACATTTTTCGTAAATTTTGCTTCATCAGTCCAAATTATGTCGTCTAAAAATCGAAGGTCGTTTTCTATCATCGTAAAAATAAATTTACAAAATTGCATTCTTTTCGGAAAATCAGTATTTCTTAGGTGTTGAACCAAAGATAATAAATAAGGGTGGAAGTTGTGTTTCAACAGAATTTTGTGTATTGAGCTCTTCGAGATTCCTATTTGCAGAGCCACTTGTCTTAACAATGTCATAGGATATGCTGCAAAATTTCCAAGAAGTGCAATTTGGATATTTCCATCATTAAGAATAGATTTTCTGTATTCATTTCTGCCTTAACGGTGCGAAAATTTTTAAAATTTTCCAATACTAGTTTAATACTGTTCCGTGAAGGTTTCTGTTTATCTGGATATTTATCAGCAAATGACTGGCATGTTCTTGATAAAAGTTTGTTACATTTCCCATACACAAATTTAAATAATCTTCGTTCGTATAATTTAATCGCCTCGGCATGATTTTTATTAATTATCGTCAAATGTCAAGAGATGGTGACATTTCTGTAGTGCTCTATTGTTTTCTTTCGTCACGTTTCGCGGCCATGGCCAACTAATAACAAAACTTAAAAGTCGTATATCGTTTTTGCAATAAAATATGTTAAATGGCCGATATTTCAAAAACTACAAATTTTTCAAATCGGATTACCTTATTCAATTACCCTTATTTTTAATGCTAAATAAGATGGCATTATAAAAATGGGTGATACATTTAAAAAAAATGACTTTTAACGATTATTTCGAGTTAATATTTAATTAATTAATAAAATTGGTTAATTTTTGATCACCCTGTATTTATTTATTATTAAAATATCAATACAGTACACTAAAATAGATCTTCTTGTAGATGAAAATCAATCCCAATTAAATAATAAAGGCCTGCAAACGCAATTTTTTACACAAAATTTAAAATGATCAAAGACAGTTTAAAATTTGGCCTAGAATCTAATAATGACATAACATATAGGGTGTTCAATTTAAAATAGGCAAGAAGAAATCAATTTCTGGTATATCCGGAAGTGCCACCATCTTGAAAATATTTTTGCCGAATTGCCCCTATCGACTTTATCAAACCAAATTTTAAAAAAATTCCCTAAGCTTATTTTCTAAGCAATCGATCGCGGCAGTTCATCGTAGAATATTTGTGTATATATATATATATATATATATATATATATATATATATATATATATATATATATATATGAGAAAATTCTTGGCTGTGTGAACATAGATCATTGGTAAAACATTACTGTCGTATTAAAACGTGCGGAGAACTCCAAGATAATGGAGAAGCTCTGAGTTCAGAAAATGACGACAACGCCATTTCGGTTTTATTTGAGACTCATTAAGTCATTACATCCGGTACAATCCATCATCTCACAGTCGTGTCCTATCTAATATATTTAAAATGAAAAAACAGACACGAACGGATCACTTGAAAACACAAGAGCAACACACAGCAACAATATTATATAAAACCATTATGGGATAGCGTGACGATAAATTAAAAATGGAAATATATCAAAACTTGATACACGAAGCATACCACTCAAATGATCGAGGTCGCATCATTCGGTATCGGCAACCAAACTACCGAGAGCTTTCGCAGTTGAAGCAGGTGTCGCACCAATGATCTCCCCCGGATAGCGCTGCGTGTTTTTTAGACCAACCGATATAAAAAAAGAGATAAGTCATCGTTCGTATAATTTTAAGATAAAATCTAAAATTCTCGGCTGTGCGGACACAAATTGTTGTTAAAATATTACTCCCGTGTGAAAAATTGCGGTGATTTCCATGACAATGGAGAAGCTTCGGGTCCGAAAACTGACTACAGCGCAGTTTAAGAACTGAGAGGATGGATTGAATCAGAAGCAATGATCTTATGGGTCTCAAATAAGAACGAAATATATGCATCGTAGTTTTCGAGTAAAGACAGCAATTCCTTGTAATTTTCGCAGTTAAATGATTCATTTGTTTCATCGTGTCTGCGAAACGCTAAATCTTGAGAAGATAGAAATACTGTTATGCCAATAGGCTTGTTTAGATTGACACGATTCTCCCTAACCTGATTATTATGTAATATTTGGCACTCTTTTGATATCCATGGCGATGGCAATATTTGTTCTGCTTTTTTTATTTTACAGGATGATGCAGTGTTTGACTTTGAATGCCGCTCGATAGAACGAGGTAAAGTTTTAAGATCAATAAATCCTGTTTTAGAGCAAATCATGTACTCGATTCAAATCAAAAATATTAAACATGACCAACAAACAATTTGTTTTGTTTGCGGGATCCTGTCAACCACTCACATTTGCCGTACCAAATTAAATTGAAACCATGATTTTGACGAGAGTAGGACGATTTTAGAGTAACTAAATTAGACAGTGGTTTCTCTACACTTCTTTACAATGTAGGATCTAGTTTCTATGTTTAATGAGTTGAACTTACTATTTACCAGTCAATGTACTATATCACCATGCTGTTTAATTCTTTTTTCTCATGTTTTTTTTACTTGCTTTAAAATCTCAAAAACCGAAAACAGGCAAAAATTAATAACATTTCAACACAATCGTAAAAAAGGACGGCCCGCCTCGATAACAGTCTGGAGCTGTTAATTGAATACTTGACAGTACGCCTCGCTCTGGCAGATAAATTTTGCCGATCGTTTCCGATGTTGCTGGACGTTGGTAAAGGAGGCTATCTTCCTCTGACATCTAAAAATATTCAGTATTTATGAATGCTCTCGATAGGTCGTAGTGCGATTTAAAATGTTATATAAAGGATTCATGCGTAGCCGCTTTAGCATATGTACGGCTTATAAAACATAACTAGTAGAGTAAAGATCATGGCATTACATTTTATTGTGATTATGAAATTTTTATTCTCGCTTTAGCATTTATTACAAAAAATGTAAAAATAGCAATAATTTTAAATAATTATCTAATTTTTTTTCTTGCTTTATGTTAATTTCCTCAAAAACATATAGGGATGTTCAGCTTGCCTCTTCGGAGGAGTTGCCACTGAATAGGATCACATCAAATTTTTACGAGTGTGCCGTGGTCTTATTACCACCACACGCCACTCGCTATCTCCGTACGTCTTGTCAATATAAATATTTATGCTTTGTCATCTTTTAAAATAAGGAGCCAAAATTTTAGAAATTAGCATTTTATTCCATATTTCCAATGTTAAATTTTAAATCGAACCAACATTAGGTATTATTGTCTGTCAAAGAAATTCCAATTTGGAGACATCCGGTATTTTTAAATGAAATGTATTCAAGGTTAAAACTTATTTCCTGAAGTTATTTCTTTTCAAAAAGAGCATCAGAAGAGATGAGGTTTTCGAACATAAAAGAATTCTTGAATTACCGTTTCTGTGGCCTTTTTTAAGTGTAATTATGGGTAAAGAAAAAGGAAGGTTGGGGAGAAAAGATACGGTCTAAAAATATGAAGATAAATATCTTTAACCTCCTCTACCTGCTACCCTTATTCTTGTTATAATTTTTTAAAATGAAAGTTAGTTTCTTTTTTAGTTTATTTATTCGGTTAATTAAATTGGATGATAAAAATAGATGATGAACATTAATTTAAAGATTAAATTATTTTTCCTATAAAGTAAGTTCTAGAGAACCAAAACTATTGTAATTTTAAACCTAAATTTTAGTAAAACTCCGAGTTCGAAATAAAGTTATAGTTATAGGCATAGGAATATTAATTTTCTTTCTTCAAGCAGTTGAAGAAAATAATATATATAAACAGTTTCTTTTCTACAAATACAACTCTTCCCTATGCGTTTCGATCACCTAATAGTCTCGTCAGTGGAGCTGTCTCAAACTCACAGCAGGATTCGTAGAAAGCAACTGTCTATACGAAATATAAATTCCGAGATATGCCGGCTGGATATTTAACCTGCCGACTTTTCGATGTCAGATTGAAAAAGATCCCAGTCGAACGACATCTGTACCGGGTGAGTCAACGATTGGATGAAGTAAGTTTGTGCCTTTTCGGTGAAATTTACAAAGAAACTATATTTATTGTTTGATACAGTTTATTTTTACGCAGATTTTAAAAATATTTAGGACTCTACAGGGTGAGCCAAAAAACTAGGACAGCATAAAGTTGTATTTTTTTAAATAGAACACCCTATATACGAATCGTATTTTCGATTTAGCTTATAATTTTAAATCTTTTTTATTAAGGGTTTACTATAACAAAACTTTATAGTTTCTGAGATAATTAAGTTTAAAGAAAAAAAGTCACATTTTCAAGCATCAATTCAATCCTAAATAACGTTTTCAATTTTGTGATAAATATATTCAAATTTGGAATTTAGCAAGGTCAAGGAAAAGTTAACTTAATTTTTACCTAATATTTTCAATAAAAGCTACAGGGTGTTGAACACATCGGCTCAAATTTGAACAAATTTAAATGAATAAATATCTTTTTTTTTTTAAATGGTACACCCTGTATATTTTCATGTTATTTAATAGAGTAATAAAAACCCTAAAAGTTTTGTTCAATATATCCTATACCTATTTATAATAGTTTTTGAGATATTTCAGTTTTTCTTATTTTCCATACTTTTTTACAGAAATAGTCTTCATTATCATAGTAGCCATGTAAAATAATTAAAATAAACTGCAGAAATAAACAGAATGTGGTTAAATATGATGAAATATATTATTCGTTATATTACAATGGCAATAGTTTAATTAAATATAATGTGAAAAAATTAACACAACAATAACGACAAGGCAAATACATATTTACTTTTATACTAAATTGAAACAAAAAAATTACCTATTAAATACTGAGATTAATTATTTCTTTTTAATAAGTGTTCGAATAAACGACCCTCTTGTGCAATGCACAAATTTAGTCTTTTTTGCAGATTTTCTCGGACCCTGGACAAAATTAGTGGCGTTATTGTTCTACAGGTATCCCTAATCCTGTTTCGCATATCTTCCACTGTTGTTGGTGGATTAACATACACCTTATTTTTAATATAACCCCATAGGAAGAAATCTAATGGGGTGATGTCGCAAGACCTTGGTGGCCACTCAATGAAACCCCCACGTCCAATCCATTTTTGCGGATATCGTTGGTCCAAAAACGCACGAACTTCACGATGGTAATGCGGAGGCGCACCATCGTGCTGGAACCACATACTGTCGAGCTCATCCCTATCGAGACCTTGAAGCAGTTGGGGTAGTTCTTCTTGTAGACATTTAATGACCAGTGGTTTTGATGTTGCACCTCTCTAATCCAAAATGGGTTTTCTGTGGCATAATAATGCATTGTTGCGTCTATTTACGGCACCGTTACTTCTAAAAGTAGCTTCATCACTAAACATTACCTTGCATAATAAATTTGGATTTAATTGAATCTCCGCATTTATTGTACGACAAAAGTTTACACGACTTTCAAAATCCTGTACATGCAATTTTTGGTGTAATTCCATGTGATATGGATGATACCTATATTTCTTGGTAGTACGATTAGCGGTGGATTGTGATGTTTCACATAATGCTGCTAACTGACGGCTACCAATATAAGGATTTTCCTGAACATTTAACAAAACTTGTAGTTCTTTTTCTTCATTAGTTACTGGTTTGTTGACCACTTTACGTTTTGGATAATCAACAGTACCAGAAGAATCTTTGCATTAAGTTTTGAAAAGTATGGGTATTAGGCTGGCGTCGATCAGGATACTTCATTTTGTAAATTCTTTGAGCAAGAAGGCAATTTTTTTGAGCTTCTCCTATTGTATAAATTATATCTATTAACTCATTCTTTGGAAAATTCATTTTACAATATAAGATGAATGCAAAGAAAACCAAACTACACTACATAAAAACCAAAAGAAGCGATTGCGGTTATAAATTTGACACACAGAAAAATGTTCTTTTACATTGTTTTTGCCATGGCTACTATGATAATGAAAACTATTTCTGTAAAAAAGTATGGAAAATAAGAAAAACTGAAATATCTTAAAAACTATTAAAAATAGGTATAGGATATATTGAACAAAACTTTTAGGGTTTTTATTACTTAAATAACATGAAAATATACAGGGTGTACCATTTAAAAAAAAAGATATTTATTCATTTAAACTTGTTCAAATTTGAGCCGATGTGTTCAACACCCTGTAGCTTTTATTGCAAATATTAGGTAAAAATTATGTTAACTTGTCCTTGGCCTTGCTAAGCCTTTTTGCGAAAAAATAATTTTCAAGGAAGTTATCGAGATTTTAAAGTTAGGCTTAAAGTTTTTACGTGGAAGAAAAATTGTATATTTTTATGACTAATCGACGTAATTCAGTTTTCACATTCAGAAAAAAAATTGAAAACCAAAAAATTATGCAAAATGGCGACCGTTTTTCGAAAAGAAACAAACGCGAATTTCTCAACAACCACAATTTTTTTGATGATTTATTTTCGGGGGTTCTTTGTTGTGAGCTTCTTCAATTACAAATGTTTTCATGGATGCTAAAATGCAGGAGGAAACACAATATTTTTTTCTTTTTTCAATGACGGATTCCAGTTAAAGGACCCGGCACCAATCAAATGGAAATTGGATCCCGGTCGAATTTGTTAAAAATGCAGTATGTTGTAGGTCTAGATGTCCTGATGAAAAGTTTCTATAAGCACAAAGTCTAAAAGTTAGTAGTTTTCAAGATACAGAGAAAAGTTGCGCTCGCACCAACTAAATGGAAATTGGATCCTGGTCAAATTCGTTGAAAATTCAGTATGTTGTAGGTCTAGATGTCTTGATCAAAAGTTCCTATGGGTACAAAGTCCAACATTAATAGTTTTCGAGATACAGAGGGATGAGTTGCGCCCGCACCAACTAAATAGAAATTGGATCCCGACCAAATTCGTTAAAAATTCAGTATATTATAGGTCTATATGTCCTGATCAAAAGTTTCTATGGGCACAAAGTCCAAAAGTTAATAGTTTTCGAGATACAGAGGAATGAGTTGCGCCCTCACCTACTAAATGGAAATTGGATCCTGGTCAAATTCGTTGAAAATTCAGTGTGTTGTAGGTCTAGATGTCCTGATCAAAAGTCTCTATGGGCACAAAGTCCAAAAGTTAATAGTTTTCGAGATACAGAGGAATGAGTTGCGCCCTCACCTACTAAATGGAAATTGGATCCTGGTCAAGTTCGTTGAAAATTCAATATGTTGTAGGTCTAGATGTCTTGATCAAAAATTCCTATGGGTACAAAGTCCAACAGTTAATAGTTTTCGAGTTACAGAGGGATGAGTCGCGCCCGATCCACCATTTACATAGGCAGGGCGTAAGGGGCAGTTCTCTCTCTCTCTCTCTCTCTCTCTCTCTCTCTCTATATATATATATATATATATATATATATATATATATATATATATATATATATATAACATTGAAAACTATGTGCCAACATATTGAAATCGCGTAATTATAAGAAAATATTTGAGGCGATAGGTTTAGGAGATCACCAATTTTAATCTTGACTATGACCTTTCGATCAAGGGTTAAGGTCAAACATTGTCAAGATGTTATTTTTATGGAAAAACTTTTTTTTTAAGAAGTAGATTTAAAAGATAAAAACGTTTTTTCTGAGACATTTTTTGATTTCCATAATATTTGAACCTTATATGACCTTGAGGTCAATGGTCAAGGTAAGGCTTGTAGTTTGAATGATGTTTTGAACGCAAAAGTTCATTTTTAACCTCTTTTTTGCTAGTTTTCTTATTCATGTGATTTTTAATCATCAAAAGGTTAGAATTTAGTGATTTTGTGACCAAATATCTTGACCACGACTTTTGGTCAAGAATCAAGGTGAGATATGGTCAAAACTGCTTTATCTTTATCCCTGCCCTGAATGCCATAATCTAAATCATCATCGTTAGTTTTCCTCGTATACACTTATATGCCTACCAGTAAATCTGTTTCAAGTGATAGTTTAACATATATTCTATTGGGTTTCTTCGCCAACCTTCGTGTTTGAGACAATTTTTGACCATTTACTTTAAGTGCAGCGACTGTTCATTGGACGGTCCTTTTCAGTATAGTTCAAGAGCACTCGCATTTGGAGTGGTAGTTTCACTGACAGTCCTTTTTAGGATAGTTAGTGACTTTTTATTTCAGATGCTGGAGGAACTGTTTCTCGAACAGTCCTTTTCAGGACTGAATTTTCAACAAATTTGACCGGGATCGAATTTCCATTTGGTTGGTGCGGGCATCCCTCTGTATCTCGAGAACTATTAACTTTTGGACTTTGTGTCCATAGGAACTTTTGATCAGAACATCCAGACCTACAACATATTGAATTTTCAACGAATTTGACCGGGATCCAATTTACATTTGATTAGTGCGGGATCCTTTATGGAATGAGATTTTTTCAAAAAAATGCTTTCTCTGAGAAATATATCATTTTAAAAACCAAAAAAGTCTACACGTATTTTGCCGTTTTGCGAGGAAATCATTTTCCACGAAGTTATCGAGATTTTAAAATTGAGAATAATGTTTTTGTAGTGAAGAAAAATACGGCTATTGTTTAATTCAAAATTTTATGTTTTTATGGCTATTAGACGTAATTTAGTTTTCTCTTTCGGTTCAGGTTATATGAGTCATGAAATTCCAGAAAAAAATTTGAAAGCCGAAAAATTTTCAAAATTAACAAAATGGCGTCCGTTTCTCGGAAATAATTCAAGAATTTTCTTTACGGTTACCTCTTATATGCTTTATTATATAATTATCATATTTTTTACAATTTATTTATCAAAAAAGGTTTTGTACGATTATCAAAAAATGAAGAATAATTTGAGCAAATATTTGCAAGTAGCACCTTATTTACGAAGTATTATTGTAATAAAACAACTTCGAAAACAATATGTTCATATTTTTCTACTTCTTTGATAATCATACGAAACTTTTTTGGTAAATAAATTATATAAAAAAATTACAAAACTTATAATTATATAATAAAGCATATAACATGCAACCTTAAAAAAAAGCTCTTGATTTTGTTTCGAGAAATGGCCGGCATTTCGTTAATTTCGAAAATTTTTCTGTTTATATTTTTTTATGACTCAAGTAACCTGAATCAAAGAGAAAATTAAATATCGTCGATTAGCCATAAAAATATAAAATTTTAATTAAAACAATGGCTACGTATTTTTCACTGCTAAAGCACTACTTTCAATTTTAAAAACTCGATAATTTCGTTGAAAAGGTTTTTTTTCGCGAAACGGTAAAATACGTGGAAACTTTTTTGGTTTCTATATTGATACATATCACGGAGAATGCATTTTTATTGCATGATTTGAAATCGAATTGGTCATTGAAAAAAGAAAAAAAATTGTGTTTTCCTCTACATTTAAACACCCATGAAAACACTTGTAATTGAAAAAGCATATAATAAGGAACCCTCGAAAAAAAATTCATCAAAAAAAATGTAGTTTTTAGATATTACAAATCGCTACTTTATTGGTCTTGTTCTGATTTCAACAAATGAAAATGTTTATCTAAATTTTTTACAAAACATATTTTCAGAGAAGGCAATGAAGAATGAAAAAGATCATCGATGTCTAGGCCTCCATTGGGCCCTTTACATCCCACCATATATGCAGGTTAGTTGAACTTGCTTTCGGTAACAAAACTGTGTCTCTGAAATATCTCTGTTTCAGTCCGTTGAGTGCTGGGCAATCTCTGAGAACATGGTCAACAGTTTCATCCTCCTCCAAACACCATCTGCATATCGGGTCACTCTAGACACCGATTCTATGAAGATGGCGCCTGAGGTGACAATGTCCTGTCAACAATCCCACCACAATTCGCAGCTCTTTCCATCCCAAGGAGAGAGGCTCCTTAGTACGCCGTGAGCTAGGTTCAGTTATATTATGTTCCTTAGCACACCTCATTCCAGGAGCTCCCCTCCACTATTCAATAATTTTGCTTTCCAGCAACGATTTTAATTCCCTTTTGCCAATAGCAATTGGGACAGGTAATATTGATTGGGGTCCATACGGTTCAGTCGTTGAACCCAACTTTACCAAATGGTCTGCTTCCTTATTCCCGCGTATGCTCGAGTGACCCGGGATCCATATGAGTCTGACTGTGCAACCTTTCCTTGTCATACCATTTAGTACATCCTTGCACTCAGACACCAGTCGCGAAGCCACGACACTGGACTTCAGTGACAATATCGCAGCCTTACTGTCTGAGCATATATTTATTACTCTATTCCTGTCTATGTCCCTTTCACAGAGATGGGCATACTGCAGAATAGCATAAATTTTCGCTGTGAAAAATGTCGTACATTGTCCGAGAACGTAATACTCTCTGACTTCTGTGCTCCTGCCGAATACTCTGGCTCCAGCTCTTTCATCTTGTTGAGATCCAGCAGTATACCACCAGGATCCATTTTTCGGAAGATTTTGTTCTCCCTCCCATTCCTCTTTACTTGGCATAAATACTTCCAGGGAGAGGTTGGGTTTTAAAAGCGGCGTCATGTAGTGTGGCCGCATGGGTAATGATGGACATTTCTCCACCGCTCTTTCCCAGACACCTGAGTCGCTGCCCGTTCCTTTCAGAGGTGGTAGGTAATCACGATAGTCCACCCTCGTCAGAGCTTTGAATTCAGAAAAAGATGCATACCCATGTGGACAGTTCGTTTTTGCTTGCCATACTGTGCGATCGCCTCCCACAAGAGCTATGAATCCAGAAAAATAGATTCGACACTGCCTGTTACATTAGAAATGTTAATGTGGGTGGCACCCCCTCCCCGCTTGGTCGACAACTCGCTTTTCATACTGTACACTTGTGATATCGCTGCCATCCCCCAAAGAAAGAGGCTGGGTCCGTCCCTAGGCCCAAACCCATTTTTTTGTTGCTGTTCGGCAATATTTGCACAACCAATGATGAATTGGAAGAAGCAAGGAGGCACCAGTGAGATGGCCACCACGTGTGACTTCTTTTGTGGGGTGATCTTTAAACAGAAGAATTATTGATGTACATTTTAAACTAGTGCACCTTTTTAATAATCCTGAGATATTAGATAGAGTTCAATCTCACTTTTTAAAAAGTGTTAAGTGTATTCAGCTAAACGGCTGCAATTTTGCACATTTGCTTGATTAATGGTTTCTTTCTAGTTAGTTTTTTAATCTTTTTAAAATACATACATGTACTTCCAACATTTATTTTTTCCAGCCAAAACTGTGCATCCAATGAAAATTTTTCAATGGAAAAAAGCTTCAAAATACATGTGGTTATTCGATGGAAACATCTATGTTGTCATAACGATGATGACATGAAAAATAAGAAGAGATGTTTCAAGTGACGTCACTTTTATAACACACTACTTTATAGCCGGTGGTTATACCAGTAGAAAACGTTATATTACAGTCTTAAATCACACACCAAAAATCATTAAATTCAGTTACCACGTTTTCAAGAAATTTGAGAATTATAAATATTTTCTTTAAACTTTTACGACTTCTACCATCTAAATGAAGCAGTATCGGATATAACTTAGTTGATTTAAATTGACCTGTTTTGACGTCAAGACGCTGTACACGTATTTCCTAACACCCTGTATATTTAGATATCTCACAATAATTAACTAATTAGTATTATTTCAAAATATCAGTGGATCAAAGTTTTCATATTGAACGTAATCCAAGATCTAAAGTGCGCGCACATACAACGTCGCCAAACGTTTTGATAATTTTTTTGCAGGACAATCTTAAATAACAACAGAACAATGGGAGAAGTACTTTCACAATCTGTACGACAGCATTGCACCCGCGATAACACAGGAAACCCAGGATGAATATGCGGAAAGAAATCAGGCTCCAAAATGGATTATCACAAAAGAAGAAATAAAAACAGCAGCCACCAAATTGAAAAATCGAAAAGCCCCTGGACCAGATGGCATAACAAATGAAATGCTCAAATATGGTGGAATGGCACTACTAGAAGAGTTACATTCTCTCTATAGAAAAGTACTCAACTAGGAGAAAACACCAGAACAATGGAGGGAAAGCTTGACCATACCCATATTCAAGAAAGGCAACAAGACTGACCCGAACAACTACAGAGGAATAACACTTCTAAGCTCAACCGCCAAGCTACTAACGAAAATCATAGCAAAAAAAAATAGAATCTAGCGGAATCAGTGAGGAGCAGCAAGGCTTCAGACAAAACAGGTCAACAACTGACGCCATATTTATAATTCGCCTAATTACAGAGAAGCCCATCGAATACAACAAAGAGGCATATATGTGTTTTGTCGACCTCACAAAAGCCTTCGACAGGATCAGACTTTATGACGTTCTCGAACTACTTAAGGACAGAAACATATGGCATAACATCCTGGAAGTAATTAAATACTTAAACAGCAGAAATACAATGAAAATTAAAGTAGGCAACAAGACATCGAACCAAATTCTAATATCTACCGGCATAAGGCAGGGAGACAGCCTCAGTCCAATTCTATTCAATGTCATTATAGACGAAATTATCAGAGAGGTGAAAGAGGCCGGTAGAGGATACAGAATCGGAAAAGAAGAACTAAAGACAATTTGCTATGCCGATGATGCAGTAAGACGAAGACAACCTCCAACGGCTCCTGTACAAGTTTGAAAAGACCGCTGAAAACTTTAACATGACAATCTCCATAGGAAAAACCCAATCTTTCACGATCAGTAAAGAACCAAGAAGATGTAAGCTCGCTGTACACAATCAAAGCATCGAACAGGTCATGTCATTTAAATACCTGGGAGCAAACATCACCAGCAATAGAAACTTAAAAGCAGAAGTTCAAGAACAAACAACCAAAGCTGCCGTAATGTCAGGATACCTACGTGATATTATATGGAGAAATAAACATATGACGATACAAAGTAAGATCAGAATATATAAGACCTGCATACGACCCATAATGACTTATGCCATCGAAACAAGAGCAGACACATCATCAACCAAAAGACTACTCCGGACAACTGAGATGAGAACGCTAAGAAGTATCACGGGTCATACATTACGCGACAGAGTAAGAAACAATGAAATCAGAAAAAGATGTGAAATACAGGACGTCGTAAGATGCGGCAGAGGAAGAAGGAGAGCATGGAAGGATCATGTCGACAGGATGACCGACGACCGAGTGGCAAAAATTGCATAAGAAGGAATACCAAACTCTTCAAGGCTTTCTGGTCGACCGCCTAAAAGATGGAAAGAGAGCTGGACATCAGTGTCACAGGAACAAGAATAAACGAGATGCATTGACAGTCAATACAGGACAAAGTCCTATACTAAGAATAAGAAGAAGAAGACAATCTTAAATTTTATGTTGTTTCTGTTAACTGAAATCCCATTAAACCCTACGCAAGGTAAATATTTTATTGAAAAAAAAAATAAATCTGTATGTTTCAAAAAGTTATTTTTAATTTTTTTCAACATCATGTACTCGACAAATGGAAACTTTATCTGCAAAGTTTACAGAGTAAAGGTAATTGAAAATCCTCCACGTTAAACAATTATAAAAAAAGATTTCCATTAGGATCTCATATTTTTTGTTAAACATGAGCAGCGATTGAACCTTCTTTTTTTCTACATACCAAAGTTCTTATAAGGTATATACAACAAAGTGATGTATTAAATTAAAAGGGAATCCATTTACATCTCGAGAGAGATACTTTTTCTTAAAGCCTTGATATTTTCAAATATCGATAAAAAAAAGATATTTGCCATTGAGACATATAAAGAATTGTCTGAAACAGTTTTGTGTTGTTTATATTAAATCTCATGTAAACTTCCAAAGATAAATTTATTTTCTTTGAAACAAGAAAAGAGAAGTTTGCTTATATTTATTAAAAAACATTTTTCGATTGTCTGGGGCAAATCAAATAAGAGAGGGAGATAATATAATATAAATATGTTTATTTGAATAATAGTAAAATATTGTCCTATAGTAGTGGATTGTTCAAAAAGGGAAACATAAATCAAACATTTAGTAAATTTAATGATTCGTTAAAGTTATAAAAATCAAGGATTGAGTTAGAGGTTAGATAAAGTAAATTTATTCTTTATAGTAAAACTTAATCTTCTTCTTCTTCTTCTGCTAATGCCTATCCGTTACCGGATGTTGGTGAGCATAATGGCTATACGGACTTTATCCACTGCTGCACGAAATAAGCCCACAGTTGATGTATTAAACCATACTCGGAGATTCTTCAGCCATGAGATTCTTCGTCTTCCTACACTCCTTTTGCCTTGTATTTTGCCTTGTAGTATAAGCTGCAAAAGCTGGTACCTTTCAGGATTTCTCATGATGTGGCCCAGGTACTCAAGTTTACGCTTCTTTACTTGATACAAGATTTTTTTTTATTTTTTCACTTTATGAAGCACCTCTTCGTTGGTAATATGATTTACCCATGAAATCTTCAGAATGCGACGGTATAGCCAAAATTCAAAAGCTTCTAATTTTTTGCATGATGCTTCACATAGCGTCCATGATTCAACGCCGTATAGGAGGGTCGAAAATACGTAGCATCTGAATGTTCGCATTTTGGTGTTTAAGGATAGGTCTCTACTTTTGAATATTTTTGCCATTTTAAGGAATGTATTGCGGGCCTTTTCAATACGGCATCTTATCTCAACCGAGTAGTCCCATTCTTCATTGATATTTGTTCCCAAGTAGATATATTTGTTAACTCTTTGGATGGGTCTGTTATGTATCAGTAGTTGGCCGTGTATGCGTTTATTTTTAGAAATAATCATGAATTTGGTCTTTTTTGTATTCATCAGCAGTCCGTATCTTTCACTTACTTCTACCACTCTGTCCATCAATCTTTGGAGTCCTCGTAAATCATTTGAGATAATTACCGTATCGTCCGCGTATCTTATGTTATTAATATATTCGCCATTGATAATCACCCCGTCGGAGGTATTTTCCAGGGCTTCTCGAAATATGTATTCTGAATATATGTTGAATATCAATGGCGAAAGTACACATCCCTGTCGAACTCCTCTCTTTATCATAACTTCCTCGGATTCCTCACTTTCTATTCTGACTGAAGAGGTCTGGTTCCAATAAAGATTTGTTATAATTCTTAGGTCTTGTTTTCCTAATCCAGCTGATTCAAGAACTTCCATCATCTTATTATGCTGAACCTTATCAAATGCTTTTTGATAATCAATAAAGCACGCGAAAATATCGTGATTAACATCCCGCGCTCTTTGGAACAAGACTTGGATACTAAAAAGTGCCTCCCAAGTACCTAGGGCATTTCTAAACCCAAACTGGGTACAACTAATCTGTTCTTCGCAAATCCTATATATTCTTTGATGAATTAATTTCAAGAAAAGTTTAAAAGACTGACTCATAAGGCTAATCGTACGAAAGTATTCACAGTTTTTTGCACTTGATTTTTTAGGTAGCGTTATAAATGTACTTTTGAGCCATATTTCAGGTATAATTCCAGTGGAGTATATTTCATTAAATATATCTGTAAGCCATCTAATATCTTCTTCATTCAATAGTTTTAAGAATTCATTCCGGATATTATCTGGCCCTGGTGCTTTCCCATTCTTCAACCCCACTATGGTTCGGGTAACCTCATCAACGGTAATCGGCAAGAAATTTGGTACCCGGTAAGTGGGAGGATTTTCCGATCTGCTTGGGTCTTCGAACAACTGGTTTATGTATTCTTTCCAAATTTTTATTTTCCCTAAGCGATCTACAATGATGTTACCTTTGTTATCCTGAATTTTTCCGCTTACATTGAATTTATACAGATCCGATGTCTCTTTTATTTTCTTGTGCATGTTGAAAGTATCGTGTTTCTTCTCAAGTTCTTCTATTTCTGCACACTGTCTTTCTATCCATTCTTTTTTTTTTTGCACACCTTATCTTACGTTGGATTAGTCTTTGCATATTTCGGTACTCCATTTTACCTCTTTCCAATAATCTCCTCACTTAATAATATGATATAATTCTTAGTTGCATTAATTTAAAAAATATTTGAGGTAATATGGAATGCATACAAAAGTAAAAGAATGATAAAACATTTGGTTACAATTAACAGTGTAAATTTTTGATATATTTTGGCTTCTTCTTCTAACCGTGCTATATCTCTTTAACGGACGTTGGCAATCATGTTGGCTATGATGATTTTGTTTGCAGCAGATTTGAGAAGAGATTCCGAAGTCCGGCCATACCAATGTCTCAAGTTCTTTACCCAAGATATTCTATTTCTTCCCCGACTCCTCCTTCCAATTATTTTTCCTTGCACCATAAGATGCAATAAATATTTTTCTGGATGTTTCATTACATGTGCAAAATATTTTAGCTTTCTGGATTTAATAGTTATTATCAAATCTTTCTCTTTTTTTTTATTTGATTCAAGACAATACCGTTTCGCACTCCATTCATCCTGCTTATTCGTAGCGTTCTTCGATAGCATCACATTTCAAATGACGTACGGAGAATACGTAACATTTTAATATTCTGGTCCTAAGACAGATTTATATCATGGCCGCATAATATCTTTTTGTATCAATAAAATGCTGATTTAACTTTTGCGATTCTGCATTGGATTTCGATGGAGTGGCCCCACTTGTCATTGATTTGGCCTCACAAGTATGTTATAATTTCTATCCTACCATCCATCTGAATTCGAGCGCCAATGATACTGTCTTTACTTACACCCATATGTTTTATTTTTTTGAAATTAAGACCAAATCCATAGTTACTGCATTGTTCTGACAACTGGCAGTAATATGATTTCATTTCCATGTTAGTTCTTTATTTTCCACGATCAGAGTTTCAGTATATAGAGAGACAGAAATTATCAAGAAAAAGCCTAAAAGATCTGCTCGGCAACAGTATCATTTCAAATAGCTGAGAAAATTTTAACATAAATAAACGCAATGAGCTCTAAAAAACTGGAACTTAACATAGGCGAGTTAAAAATTAAGTGTTGCAAATAATATTTTTCAAATGTCTCATGGTTGTTACGTGTTATAATTGATTTTTTATTTTCTTTTTTGAAATACTGATTTATGTGGCCGCTGCGACTGAGGCAATTTAACTAGCTTCTTTTACACTTATCCCCCGTTTTGTCCGGAATCCCAATGGAAAGTTTTACACGGTAACCAGGATTGTTGGTCACGTGACCGAATATAACAAAAAACACTTGTGTCATATGTGTGACTGACATTTACATAAATGAGATCGATTCATTTGCTTGAACTGTCGAATGCAGAGATAACCGCCTGCGACAGGTATACACAATAACTTTCATTGCATAAACAAATATTTTGTGAGGTGAAAGTGGTTTCACTCTCAATAGAGCACGCAACAACTCACAAACTTACCCCTAAGCACTTTAGGACTTCATGTCCCACTCTAACAAGATTTCAATATTTTTCGCCCGAGTTGTGAGTTCATTCTGATACTGTTCGAAATCTGCATAAGAAAAAATATAAGTTTTTTTGGTTGTGACCCATATATTCTAGCTCTATTCCCTTCTTCGTTTTTGAACCATCTGTATATTAGATAAATGCTCCAGAAGACGATTTTATTGTATTTGGTTACATTCTGTTTAGTTCTCTATAATGATTTGGAATGGTATATTGCAACAGTAGCTTGAGGTCATATGATTTATTTCCATTTCCAACTCAGGACCTGCGATTTTGTTACTTAATATTAGATGTCTTATCATTCGCAGTATTCGTATTGACAGCGAATTATTTTGCTGATGGAGTTCCATTCATGCCTCTCTTTGAACCCCTAATTGTTATAAAGGAAGGGTTAGAATGAACTCTTCAATTGTAATCGGGTCGATTTGGTAGACCTTGTGATATTTAAACAGGCAACTCTTTGTGTGTAGCTTAGCAACATCTTGAGCTACCATACCCAGGCTGCGGCTGGTCTCACCACATTGGTATAAAGTCGATGCACTATATCAAGTGAGATAGTTTTCCCACACATTCGTGTAACAATCATGAAGGTTGTTTCTAACTTCCTTATTATCTTTTCCACGTACTTGTTCCAGATTAATCTGGAATCCAAGATTATCTCCAGGTATTTATCCCTTTGGAAAAGTATATTTGTGTTATCTTTCAAGATAATGTAACTGAGGTCCTCTCTTTCATAAAGGCTATTAAGAGAGTCTTTTTGAAATTAATATAAAGTCTTTCCTGTTCTACCTACCCTTCTATAACTCTAAGAGCATATATTCCCTTTTTCATGGTTGTATTAAATTTGCCCTGATTGTTGTCCTGTATCACCGTAGTAATTGTATTGAATAAGGTTTTATCAAACATTCCCTTTATTCCAGAAATGCTTCTAGAAGCATTCTTACGTTTTTCAATGTGTTATCCACTTTTCTAACTAGCTCTTGGAGCTTCGTTTCAGTTGATCTCCCGGTCTTGATGAAATGAACTGATTTCTATTACATCATCCCTGATATGCTTATCTATTCATTTCTTGAGAGTATTAAGAATAAATCACATTAGGCTGATTAGTTTAAATGGCTTTGTTGCTGAATAGATTAACTTCCCAGGTTTTATTATAACATCTACTCTGGTTACCTTTTCTATTTTTGATATTTATTCTAGACATAGAGTGGACCCTAGTATATAACAAATTTCGTTGAAGACCTGGTCTGCAGTTATCTTGGTTCTTAAAGATAATTAAGAATTATTTTTTTAAAACTTATTATAGAATTACTCTTTTTAAAAAAGGAAAAGAGTTTCTGGAAAATATAAATTATAGATATTAATTAAGTCAAGGTTATATAAACTTTTCCCGGCCGCTATATGTTACATTTTAGTTACACTCATTTATTATCTCAACTACTAAAGCTTTTAAGGCGACGATATAATCCCTTTATTGTAAAACAAAACGCTCCTTGAAAAGTTTTCTAATTGTAACATTTATAATTACCAACAATATAAAAGTTTTTCCATTAAAATACTTAGTAAAAGTGTCACTGTAATTAGGTAATAAAAAATTTAATTAAAATTAAAAAAAAGGAATTTTGAAGTCTGATGTTGCTCGCTAGAGTGAAATATTTAACTCTCTTTTTTATTATTGGATATAAAATAAGATATTTATCTCACAATTTTGTGTATGGGTAAGTTAAAGAGTGCTGTGAAATGAAGTTTAAATATTACATAAAAGTATAGAACTTGCGTGAATACAGGATATTACGAAGTATACTAGATGATTCACTATTCATTAGCCAATTTACTATTGATGGTGCTTCTATGTTCAAAACTAACCGTAAATCAAAAAGAGTAGTGAGTTAAAAAACCTTGAGAGTCAAACACAGTGTTACTGGTCACTTAGTTTTTATTATCTTTGCTAATTCCACAGAGCTTGGCTTAAAGTCCAATATGAAATTATTTGCTGCAGGTTACATTGTTTATAAAATAATTTTGAAGCATTTGGTGCTTATAACAAGACTTGAAATTATAGTTAGGGAGATGGTAATATGCACAAATTATATGTAGACTTCTCAGCCATAGCTATGATAGTCTGAATACGACAACAAGTTAAATATGTATGTGATTTTGGTGGTCATTGATTTTTTAATTATTAGAGTTTAGAGATTGCAAAAATAAAAAGCTCGCTTAAATTATGTGCAGATGTCCACCTTTCATTTATTTCATTGAATTCTCATTATATTATTTTCTTAAACATATTTATATTTTTTTAATAATAATGAAAATTACTTAATGACGAAATTGACATTTGTATGAAAAAGAAAGTGTATATATATATATATATATATATATATATATATATATATATATATATATATATATATATTTTCTTGATTCTTGAACTATAGATTATATCATTTTTCTTTATTTTGTCTTTTCTTGGGTTTAAGTTCTATATTTAATAAATACACAAAACGATTGACGTTTCGCCCTTTATTCAAGACATTTTCAAAATTCTTTCCTCCTTGACATTTTGCTGTCCTGTTACTAAACAGACTGGTACTGGCAACCAAGCCTACCGCTCATTTCAGCAGCCAAAGCCACGTGTCGCACCAAACGATCCCACCATGAGAGCAATGCTCAGCGTGTTTCAAAGCCAAACAAGTAAATAAATAAATAAATGGATAAGTTTTTGTCCGTGTAATTTAAAATAAAATTGAATCAAATATTGGCGAAGCGGACGTGAAAATTAGTCAATCTACATGATTCTCGTGTTAAAAAGTGCAGAGCTCTCCAAAATATGGAAAAATTCCAGGTCCGACAGATGGCAACAGCGCTGTTTCGTCCTAATATGGGACTCGTCAGGTCACCGCATTCGGTACAAACCATCATCTCGCCTTTGCATCCTATAAAGCTGAGTTTAAAATCAAAAAACAGCAAAGACGACGAGAAAGGCGACATCTCGATGGTAAACTTAATAACACAAGAACGACATGTGGCTTTGGCTGCTGAAACGGGCGGTAGGCTTGGCTGCCAGTACCGAAAAATGCGACCCCTATCCTTTGGGCAGCGCGTTTCGTGTACTCGATTTTACATATTTCTGTTTTAATTCACCGTCGCGCCACCATATGGCGGTTATTTACAAACTTTGTTAATCTGTGTGGTTCTTGTGTTATCAAGTGGACCATCAGGATGTCACTTTTGTCGTGTGTTTGCTGTTTTTTGATTTTAAACTCAGCTTTATAGGATGCAAAGGTAAGATGATGGTTTGTACCGAATGCGGTGGCCTGACGAGTTCCATATTAGGACGAAACAGCGCTGTCGCCATCTGTCGGACCCGGAGTTTTTCCATATTTTGGAGTGCTCCGCACTTTTTAACACGAGAATCATGTAGATTGACAAATTTTCACGTCCGCTTCGCCAATATTTGATTCTATTTTATTTTAAATTACACGGACAAAAACTTATCTATTTATATATATATATATATATATATATATATATATATATATATATATATATATATATATATATATATATATAAGTTGATGGTTTCTGAAATACAGGTGTCACGATTCAAATTTCAGTCTAAGTTAACTATGGCTAATTAAATAAATTTTATTTTTTTTGCATATACTTACGTTATAGTCAGACACAACATCCTTCTTTTTAAGTATTTCATAAATTCTTTGAATAACAAATGATATTATTCATTAGTTGGTGAGTTGCATTTTTTTGTCTTACTACTAATCTCTGTAGCTCTACAATTTTTTCCAAGCTCGGTTATTTTATCGTCCTGAATTCTGACTACATTCTTACTATATAAAGTATAGTTTTATGTTACATTTGATTATTAATGTTTTACCCCTGGTTATGTTGTTTCGCTAGGCATTCACTATACTGTGGGTAGTTGTATTTATTTCTATTGATCTTGAATTTACTGGTAACTTTTTCCAGTTGAAGCTGGATTTTCTTGCCTCCTATTCGGATGTAATTTTTTTTTGTCCTTTGGTATTCCAGTTTTCTTGAAACGTGGTAAAAACGTCGTAAAAATAAAGTTGATATTCAAATGCCCTTGAAATATATGTTGAAGGTCTTAATATTGTATTGTCATCTGATTTATATATGTGAATCAAATTTCTGCTCGATCGGATAATTGGAACTGAAGTTGATATTGAAATATACGTTTGAGGTCAGTTCCAAGATCACAATAATATATTGTTATCTAGTTCTGATCAATATTTAAAATTTCAAGTTTTTAGCCCATTGAAAGTTAACTCAAAATCGATTGCAAAATTTGTACCAAATAGACAGATAGACAAGAAATAAAAACGTGGTAAAATAGAACGTACCTTGAAATTTATGTTTCTTATATCAGTTATTTCCTGCTAATGTTGCTCTCGGTCCGATACAGCTCCACTGATGAGATCATGAGGTGATCGAAATGCGTATGGAGAGAGGACCAGAGCGATATTTGCAGGAAATAAACTGTTTGTATATATATTTTTCATATTCTCTGCCTGAAAGGATAATTTACATATATAACAAAGGATTTAAATTACTAATGTCCTTTGTGTAATTAATCTAAATGTAATGAGTCAATTTGTAAATTTATATCTTTAGCTAGAGATTGTAATTTATCTAAAAGATCAATTTATTATTCATCACTTAGTATATACTATAATAATTTTTACTTGTTCAATAAAATATTAATTACATTATGAAATCACACAATTTTTCATGAAATCCAACTATACATTTCGTATGTATTAGGGTAAGAGTGCCTAATATGAGAGTTGTAAAATATGAGATAGTTAGTACTTCCCAGCCAGTGGCGACGTTAGGTTGTGTACGCGTGGATTTTTAAGGAAGCACAATACCAAATTTTTGTCACCAAATATTTACGAGGTATGTTATAACTTTATAATTACACTAAATGCTTTTAGTTCACAGTAATTGTATCAACTAAATGATTAATTTTGCGATACATTTGCAGTTTTGTTGTATTTTCCTCGCCAACAAATAATAGACATCCATTTTGTTGAATGTAGATGTTTTCCTAATATGAGACACGTTGGGGCTCCTAAAATGAGATATCTTATATTAGGATACACACAAGGGTCATGGCTATTTAAAAAATTCCTTTTTTCTAGATGCCACGTATCAAAAGGAAATCCTGGGACCACGATGCCATGATACGATATGTGAATGCAGTGCGAAACAGTCAAATCGGTTACTTAAAACCATTAAAACATTTCGGTGTTCCGGTGTTATGTCAAGAAGGATGCCAATGCAGAAGTACTTGTCAAGGTTCGTACGGGGAAACCTCCAGGTTTGCTTGAATATTTAGAAGTAGAAGTAGAAAAATATTGTAAAGAATTGGACCAGTAATTTTATGGGTTACGTCTGAAGGACATCAAGTACATGGCGTTTTAATTGACGATCAAAAATAATCTCAAGCACATCTTCATCTTAACTAAATCATCTGCAGGTAAAAAGTGGCTACGTGTGTACATGAGCAGGCATCCTGATTTATCAGTTTCTGCTGCAACAGTAAAAAGATTCAATCCAGCTGCCATCAACAATTTTTTTGATTTATGTGAACCAGAAATTGGTAAAATAAAATCGGTTTCACACCGAGTATGCAACGTTGACGAGAACAAAATAACAGTGGTACAACATAAACGCTCTAAAAGCATTAGCGTGAAAGGAAAGAAGCATGTTGGTGCGTTGACGTCTTTGGTAAAAGGAAAATTAATAACCATAGTGACGCGCATGAACGCTTTTGGTAGCTATGTTCTCCCAATAATAATTTTTCCAAAGAAAAATATGACTTAAGAACTAATGGACGGTGCACCTGCTAGTTTTATAGGTGATTGTCATCCGTATGGCAGGATCCAAATATATTTATTTACAAAGTGGTTTCAGCATTGATCTCATAATCTTGATTCTAAATGCCCATTACACACATACAAGAAACACTGATGTGATAAATTTAGCTCGAGAAAATAATGTAACAATAATCTGCTTACCGCCACATTGTACACATTTGCAGCCAATGGATGGAGCGTTTATGAAACCGCTAAAACCTGGTAACTCCCAAGAGATAGAAACGTGGCTGCGAAACAATCCAGGGCGAACATTGAGCAACAAATATGTAGCAAGATTATTTGTCGTTGCCTATGACAAAGCTGCAACTATGAGTAACTCTGTCAATGGTTTTCGTAAAACTGGGTTAGTTGCTTATAATCGCAACATTTTTACAAAAGATGATTTTACAATTCTCAATGAGGAAGACCAAGGACAATCGCCGGATAGACGTTTGCAGATTCATCAGCTTTCACTTGGCCATGGAGTGTCAAATGAAAATCCGGAGGATATGCATCGCTTACCTCCTTCGGCAGAAAATCCCTTTGACATGACTGAAGCTTCTTCTAATCGCACTGTCTTGTATGGCAATCCCATACCTAGCATGTCATCTCATGTCTCACCTTTTGCACTTAGGCCAATGCCAAGACTCCCTAGGAACGATTCGTCCAAGAAAATCCGAACTGGAGCAGCTACCATAATTACTGGTTCTCCATATAAAAACTCGCTAACAGACTCTTTAAATAAAAAGAATGAAAGGGAAAATAAAAAGGGCCAGAAGAAGGGTTCTAAAAAGACAAATAAAACAGCAGACAAGGAAAAATATCATGTTATGAAGAAAAGCAAAGTTAAGGAGCCAGATAGTTCTAGTTCTGAGGATGAAGAATTGCTTGATCTTCCAGATAGCAGCAGTGATAATGAATCATTATACGCTGAATGGCGGCAGCTGAAGGTTTTCAGAAGACAGAACGGAAGAAAAATGGGCTAAATGTCAAGACTGTTTCAAGTGAACTCATGAGGTTTGGGAAGAAGTAACATCAGATCGATTTTTGTGTTCTTTGTGTTTAGATATCTAAGATTTAGAAAACTACTGTTGTCTTTTTAGTATATGTTTATTTTTGACATTGTTTAAGAAGTGCTATTATGAAAATTACTCTGATTATTATAAGTCTGACATAGATTATATGTAAGTTAAATATAGAAGGTCGTTACTAGAACTTGTTGATTAAAAAGTCTATATGATATATGACGTATGTTGTTGTTGATTAAAAAGTCTCGTCAATAAAAAGTTTAGTTTAAATTGATTTCTTTCTTTATTCTCTAAATTTAAATTTCAATGCCAAAAGATCCTAATATGAGATACTATCTCATATTAGCAACCCTTAGTATCTCATAATTGGAGACCATTTGCCTGAGATATAATTTCTGAATTTTGTAATATTATCTAATATAATAAAAAATATATTACATTACATTAGAGTCCCTATCTAACTTTGTAATTTTCGAAGCTATTCGTGCAATAATTTATTTTTTTTGGCACACAACTAAAAATTGTATCTCATATTCGGTATCGTTACCATACAGAAAAAAACATAGTTACAATTTTACAATAATTTGTTGCAGTAGAATGTAGAAAATTACATGATAACCAGAGAGTTTCTTATTCCACAAAAGCCGACTATAGAACCCCCAGCTTAACATTGTCTACCCTCCTATTATATATAATCAATATTCCATTACGAACTTATTTCTTCCGTGCTCATAATTCTATACCAAAATGAGTTTCCGAAACTGCATTTCAAACTTCTTCGCAAGCAACTTAACCTGAAAACTTACCCTAGAAACTTTATTTATCGATCTGTGCGTAAATTTCGCCTTTTAAAAATACGCGACCATCCCTTTTCGCTTTTCTCTATAGAAAACTTTTCTCGAGGCTCTTTTGTTTACGTTGAGGAGGAAAACCCTTCCGAGGAAAACTTGATGGATTGCTCTACAAATATTTTAGTATTCAAACAAGCCGATAAAGTTCGGCGCTAGAATGACGGTAAGCATCTGGATAATTGAATGAGATTGAATTTTCCTTTTATTAATGTTCGCAAAATGTTTTGTCGCATTGCGAAGATAATGATTGCGTTTTCAGTAAGTCACGACTCTGACAGGATAATTCTTGATTTGTTTTTGTTTCGAGTTAGGGCGGAAATTAACGAAAGCGTTTTAGAGGGCAGCGATAATTATATAAGTATTATTTAATAACTAATTTAAGTACGTTTTTTATCACTAAAGTATGAAACTGGAAAATTGTAAGATAAGTTAAAATATTTCATTAAGTACACTGTTAAAAATAACTTTAAATTTGATGCAAATTTAATGTCTATTCTACATTAACTTCAATAATTTAAATCTAAATCAATTTATTCATTTGTTGTACATTAAATTTGATTAAATGATAACTTAAATTTCAATAAGGTACTTGAGAAGATATTTCAAATTTCTGTACATTAAAATTAATTCGCATGTACCTTAATATTAAAGAAATTTACATTAATATTAATGGTACATTGCATGAGATTTCGGGAGATGGCGCAACTTGTATTGAACTTTTTATTTAGTATGATATAAGTTGCTTAGAAGAATCAATTTTCTTATGATGAGGTGTACATGTCTGCCAGTACTGATGGAAACCAATGAGTTCGAAACTGGTCTACAGATGACGGTACATTACCTCTGAGAAAATTTTTTTCCTTTTCCTGGTAGCAAAATTTTTTGACCTCATAATAATGTTGGTGTATTAAATATGTGATAAAATATCTTAAATTCATTGAACACTGGCTGTATATTTAATATATGTATATATATATATATATATATATATATATATATATATATATATTTTTGGAAGGAGTTTATCGGGTTGCGGTCTGTAGGATAAGAATAATTAACTCATTTTTCTTTTAATACTCAATATTTCGACATTTATTTTATGCCTTCTTCAGGAGTAAAAACTAAAAATCAAACACACAACAGGTAGTTCACAAACAGTTAAACAAAACTAATATGTAATTAAAATACTTACAAATTAGAGTTTCCTTCTAAGAAATCCACCCTAAACACACTCAACATCGTACGAAGTGTAAAACAACAATAAAACATTTAGATTTGTATATTTATACAGTGATACATATTATTATTAACGAGACGAAAAAGGGTTCTTTCTGATAACAAAAAATTTTTCTTTTAAGGTAGTATATACAGTTTAGATTAAATTTAAAATATTACAGTAGATGTTGCTAAGTTGGTTAGTATCAGATTTATAGTTTATGGTGTTTTTTGTTTTTTTAATATGATACATTTCCAGGAATAGACGACTTTTATAATTGTTTTGATGTCCTAAAATTTTTATGTTGTTGTAATCAAAGTGATGACCTGTATTCAAATAGTGTCCAACCACGGCACACGTGTTTTTTCCCAATCGGCAATCGCTTTTGTGTTGGGTAACCCGCTGTTTGAGCCACTGTCCAGTTTGACCCACGTAACAACCCTGGCAACCCAAACATGACATCTTATAAATTACATTATTGTTCATTAACAGCGGTGTTCTGTCTTTAACTTTAGAGAATAAGTTACCGGTTTTTATTATGTTGTAATTAGCTATTCTAATCTCAGGAAAACTTTTAAACAGTGACGTAATGGATTGTGTAAGTTTGTCAAAGTATGGTAACTTTTTATATTTATATTGTATTGGCGAATCTTCAATTGGGCCCTGGTATATATTGGAGTTGTATATGAGTTTGTTGAGGATGTGTCTGGGATAACCATTATTTAAGAAGATGTTAAAAAGCTTTCTCAAATTATCTTTTATAAAAGTTTCATCGCTAATATGGACAATCCTGTTTTTCATGGCGATAACGGTGTTAAATTTATGAGTTTTTGGATGATTTGAGAAATAATTCAAAAATCTACCGGATGCAGTCGGTTTCATATACCAATCAAGAATTAACTTATTGCCCGACGTTCGAATTACTTTTGTGTCTAAAAATGGGACACTGTTTTCTTTTTCCAATTCTATGGTAAATTGAAGTCTGTCATGAAATGAGTTAAATGTATCTAAAAGAGTATGAGTCTTGTCGGAAGGAACCGCGCAAATCAAATCGTCAACATATTTGTATAGAAAAGGTAACTGAAATGGCAAAGTCGGTATAACATTGTCTAGTAAATGGTCCAAAACAATAGTTGCCAGAATTGGACTTATTGGAGAACCCATAGGTGTGCCATAAATCTGCTTATAAAATGTTTGGTTAAAAATAAAATATGTATTGTTAAATATGAAGTTAATTAGTTTTAGAAAATTATCTTTGGATAAAGTGGTTTGTTGTTCGATAATTGTCCACTTTGAATTTAAGATGCCAGCTATTAAGTCAACAGGAATGTTTGTAAACAATGAGACAACATCCAAAGAAGTTAGTACATAGTTTGGAGGTAGTATGAGTCCGTTGATGTTATTAACAAACGTAAAAGTGTCTTTGATGTTGTAGTCATTTTGATCTTTAAATGCATTTTTTAGAATATCTGACAAAAATTTTGACAAAGTATATGTAATCGAATTTATTGAACTCACAATGGGTCGTAGTGGAACCTCTGGCTTGTGTATCTTTGGTAAGCAATAAAGTTTAGCTAAGGATGAACTGTAAATTGTAAGATGTTTTGCTGTTTGTTCGTCTATTTCGTTTTTAATTTTTATTTGTTTTATAATGTCATTGTAATTCTTTTGTGTGGAAGTTGTTGGATCCTTAAGAAGTTGAGTGTAAGTTGTCTGGTCTTGTAATATATTTTCCGTTTTTTGAATATATTCATTTTTGTCCATAGCTACTGTACATCCTCCCTTGTCTGACTGTAGAATATACAGTTCTGGATGTTCTTTTAAAAACATCTCCGTTTTCTTAAAAAGCCTATATAAATATGATTTCTGTTGAATTTGTGACCTTTTTAAAAAATTGGTTATGATGTTAGTTGCTCTAGCCCTTATTATGTCCCCAACATTCGTTGGTATGTCATCAATAATGTTCTCAACGTCTGCTAAAAAAGTATCAATTCTAAGATCTTTTTGATCGCCTGGAACGCCAAATTTTGGTCCCAGTGAAAGGAAATCTGCAACATCTTGAGGAATGTCAATGCTAGAAATATTTTTAAACCATTTACTGTTATCTGCAAATAGGCGATACTTTTTATCTGCATTTATTTGATTTAATACATCAAACTTTTTGATATTGCTATTTTTTATTTTTATGAAAAAATGATTATAGTGATTTTTTTGTTTTCTTTCGAAATCATTAATGATATACTGTGGAATAACCCCTTTTAGTTCCGTCTTGCTATTGACAATGCATTGTCTTATTTTATTTATGCTATCACAAGTCATACTAATTTCTAATGATAATATTTTACGGCTAATACATGTAATAAAACTATTCACCCTATTAATCATATGATTATTGTCAGTAAACAATATATTTTGGATATTCTTCATACTATCCTGAATATGCCCGGGGATGATCTCTGATGTTCTGCATCGTAATAAAAATATTCTTCGATTGATAAATTTGGCTAATTTTGTGTTGTATTTTGCCCATCGTTTCAATATCGAAGTGGTGTTTGCGCCATAAGTAGATGTTATTTCTTGATAAAAACCCATCATTTAAATTGTTTTTCTTTTTTGTTATCGACCGTACCTTAATAATTTTGGAAGGAGTTTATCGGGTTGCGGTCTGTAGGATAAGAATAATTAACTCATTTTTCTTTTAATACTCAATATTTCGACATTTATTTTATGCCTTCTTCAGGAGTAAAAACTAAAACTCAAACACACAACAGGTAGTTCACAAACAGTTAAACAAAACTAATATGTAATTAAAATACTTACAAATTAGAGTTTCCTTCTAAGAAATCCACCCTAAACACACTCAACATCGTACGAAGTGTAAAACAACAATAAAACATTTAGATTTGTATATTTATACAGTGATACATATTATTATTAACGAGACGAAAAAGGGTTCTTTCTGATAACAAACTTTGATTACAACAACATAAAAATTGTAGGACATCAAAACAATTATAAAAGTCGTCTATTCCTGGAAATGTATCATATTAAAAAAACAAAAAACACCATAAACTATAAATCTGATACTAACCAACTTAGCAACATCTACTGTAATATTTTAAATTTAATCTAAACTGTATATACTACCTTAAAAGAAAAATTTTTTGTTATCAGAAAGAACCCTTTTTCGTCTCGTTAATAATAATATGTATCACTGTATAAATATACAAATCTAAATGTTTTATTGTTGTTTTACACTTCGTACGATGTTGAGTGTGTTTAGGGTGGATTTCTTAGAATGAAACTCTAATTTGTAAGTATTTTAATTACATATTAGTTTTGTTTAACTGTTTGTGAACTACCTGTTGTGTGTTTGATTTTTAGTTTTTACTCCTGAAGAAGGCATAAAATAAATGTCGAAATATTGAGTATTAAAAGAAAAATGAGTTAATTATTCTTATCCTACAGACCGCAACCCGATAAACTCCTTCCAAAATTATTAAGGTACGGTCGATAACAAAAAAGAAAAAACTATATATATATATATATATATATATATATATATATATATATATATATATATATATATATATATGAAGTAAAATGCGAACAGTAAATGCAAACTTCTCTCCATCATATCCTTTCTGTGTTAGAGGTTGCGCAGTTAGAATAAATTGTTATAAAACGCAATTCATCCTATTCCACCACCATCGAGATGATGGCCTACCTGCACCACCATACCGAGAAGAAAGTCAAAACTTACCCTCCCCGCCACAGTGATACGGCAGAGGTACATGTTTCGTCTCTACTAGACTCATCAGGGTACCGACATGCACCTGACTGTGCAAAGGACAGATCGGAAGGAAGCATGCAAATACTGAACGCGGCTTCGCGTATTCTAACTGTGCAACCTCTAACACAGAAAGGATATGATGGAGAGAAGTTTGCATTTACTGTTCGCATTTTACTTCATTCATACGCGGAGCTGCATATAGTTGTACGTTTGCTGAATGTGATTTCAGCACTACAACAGCATAATGTGGATATATCAACTGCTATTGCATCTCGAACGGAGAAATCCGTGAAAGTCGCATAAACATATATATATATATATATATATATATATATATATATATATATATATATATATATATATATATATATATATATATATATATATATATAGTCACCTTCAAAAGATATGATCAAAACTTTAAATTTAATATAGGATTACATTAGATTTAATGGAATAAATTAATGTAGATTAATATAAATTATTGCATTTAATGCGTTACATTAAACGCATTTAATAAACTTTTATGAAATTTGCTTCCAGCACATTTACCTTAAATTTAATGCATTTCCTTTTTATAGTGTAGCGGATAAATTCAACATAAACCCTTAGAATTTTATTTTTAGTGTAAAGTTTTTTTGCGTGATAGCGAAATATACAGGGTAACTTAAAAAGGAGCTAAGATGTCATCGATATTTTTCAGTTATAAACTTAATTTTTCATTTCAGAATTAAAAAGGGCATATTTTTTTACATACGACAAGATAGATATAGATGTTGCTTATATAAAGTAATTGTAAAGAAAAAGTTCTTTAATTCACAAGATTTTCCATCTGCCCAGCTGTAATAACATCAACGATATTACATTTTTTTATTTCCAGTATCACAAAGAGTCAGTTTTGATATTAGATATTAGCATTTTGAATCTTAGATATGCTTTTAACATTCTTGGTAGGTGAAACAAGTGTGTTGGAACGTTTATTTAACTATTTAAAAAGAATTATGATTTTAATATATTCGATTTTTTAGTTTAATTATTTTTACAACATATATATTTAAATGGTTTTTTGAAGCTGCAAAAATATTTAAATTAATTAATGGCTTTAAATAGTTAGTTTTTGTAGTTGGTAAGAGAGGACGTTACTATCTAAGTAGATAAAACAGGATTCTATATTAGGTGTTATATTAGACAATTTCAACACTTGTGCTAGTGAGATTGTCCACTTCACCAAAGGATGGCCTTGTATGTCGACTTAAATACATTTCTGCGACATTTTTCTAGCTTTTTTGTTCTGGGGATGGTGGGATGATGTTTTGTTAGTAGGGTGGCGTCATTAAGTGCTATGAGTCTTCGACATATAAATCCATTTCATTGCCATACCACGTTTCACTATTCTTATGCCCCACAACACGTCTTTATCACACTATTACCGTACTGCTTAAGCTTACCTTTTTATGTGTATATTAGCTGAGGTTAGTAATGCTTTTATTTTTTTAGTTCCTTTATATCTAACAATTTGTTGGTCTTCGCATTTTTGTATATTATAAAATAGTGTTGGTGTAAATTTTTAGTAGCAATTTCTATGTCAGTCCTAACAATGATTTCTTACGCAATGTGTTTTTAAAAATTGAACTAACTAACCTATATTCAGTGTTACAGTTTTAAAATACATAATTTTAATTTTTATTGTTTCATATTACTTTGCTAGTATTCTAAAAAGTTTATTGCACATTTCCATATCAACCTAAATATGCCAATGCCCATTTCCAAGTTTTTATAAAGGTCAACTATAAAATTTTAACTTTTTAAATACCGTTCTGAACGTTTTGCTACAAGCATTTATTCTCGCGTATAAAAGTTTCTTCATTTTAACAGTTCGCCAACGGGACACTTTGATTAGACGAAAGTAATAAAAAATTTACGAAAAATTAAAACTAGCAAATTTCCAGTTTGCAGAAGCCGAACTTTTAGCGTTTATAAAGTCATCGAGCGAAATGAAGAAGTTCGCTTTGCAACTTAGCCAAAGTTAAGTCGTAACTTTGGCTCAGCTTGAACGTTGCACGCCTCAATGTGGTACTTGAAAGTTAAGTATATCTCTGCATCATTTTTATGTTAAAAATATGGAGTATTTCAGCAAATTTTCAAGTGGATCTGTTCCTAGTTAACTGCTCGTTAATGTTGGTTTAAAACTTGACGAGGCTTAGGAAAAGTTATGGAAGGAAAGTCTATTCGGTTGAGTCGGATGTGTCTTAAAGTTATAGTATATATATATATATATATATATATATATATATATATATATATATATATATATATATATATATATATATATAATGTTAAAGAAGAACTTGTGAACGTAAATATATACAGTGGGTTCGAAATATGTATCACATAGTCTTACATAAATAAATTTTTTTTATTATTAGCTAGCGACTTGTCTCGTCCGTGTCTGGGTAACATTAGCATTCTAATTAAGAGCTTTTTTACACTATTTAGTGATAGCGTTTTTTTCGAATGCGATGAGAATAAATTGCTCCTAAAACAAATGAAAAATGTATAAAAATATTAAATTTTACATTAAAGCCAAAGTTTAAATAAGGTAATAGACACAAATATAGGCCGTCGGGTAATATAAGCCACAATGTATAATTCACAAAGAGGAATTTTTGTAAAAAATCCGGTAAGGTTGCAATATTTTCTTGAGTAACACTAAAACTTATTGGTCCCCGCCTTGTCAAATCAGGTGAAAATTACTTTTTGGATACTTCTGGGTAGCTATTCTGGTTTTTCATAGGAAGTGATCATTCTCTTGAGAGAATAGAGACAATCCCGTCTTACGGTTATTCTCTCGATCGTGTATTACCGTATTCTCGTACGATGTGATGGGAGATCGGAAACAAGATCTAGTAAGCTATATTGCCAAGCGTTAATAGTGTATGCAACCATATAAATTGTGCATTTAATCCTAAAAAAGAATGTGAATATGGACATAACCCTACAAATAGTCGAATTTAAAATGAATATAATAAATACATAGACGTAGTAGAAATTAAATAAAATTACATTTTATTTAATCTAGACTGCGGACCCTTATGGAGAAAGTTGGCTCACGCTTAAAAAGAGATGGAACGTTTTCGAGGAGCAGGCCCTCTCCTTCTAGAGGCGGAGCTAAGAGGCTACGTAAGCGTGATTCCCCTCTAAGAAGGGATAGACTCGTTCCCGCACAAAAGCGATTCTCTATCCTTGTTCCTTCGCTAATGATGACATTTGACAGTTGCCAGCTGTCTTTTTTTTTGTTATCAGTAATCGGGTGGTGAAAAAATATTAACTTTTGGATTTTAGTTCCTTTGTGGTAATTTTCTGTAATAAAACTTGTGCTACTTAATGTAAAAATGCTAAAGCAAAAACAGATCATGCATTGAATCTCAATGTGATTCAAGGAAAGGCCAAGGAATAATTTTTTTAAAGTTGCCGTTAGATGCTTCTAGGTAAGTCCAGACGTTATTTCATATTTGCAAGACCAGTTTTTTCTAATATTATCTTGAAAAACATGTACATATTGTATATAACTATTTTAAAATCCGCCTAACAATAATTTGTATTTGTTTTGGTCTAAGCAAGGCTTGCAATTTAAAAGCCTTTTTTTCTTGTATAAATAAAGTTAGAAGTACTTAGTTATGTTTGAAAACAATTTTCATTAACGTTTCTTATGATTAGCATTGATTTTTAACAAAATGTGTGGCTAAAATTAGACTATCTTTCTTTAGGTGCAAAATCTGGTTTACTCCAAACAAAGTTTACTTGAAAAAGACCTTAGAGATGTTTTTCAAATTTAGTATGTGATTTTGAAAATAAGAAGGTCATGAGTAATATTCCTACAATATGGTTTGCCAATGCTGTACCTACCATATTCCCAGCTTTTACAATTATCTCTTTTGTCTCGACTGATGGGTCATTTGAGGGAACACCTACCAGATTTTTGAAAGATACTGGTGAGTATGTAGATAGGTCTTTTATTCATTTAATTTTGATTGCCACGATATTACTACTTTTCTTTTTGTATGTAAAAAAAAAATTTTGAAACAAATTACAGTAATTATTTGAAATAGTGGAAACACCAAATTTTTCATTGATCTTTTGCTTACCCATTTTGGGATCATGGAACATGAATCTGAAGTTTTTTTTTTGCAGTCGCACATAGTTTCCCAAAAAAAAAATTCTCTTACATATGTTTTCTGAATTATTCTTTAAATTTTGCCACTTCCATTAAAACACATTTGCACATTCTGAACTATAACCACAGTTTATATAAAACCGCATATTTTATTAACGTGTAGCTGAAAATATTAAAAATTGAGCAGAAAAACAAACTTAAACAAGTGTTGGCCCTATTGGCAGACTAATGCAATGTCGCCATGTAGTTCATCCTTTTTGCATGTTTTTTGATGCTAGATCATATGATCAAGAACATAATACAAGGGTGTATCAGATTGATAAGAAGAGATGAACAGACAGACGCACCCTAATAACCAGTTTTCTTAGGTTTTGGTTTTTAATTTTGTCTTGCTTTTTACAAGCCATCTTTACATACATAAATATTGTATAAATCTGAACTAACCTGGCTCATACTTGTTTGAGGGAGGATTGATTTGTTCTATGTATTAAAGAAATATATAGTACATGTCTTTATTTCTGGGAAATCTGACCCACGTCAAACAATTTTAGAACACTTTCACTAATTTCATCCTTATGTAGTATTATATGACGTCACCGATTTTTTTCTGTTAATCTCTTTTTAATAATTGAGCTGTTCTTTACTTAATATTCAGTTTTGTAATGAAAATTATAAATGTAGTGGAATTGCTGTTAGAACAATTACAATTTAATGGTTGTTTAAAATCACAAAGCATCAATTTTCCCGCCAAATTCAATGTCCTTCATGTTTCCTTTCAGCTTGATTTTTAGTGTTTTCTGCTATATTTTAACCAAATTTGATATTTAGTTTTATCTAAAATGCTCAATTGTGTTTTAGTGCAAGTGGGATTATTTCAAGAAAAAGGTAAGAAAATACAATGTGAAACTGAAAATATTTTTTTGGCAAAATTATATGCGACCGCCACAAGAAAACTTCCAAGTTCATATTTCACGACCCCAAATAGCGGATATCCAAAAATCAGCGAAAAATTCGGTGTTTCCACTATTACGAGTAATTATCCAAATTACTAATACTAATGAGATACAGACAAAGAAGTTTAAATATTTATTTATTACTACTAATAATAATAACAATCTTTATTTCTGATCTCGTTACATTTCTCCAATGAAATAAAAAAACAGCGTCCCTGTACTGTTAATAAATCTACACAAAAGATAATTTTTTTAAAATAAAGTACTTCTAGTTATTTGTTTTATCCACATATAAACTCATAAATTTGGCTATTATTTCATAGTAAAATAAGTGCATTCATGCTACTATGAAACAACACAAGTATTATGTTTTTTATCCAAATATAAAATTTGTTCACCATTTATCTTATTACAGTTAAGGAAAGTCCACACTGGAAACGTTCTGTTGATTCGGATCCACCACCAATTATAAGCCAACCTTTGCTTTTATTATCAGATGATTAAGAAAATACAGGTGAGTAAATAATTGTAATAATAATGCTGCAATAAATTGCTGCTGAAATATGTTTATAAATAATTTTACTGTCAAATTAAAAAAGAATTTCAGTTGAATTTGTACATTCAAAAAATGCATGTTATATTTCACACAGCATAAATATTAGACCTGTTCATACATAAATCATAAAGCAATAAGCACCAAACTCAATTTACAAAAATAGTCAGTTGACAGATTGCCAAGTGTTTTTATTACTTTTTTCTGATTGTTGATATGAATGGAGATAATATTTATATTGATTTTTAAAAAAAATAAATACGTCTATTTTAAAAAGTGATAAGTTGCATATTTTAGGTGGAACCCATACCGATGTCAGTGTAAAAGCAAATATATCAGATATGGCACAAATACCCCCTTATAATGAAGACTGACCCTCAACCAGTACCTCAACTGCAGTGTTAAAAAAAAAAGATCCACAACTAACTTCATCAATTTTATCAACACAGACTCCAAACTTTTTGTCATATTCTTCACCTAAGGAAAAAGATGCGCTAAATAATTAATACTTTTAAAAACGTAATTTCAGAAATATTTTACAGTGAAAAAAATCAGAATTCCACAATAGATGATTTTTATGATTTATGTAATAAATTTTTATCCAACTTTTTATAAAAATTCTAAAATATCAGGCACCAGAAGAAAATTAAAAACCTATTGTAAAGCGTTACACTTTTGAACACAAACAATTTGCATTAACTTTGTATTTTTTTGTCCCAAGAGCATATAATTTTGATTTTTTTTTTTAATTTACCGTCAATGATGGGTAACGTCGTATGACTAAAAAAAAATAACTTTTCGCCCTAGCATTAATAACCATGCTGCATTTAAAGCATAAATAAAAATTGCTTCAATGTATGAATTGGACATATATTGTATGTTATGTATACATGAGATGATCATCAAAACAAACTAATATAACATAAGCAGGCAAATTATGGCTCTATATGGTATTGGCAATGAAAAAAAAATTGGTGCCCAAAACTCATGTGATATAAAGGCCGGGGGGGGGGGGGGATTGTATCAAAACTGGAGACAGACCATTGCTTAATTTTTTTCTAAATACACCCCTAAAAGGTAATGAAATCATTTTGATATTAGAAGAATGTGTTAAAAAATTATGTATTATAGGTGTAAATATACACTCCCTGTTAACAGAAATGAAATCAAATTTTTTTCCAGTTAGCTAATAAGATTAAAATTCATCCTAAAAATTATGAATTTGAAATTGTTGGTATTAAATAGGTCTATCTATTTGATCCAGTACATTTGCAAAAAGTCACATATTTTATTTCAACTTGTAAAATGATTCGCATAAGTTGTAGGTCTTAGGGTATCTTATATAAATAAATTCACAGAACTTTGTTACCTTTTATATATATATATATATATATATATATATATATATATATATATATATATATATATAATAAAGTTGAAAAATGGTTGTGTATTGTATTTCATTATATATTTTCTGTAATATACTGTTTGCTTTAAGTTCATACTGTTATTTTATTACCTTACTTTGTAAGAATATTAGTTCCTGTACTTGAACAGTACTGCAAAAAAAGGACAGACATAATAGAACTGAAAACATAAAACATCTACAATACTGGAGAAAATGGTATTAATTTTTTTATTTTTTTTTATAGAGTTACTAGTTAGCGTTTTGGCCAAGGTTCCCAATTTCTATAAATTTTTTAAATGTATGAACTTTAAATCCAACCAGATAAAAGGTACATAAGGAGTATATTTCATACAAAATTAGATATTTAATCCACAAATTCTATATCCTTAAAGAAATTTTAAGTTTGAGATTTATCATATGAGGGCCTTGTTAAATCATTGATTCACTAAGGAATTTTGGTCTGGAGTGGGCTCTACAGCAATTTTTTGAACAGACTGAACATAACACAAAAATTTATTTTAAAGTAATATATATAAGAACAATACATTGTATTCAGTGAGCTGTTATTTTCTGGTGATATTTGCACAATAAAAACTTTATAGGTAATAATTGTAACAATATTTATTTATATCACTATTATAAAACTCGTGATAGAGTGAATAATGACGAACAGATCACAATAAGTCATAACAAAATATTTCCTTCTCACAAAGAAGAAAAATCAACTTTTGAAATATTAATAAAATATTTATTCATAACTATAACTGTTTTAAGATTATATCAAAAAAACTGAAATTAAGTCATCTTCTAGATTGTGTCTAGGCTCCACTAATATTTCAACTGCAGCTTCTGGCAATAAAATCCTATAATTAAAATGAAAGTTAGTTTTATACATTTGATAAAAGATAGTAGTTATACACGTTGTACTATGATCATTGTTCTTTCTGCAATATAAACATGAATCTTAAGTTTAACAGCTAATTGTTAAAATTGAATTCAAAATATGTTTTTTAAACCAAACATGATCAAAGCCAAATCATTTCCTGATAAGTTTAAAATTGAAGCAATAGTTAGGCAGGCATATAAACATTTAGGTTTTGTTCTTTAAAAGTCCATAACATTTACTATTGAAAAAACATTAAAAACTCTCTTTAATAGTTTGGTTAGATTTAAACTTGAGAATGCTACTGTGATTTGGTCTCCTTTTTATGTAAAATATATCCTAATGATCGAGAAAGTCCAAAAAAAATGTATTCGTATTGCAGATATATTGTTGAAAAGAGTCCATGATATAATTTAATGGTGCTTCACAACAGGAGGACACTAAGTAGTATTATTTACCTTTATAAAATATTTAGTAATTTAGCCCAAGATAACACAACACTGCCTTAAATCAGTATTTGTATACCTAACAAAACTCGATTAATAATCTGTTAGAACAAATTATCAAAAAAAAAAACATTCTTTAGTTCAATGGCTTTAAATTATAATGAAAATTAAAAGTTCGCTGACATATTTAGTGCTCCTAAAAATTTATTCAACCAAAAACTTAACGGAAGGATCTCCAATATTATTAATGCAATAGATTACTGATGGTTTATTTCTTGATCTTATATTTATTTTTTAGATTAGGTTTTAAGAAAATGTTGAAACTTTATTATAAGTTCATTTAGTTTTTTTAGACATTAATCATAACTTGGGTCACTCATGGTCAAAACTGGCGTTCACTTGACTGACATAACAATTTTGACTACATATAATAGGGCCAATGATATGCCTGTTTCAACCTGTGATGGTATTGGAAATAAATAATTAGCATATATATTATTACCTTTCTTTATCAGCATCATCTTTAGGGTTATCAATATCTTGTTTTGATATAGATACTTCGGGATACGTATAATCTATGCTGACAGGCCTTCAATAAAAAAATTAATTGTATTGGTTAATAACTATAATATCAACATTTAGTGTTTTTTTTTCTACAAGCAAGACAAATATGATTATTGGAAAACAATTAAAATTATTTAGTAACTATACAAAAAATACTGAAAAAATGCTTAGACATTTAATTTCATTAAATTTCTAATTTCAGGAACATTATTTATTATAAGTTCATACCTTAAAATTATTAATACAATCTTATAATTAAGTTCTGTTATGGTAAAAATACTGCTGAAATATTTTTTTGGAAATTTTTTTTTTGTAATAAACACCATAAAACAAAAACGCCGCAATATTTAATAAACTTCAAAACAAATATGTTTGTCATGAATACTTAAAATTAAAAAATAAGTACTTACCTAAACGTAATTAAATTATCCCATTAATATCCAACATGTTTTCTCACTATGTTAAACACAAACAAATAATAAATTACTGAATAAAGTTAATAATCTTTCAAATTAAAACGAATCACGACGGCACGACCTTGACAGTCTCCAACACAGCTGTTTTGTCGCCATCAATTTAGGTTGAAGGAATTTTAAAATGGTTGCATTCTGGTAATGAAGTAATGACGTCACATCAAAATTGTTTGCACCTATTTTGAAACAATTATAGACATGCTTTGAAATAAGTGAGCATGAGCACTTCGTCATTATCGTATTCGTGCGTTTGGAAATAATGTCATTTCAAATGTGTTTCAAAACGGATCCAAACATGCTTTAAACCAGGTTACCCCACGAGAAAATACCTTATGATTCAACAAATAGACAGAACGCTTCTAATTGGTCCATTTAAATGTCACTTTCTGGTGGGGATCCATCATGGCGGTCAAGCGAGAGGGGAATCGTGCTAAACTCCGCCTATAGAAAGAGAGGGCCTGCTCCTCGAAAACGCTCCATCTCTTTTTAAGTGTGAGCCAACTTTTTCTACAGGATCCGCGGTCTAGATTAAGTAATAATTAGTTTATTCTACGTCTATGAATAAATAATATTTTTAACCTATTTAATATTCTTAATGAGAGAAAAGAATTAGAAAGAGAGTTTTATTGAGAAAAAATAAATATGTAAAACACAGATCGAGATATTTTACTGGTAAAATAGCAGTTATGCGTGAAATTAGTTCAGGATACGGGAAATAAAATTAACATTTTCATTTTCTAAAATACAAATTTAATTTATTTTTTAATGGGTTGGGAAAATAAATATTTTCCTTATTTTTGTAAAAATGCTATTTTTTATACTCCCTATAAATATCAGGGAATGAAGATACAAAGTAAAAAAAATAAAATGAAATCTGTAAAAATTTATATCATCAATAAAATACATTCTGCATACTTGAAATATATACATAATATTTGGCTAATAGTAAAATTATTAATTTTCTCTAAAGTAGTTACTGATAATGTGTTGTTGGATCGATGTTGCTTCTTGTAGATCAGGGTGTATCTCTTGTTCTTGATGAACATTTCCTATATTAAAAAATTATTATCTATCTTTTGAAAAACATCTAAATTTATTCTTCAAGACACCACATCTTTCAACTGTACTCCATAATAAACTGATATCTATTAAATCTTTCCTCTGTTGTCCCTAGTTGTGAAATATCTTCCAAAGGCCATGGCCTTAAAAGAAATTCTGAAAAAAATAAACTTGTTCACTTTCCTCTATATATTTAAACATATTCTAAATTAATAACAAATTATCAGTTTACTGCACAATTAATTTACCTCAATCTCCAATGAGGAAAAATAAATCTGGGTTTCTTCTATAGATCATTTCCATTATATTGGAAATGTTAGATTCATTCCAAATATAAGAATCATGGGTACTAATATGAAATTTAGCATTTATATTCATGATTTATAAAGTTTCATCGCAAATTCTAGGTCATCTGTTACTGACCTTGTAATTGCAACATGAGTGCCGTCAATGTACCCTATAATACCAGGGAAATTATGTTTAGTATGAAACCTAAAATATTATAAAAATCTTCTATATTTCAAAATTATCTTACATATTACCTATTTAACACTAGTTTTAATTATTTTTTAAAAAAAGAAATTACATTTAAATTTTAAGTTTACAAAATACGTATTACTGCTAGCTGTATATAATTTACAATTTAATAGAAAATTAACATTTTCATTTCCTAAAATACAAATTTAATTTATTTTCTACTGGGTTGGGAAAAGAAAAATTTTCCTTATTTTTGCAAAATGCTATTTTTTATAATCCCTATAAATATCAGGGAATGAATATACAAAGTAAAAAAAATGAAATCTGTAAAAATTTATTTCATCAATAAAATACAGTCTGCATACTTGAAATATATACATAATATTTGGCTAATAGTAAAATTATTAATTTTCCCTAAAGTAGTTACTAATAATGTGTTGTTGGATCGGTTTTGCTTTTTGTAGATCAGGGTGTATCTCTTGTTCTTGATGAACATTCCCCATATTAAAAAATTATTATCTATCTATCTTTTGAAAAATATCTAAATTTATTCTTCAACGGTACTCCATAATGAACTGATATCTATTAAATCTTTCTTCTGGTGTCCCCAGTTGTGAAATATCTTCCAAAGGCCATGGCCTTAAAAGAAATCCTGAAAAAATTAAACTTGGTTCACTTTCCTTTATATATTTAAACATATTCTAAATTAATAACAAATTATCAGTTTACTGTACAATTAATTTACCTTAATCTCCAATGAGGAAAAGTAAATCTGGGTTTCTTCTATAGATCATTTCCATTATATTGGAAATGTTAGATTCATTCCAAATATAAGAATCATGGGTACTACTATGAAATTTAGCATTTATATTCATGATTTATAAAGTCTCATCGCAAATTCTAGGTCATCTGTTACTGATCTTGTAATTGCAACATGAGTGCCGTCAATGTACCTTATAATACCAGGGAAATTATGTTTAGTATGAAACCTAAAACATTATAAAAATCTCCTATATTTCAAAATTAGGTAATACTATTTAACACCAGTTTTAATTACTTTTTAAAAAAAGAAATTACATTTAAATTTTAAGTTTACAAAATACGTATTACTGCTAGCTGTTTATAATTTACAATTTAATAGAAAATTACCTAATTGGACAAGCTCATAATTCATTTAAACTTTGTAGCAATTAGATCCACTCTGAAATAGCATCGTCTCTATTTAAAGCATCTGGGTTTTTCTTTTACAATACTCCAACTGACACCTGGGCGACTTACTCCAGAAAGATATTCAACCCAGTTATTTTGTGGTAGTTGTTAGTCGCAAAAAATCCAAGAACCTACAAATATTTATATTTTAATAAAATTATATTAATATGGGTCCCTAAATCTAAAAAGAAAAATTAATATTAGCTTAACATTCTCCAAATTTTTTAAGAGTAACTAAAGCAGGTAATATATTACATATATGTATAATCCAACCAAGTAAAAAAATCATTGATGACTTGCTACTCTTGCATATGCTAACTTTATAGTTACCAAATATTACCATGACCTCTGGCAAAGCCCTGAGAATTCTATAAATGGGGTTATTTTTAGTACAAGATATCTTCGCAGATCTTTACCAAGCTAGTAAAATAAATTAAATGAAGTAGTGTCCGCCAAGTTCCACAAATATTTATATAATAGATACTTACCTAAACAGCTTCGTGAATTCTGAATCATTTAAATCTCCAAATCGACGCAACCGTGGTAGAAATCGACGATAATAATTTGCCATTTGTTTTTCCGTTAATCTGACATCCTCAGGTCCATCGTGGTTTAAAATTACTTCCTCAATACCCATTTTATATATGTATATTTGCGAATAAAAATATTTTATAAAATTTACAATATTTTCAAAACAATCATGAATTTTCTTCAACTTTTATAACCTAAAAATATCGCATAATGACGGGAATGACAGTATCGTTCTCTCAAAATCTCGCCGTTCTCTTGGTTCAGACTAGTAGAACAAGTTCTCTCAAGATTTGATGGATGTGACAATCGCTTAAAGTACCAGAATACGGTTTCATACTTTTTCGTGAAAACCACGCCCACTTTCCATCAAGATGATCGTTCTCTCAAGAACGAGAATAGGTACCTAGATGAGGAAAATATTCCATTGTCTATTTTAGCACACAAAATTAATGCCAAAATTTCTACACATTCTTCTTCTGAGAAATTAAGCCAATCGGTTAAAAAATTCTTGTCAACTTCCGTAAATAAGGGAAAAGTTTTAAATTATAAGGCTCAGCAGGTTACAAAAGATCTCTTCATAGCGCACCTCAAATTTATGCAATTCGTTCTTCTCTAGAAAGTCTAGTTTCATCGACTTTAAATACCTGAGTTCCATCAAAAAGTCAACATTGAACAAATACGCTAAATAATCTTGGTTTTGTCCTCCTTGTAAAAAAGACGAGCAGCAGGACTTGGGAATGTGTGTCAACTGTCTTACCTGGTACCATGAGGCATGTGTTGGTCTTGAACCTACTAATACCTATGATTTTCAGTGCAGTTAGTTCTTTTCATATTCTACTTAAGAGAAAACTTACATTTTTAAGTTTTGTTCATGTTTATGTTAACTTGTTTCTGACTTTTTTGCATGTCGTAACTGTCTTAATAAAATATTTTGTTTCATAATGACGACTGGCTTTATCTTCATGTTCACTCAAAATAAGTTTTAGGTAGGTATAAGTTATACAAAGGTTACGTATATTTTCTTAAATCAGTTGTTAATTGGTGACCCTTATAACCTAACTAGATTGCCAATATGAGCTAAATAGATGCGCAGAAGATTTTTATAACCAAGTCTTGTAGGAATGTAGTTAACAGCTTTCTAAATGTATACAACAATGATATATATTAGTTTTTTATAATGCTATAAAAAAAGGTTGGTCAAAGTTTTAGAGGTGGAAGTAAAATGCATTTTAAGATTGCCTATATTTGCCTCCACTAACTTAGTACTAAATATATCTACAGTTAATAGGAAGAACGCAAATATATATGTTTTTAATGCGATATACATAATGTACTTCTTTTTTCTTATGGTTCTGTACTGAACCTGGATGCAGTTAGGCTAGTATAGGCCTATTGTGCTCACCCTTGTCTTACAACCACTCTGTTAACTTAACCTTCTGAATAACTTTGTATAGGTCATTTTAGGTTTGCTGTCTTCTGATTTAATGACTCGCAATCACATATGATGTTCTCCACCATTTCTTCGACCTGACTACGTAGCCTGCAGCTGAGGTTTTTATTGTAAAGATTCATTTTATGCAGGTGAACTTTGATGATTATGTGTTCCACTATTATACACTTAGTTAATTTCTGTTCGTTTGGAATAGAAAATCATCAGCTTGTAAACAAGAAGTCTACGCTGCCCATGTTAAATAAAAATCAATTTTTTTATAACAGTTTAAGTCGTAATCTATACTATTGCGGAATTTCGATTAACTTTATCGTGAAAATTAAAAAAAATTCAATTCACAAAAATTTAAAATTTAAGTCTTATGAGAGATCAGGAGCTTGGAAATTTATTTTTAATTATACTACCATTTGTTGATGCATTAGAGCGCACTTCAGATCTTTGAATACAATCAATACCGAAACTTTGACATATTGATATTTTAAAATAATACAACAAATTAATTATATATATATATATATATATATATATATATATATATATATATTTATATATATATATATATATATATATATATATATATATATATATATATAAGGTGTTCAGGAAAATGCGGAAGATCTCTCGCATGTAAAAAAAAACAGGTAAAAGAATATTGTAAGTTCATAAAAACCTTTTTCATATAGGCCTCCTGTTCAGAGATATGGGATCCTAAAGAGCTGCAATAGAATCAAGTTTTTTACACGTAATTATTGAATCACCAGGTATTTTCCGATTTTTAATATGATATGATCCTTCAAATTACTATCCAAGAAGGTGTTGTGAATTATTCACAGCTGCAAGGATGGACTAGTTCTGACACTAATGACCCCATTTTGTTATGCCCTGTATGATAAGACCTTTGCACAACGTTTTTTAGATAACTTTAACTATTTACTAAAAATTAAGTACTCTTCATTCATGTCGCTAATCCTAACCATTTTCGAAAAAACGTCAGTTTATTTGCCCTCTTAGTCCTCCTAACTTCTGTCAGAGTGAATATGAAAAAGAGGAATTTTCCACTCACCATAGTTTCAATAAAAAATTAAACTAACTGCTTAGTTAAAAACTTTGTAATAGTATTCAACATGGGCTCCGTGAAATCTGATACACTCGCGGGCACGACGAATTGAGGACTGCTATACCAACCACATTAACTCAGCATTGTTTCTGATTTGATCACAATGAAACGTGATTCTCCGTAGAAGTTCCTTCCTACTATCGACCGGAGTGGAATACACCAAGAACTTGAGATGTCCCCACAAGTAAAAATCCAACAGTGTTAGGTCAGGAGATTGAGGAGGCCAGGCAATAGGTCCTCCTTTACCTATTCAACGGTTGCTGCACAACAACGCTGAAATAAAGTGGTACCCCATCGTGGATGTAGTACATGTTACCATGGGTTTTAAGTGGTAAGTGGTCTACTAAATCGTGAAAAGCGTTGTGAAGGAATTTCAAGTAAAATTCTCCATTCAGATGTGCTGGCAATACGAATGATCCAATTAAAAATTTACCAATGATTCCTGATCATACCTTCATTGATTGGAACTGATGTTGAAGATGCGAAATAATAGTGGTATGAGGATTTTCATCAGCTCATATATGTAAGTTGTATAAATTTATGATACCATTTTTGGTAAAATCTGCTTCATCTGTGAAGAGAATAGTGCTAATGAAGTTTACTTATTATTTCGTTGTTGATCCAATAGCCAGTTTGCAAACTGCATTTTACTGCGAAAATCTTCAGGAATCAGTTCATGCACTTTTCCCAAATTATACGTTGTTTTAGATGTATTAAACTGCGCTGATAATTTTCGAGTTCTCGTTGTTGTGACGAACGTACTGTTCTTCCACGACCAGCATCGGTACTTTATTTACAAAAATTTCTTAAAATTAGGAATAAATTTAATAACATCATCTTATTAAATGGAATCACCTACCATTTTCCCTTAGACGTTGGTCAACTCGTTGATATGTTTTCTGATCTGGAAGAGTACAATTAGGATATATGTCGTGATATAACCTCCTGGCTTCCAAAGCATTGCAAGATGCAAAACCATACATCAGATGCATATCTGTATATTCAATAAATATTTATTCCACATTGGGAATTATTTCAGAATTAATTTCACCACGAAATATTCAAGCAAAGAATTAATATGTCACCGATGTGATAGTTGATAAGTTCTAAAATACAGGATACTTATTTCTTTCGTATCTAGTAATGTTTGCAACAACAATACTTCATATTTGTTGCCGATAAAATAAACCGCACATTTTTTGCGAACTTAGATCGAAGTGCAATTCACAGAATTAGACCTTTTTAACTACAGAAGTAAACTCTAATTTTAGATCGAATTTTTTTTTATCATAAGGTTCAAGGTTGAACATTTAATAGGAATAAAGATGTATCTTATATCCAAATACGCCAAATACATAATGTAAATAAAATGACATTTTTTTCGAAAACGGTTTGGATTAGCGACATGAATGAAGAATACTTAATTTTTAGTCAATTGTTAAAGGTATGTAAAAAACATTGTCCAAAGTTCTTATCATACAGGGCGTAAAAAAATGGGGTCATGGGTGTCACCTCTAGTCCGTCACTGCAGCTGAGAGTAATTCACAACACTTTCTTGGACAGTAATGTGAAGGGTCTTATCTAGTATACACTATATTAAAATATTGAAATATTGGGTTCAATAATTATGTGTACAAAAACTTGATTCCATTGCAGCGCTTTGGGAGCCCATATCTCTGAAGAGTGGTCTATACTAAAAAAGTTAATGTTTTCTTCATCTGCAGGAGATTTCCCATATTTTTCCGGGCACCCTGTATATACATCTATGTAGCCTGTATATATATATATATATATATATATATATATATATATATATATATATATATATATATATTATTTCCTATATATGATTCGAAATCTTCATTTTAAAAAATAATTATCATTTTATATTAAACAGAATTGGGTGCTTATCTGATTTTTTTATCATCCATCATTGCACTGTGCGACAACATTCTACTATGAATAATGAGCAAACACGCAAAAACACATCAAAAATCTATTATATACGACCGATAAAAATGGCCGAGATCAAATAGCCAATTTATATTTCCTGGTCCTGAGATACTTTGTAACCTATATATATCGAGGCAGGAACTCTGACAGTGAGGGATGGCCAAAAACACATATTGCTAACACTATAGGCTATTTAAGGCCTAAAAGCTTTTTGCTATACAGGCTAAAAGAACGGTCTTTAAGGATGTATCTGTAGAAGAAGTGTACCGCATGGCAGGTTCTTTAGCACTTTTGTTGTTTAGGAAAGATATTTTTATCTTGCGTTATCAAGAAAAATTCCTTTTAGACTGATAAAGAAAAGATAAAAAGTGATAACTAGACAGTATTAACTATAACAACACCAAGGGTGTATCATGATTTTCGAGTTAAGATCCTAAATTAAGTAATAGTTGCCATAGGAGAAGAATAAAACTAATTTTAATGTATTCATAAGCACTTTGGTTTACTGCATTAAGATTTACCATGTATGCAAAAGCATAAAGTTTGTTTTCTTCTTTAAGTGCAGTGTTCTTTGCAGAGCGTAAGCAAACTCTCGCACATTGCTAGTCGGATATGTGGCACCATAATAATAATAGCTATGTTGTGTTAACATGTGTATAAATATGGCGAGTTGCGTCCATGACGAGCTCCCTTTGAGTTTTTCGATCTCAACTGCCGGTGTCAAAGGAGATAATAAAAGGGCAAGACGCCATCACGCCCTTTAAACAAAGCTTTCTTTGCAGCGAAATCGATGGCACAAGAAATATGATGTAAATGGCTATCATCCCGGATGTTTTTATTATCTCCTTTGATGCCAGCCATCGAAGGCTCAAGAATTTTATGATAATTTGCGTGATAAGCTCTACATCAATCAAAGTCGTCAAAATTTTTAATTTATGGAGCCAGGCGATTTAGGAAGAGGCTCTAGAGGCTTGCACATGTTGTAAATGAGCTAAGCCGATACCATTTCGATGCCACAAGGAGTCTGTCGGATGGGTAGATCCGAAAAAAAACATAATTGATTTGCATTCAGAATATCCTAGTTGTTTATTTCGATTTACCCTGCCTGTGATTTTGATTTTATTCAATAGTTTTTTAAATTTGGACGAATATGAATAATAAGCTAGCTAAGTTATGTTCAGAACTTCGAACACACCCCTGTAGAATTAGCATAACGTCAGAACTAGGGCCCAGTTGTTTAAACGCTGAATAATTTAATAATATTTTTATTTATATTTGAAAAAGTGCGCATAAACAGTTGATGTTTTATTTCTTGGTACACACACGTCGATTTTATGCTATCCTTTTATAATTGCATTATTTAAACGAGTACCATACGATAATCGGTATATGGATTCTAGACTACATTAAAGTATGAATTTATGGTTGCCTAAATTATTATTATTTTTATTTTCAATATGTAAACAATATCTAACAATATTTATCAATAAAAATAGGTTTTTAAATCGCCTTTTTGTTAATATTAATTGTAAACTTCGCATTTATAATAATTTCTAACACTTAAAAACACTGAAAGAGTCACGACAAGCAAAAGAGCCTTTTCCCCACCGACCATAAACAGCCTTCAATCAAATTAATTTTTGTTTAAATTTCTAGGGTCTGTACGAAGGTTCAGAAGTTAAAATAATTTTGCTGTCTTTAATATATTTATTACAGTATAAATACTGTTATTATTTGAATTTTGAGATAACTGATGATCTTAGTGTCCGGTAAAGGATCGGCACACGAAAAAGGAGATAAGAAAAGGAAATTAAAGCTACAGTTTACCATATTTTAAATTTCAATATAAGAAGTTTTCCCAGTTTATTGTTTTCCATAATACCATTAAACTCATATTCGACTAATAATATACTACTCGTTTTTTGAGGGTTATATTATTTATTTATTTTTGGTGGAAAAGTGAAACTGTTAGCGATAAAAAGCGATGTCATCATGAAGACTTGGTAAGCAAATTTTATTATTAATGACTTAGTTACTAACATATTTTAAACGTGTCAGGAATATCGGGAAAAAAAGTATCACTTAGAGCGAAATATTCGGTTAGATGTTTGAAAACTTTTTCAGTACAATAAAAAGTATATATAATTACTTAATAGCTGGAATGTCTATGAAGTTGGCAAGTGTAGGAAGATGTTTTTAATTTTTAGGAGTCTTATTTGCAAGGGCTTTATGGCATTTATACCAAGAATCTTCACCTGCAGGACAATATGTATGTTGTGGCATTCCGTCTGTAGAAATCTTATGATAGAATCCTGCGTAGATCTCGTTGCGGATATTTGTACGGAATTTTTATATCTTTGGATGGCTAAATTCTAATTATTTGAAAATTCCTTCTTCTATATAATCGTCAAATTTGCTTTTGCCTGCACGCCGTCATCGACTGTTTTCATCCATCTTTTTAAACTCGACAACAGTTGTGATGATGCTGCTACAAACTACGAAGGTCTATTTACGTTCTATAATGTATGTAAAAACGTTGAACAGAGAAAATATAATCATTAACTATAGGTGGGGATAGTAACAATGAGAGATTTACCCCAGGGAGCAGCTGCTCCATTCAAAGAGAAAAATAAGCGGCTGAGTCAGCGCGCGCGCTACGGTAGTAACTTGCAGTGAGGGAAAAAATACAGATAACATGCTCCGATCTTTCTAGAATTTTGACATAATATATTTGAATTTATGTACTTTAGAAAAAAGGGAAAAAGTCTATTTTTTGTAGTGATCAAATCATGATCCCTTAAATTCTTGTTGAAACCTTGACAGCTATCAATCGTTTCTCATTTTGAAATTTTAGAAAATGGTATTTATTCACTATTATTACTATAAATCGTCCAAATTTGACCCTTATCTTTATTAAAATAAAGAAAAAATGATACTAAAATAAAAAAGAAACAAAAACTGCCCTAATAAATAATTTTTATTTTTCTTTTAACTTTACCCAGCTACCGGTTCCGGAATCCCGCTTATGAAAAAACGTTTTGCCTCGTCCATATCGACTCGAATGTGCTGTGAATAATGGAGAAACACGCAAAAACACATCAAAAATCTATTATATACGACCGATAAAAATGACCGTAAGATCAAATAGCCAATTTATATTGCCCGGTCCTAAGATACTTTGTTACCTATATCGAAGCAGGAGTTTTGACAGTGAAAGATGATCGAATACCCATATTGCTGTCATTACAGGATATTTAGGGCCTAAAAGCTTTTTGCTACATAAGCTAAGAGACTTATCTGTCGAAGAACTAAAGTAAAAAAAGTTCTTTTGCACTTCTGTGATAAAGAAGATATATGTTTGTTTTGATATTCCAAATGTAAAAAATTGAGGTATATATTACGGAAGAATGAATTTAAATACTATAAAAACAGGGGCGGGTTAGAATAAAGTGTAAACCCACTCTAGCTGATTAGCTTTGAGGGTTCTAAAACAGGAAAATTTGATATTTGTAGATAATCTTTCTAGAAGCATTAATACATGGTTAAAAACTTGTTTTAAAACTAGTACGCGAGCTCGTTTTAAGGGCACCTTAACCCAAAAGGAAAAACGGAACCCTTATCTCTTTGTCATGGCCCCTTTTTTCACGGAAATACTTTTTTTTTATCCTAATTCTTAGAATTTTTTATATGTTTTGAGTATATCCAGAGAAACTATACACAAGTGTCTCGGAAATATTTTCTCTGAGCGATGATGGAGTTAAGAATGTATGGCGTAAAATAAAATATCTTTTGAGAGACATTTATGACAGTTAAAAACAATAACACATAATGATAAGAAGCCATGGATGATCGGCGATATTCTAAACTTAATGGAATGGTACCGAAGATTCAAATGCTCAAAGAGCATATCTAACCGAACAGTGCCAGGAGTTGGAGACTAGTTTTATCACTATATTTAAGAAAGTAAATTCCAGAAGGTGCAGTGAACATAGGATAATTAGTTTACTAAGTCATTTGTTAAAAAATATTTCTAAGATTATCCATAGCCGCATATATTTATTTCATTTTATTTTATTTCATCTATTTACACTGCCCTACAGAACCAGAGTCACTATTATTAGGCAGGAAAAAGAACGGGGTTTCATAAATTCTAAAGTTATATACATAATACAGACAGTACAATAAGTGTAACATAGCCTATAAATCAATCACAGATATATATATATATATATATATATATATATATATATATATATATATATATATATATATATATATATATATATCTATATATATATATATATATATATATATATATATATATATATATATATATATATAAACGATTTGACAACAGAATAATTGCAGTAAAATATATCAAATTTGTCTTTCAGATGACCATAAAGGGAACACATCGAGCATAATGGGGAGAATTGTAATAAATTAGTTTTTGGTTTCGGCAAATATAGACATACTGGAAATGTAGTTATCTCTGGAACATGAAAATGAATTCTCGCAAACAAATCAGTTGCCAAAATCTTGTTATTAACAAGTTTACACAAAAAAAGTACACGAGCCCCTTTACTGCGCTTCTCCAGGGTTGTGAAATTAAATCTTGTCAATGGGTTTTCGCGAGGTGTAGTAGGCAGTGGATGAAACCCATTCGATTTAAAGTTTAATAATCTTAAGAAACGATAATGAATTTTTTCATTTTTTCAATTTATCAGAGTGTACTTGGTAATACGGATACCAGATAAGTGAGGCATATTCCGATCGTACAAGAGAATAATATAACGTGCTTATGACTTCGAAAGACTGATATTCATGACCAGATCTCACTAGAAAGCCCAGGGTTCGGTAAGATTTTGATATTGTATCATTAATATGATTGACAAATGTGAGTCTTTCTCGCCTTAGAAAAGCACCATTGATCCTATAATCATGCAGCAGAGGCATTCTGTTTCTTGAAAATGACATGAGATTGCACTTGTCTACTTTGAAAGATAGTTTCTTTTTAGATACCAAGCACTTAATTTTATGAGATCCAGTTCAAGGCTCAAGCAATCGCCAGGATTCTGTATGTCCGGGAAAATTTTTAAATCGTCTGCGTAAAGTAGGCAGCTGTTATTCAACCCACATATGATATCGTTAATAAAAACGTTAAAAAGTAAGGAATTGAAAACAGATCCTTGAGGAACACCCGACGTTACTGTAAAATTAGTATATCTGTGACCACGGTATTCAACATAGTAAGAGCCGTTTAATAGGTAACTTTCGAAAAATTCAATAAGATTGTCATTAAAACCAAAGTCCGACAGTTTGGAAAGTAAAAAACCGTGATCAAGTCGATCAAACGCTTTGGAAAAATCTATGTAAATGACATCGACCAGAGTGCCAGAATCAATACGCTCTGAGACTATACTGTGCAATAGTACAAAGATTGGTCACGGTTGACTTTCCAGAAGCAAAACCATGCTGCTAATCGATCATAAGCGACGCTATGTAAAAGGATATTTGTTCCTGAAAAACCCGCTCAAATACTTTTGCAAAATTGCACATTATCACTATGGGGAGATAATTTTCGACCCTGGTTCTGTTATCCTATTTAAAAACCGGATAGATTTTTGATTTCTTCCATAGATCAGGAAAAATTCATTTCTGAATGCATAAATTAAATCATGACTGGCATGCCTGTTATATTAATTTTTAAAATGCCTTGGAACTGGTGAAATATGAAAAATTGATAGACGTCCTCAAAGAGATTACAATAGAAGGTGCGCTTCATTGCTCACTTATATTGGAATTAAGCTTTTACTACAGAGGTCGAGGACACGAAGTCACAGCAAATTACCATAAAGCGTGGAGAGAGACAAGGGTAAGTTTTCTTTTTGATCCTATTTAAAATATTCTAAGAAAGTATTTTTAGGGAAGCTTTACTGAGCAAAAAATAGGGCATTATTGTTAATGGGGAAATGATAAATAAATTGAGATATACGGATGTCAACGGTCTCTTAGCTACACACTCACATTATAAACAGAACTAATTGAAGAGCATCATTGAAGCAGGTTTAGAAGCTGGGTTATAAATTACCATTAAGAAAACAAAAGCAAACAACTTTCTGAAATATAAAAATAGGAGACACCTGCTGGAATACAGTACAGTAGTTGGAGTGCCAATTGAACAGGGACTGAAACAATAAGAATAAAATAAGATGGAGAATAGAACAAGCCCCATGGTTGGTTCCTCAAAAAAATGTGTAAAGTATTGTGCAGCAGATTCTATAACTTTTTCAGAGTACACATGGGTATAGGCAATGCTTTAGAGAAAAAAAAAGTCACAACCGTTAAAATGAATTTGTGAAAAAATTATTTCGATCAAATTTGACTAAGATGTAGCTATTTCAAATTTATCACTTTTTGCAATTATTATCGATTTTCGTCCAATTTTCAATTTAAAAAATGTGTATTTATGCAATGAAAGTTAATGTTATATTAATGTTATAATAATAAAATGGGGTCTTTTAAATACATAACAGAAATGTTGAGTTTTGTATTAAATCTAAATTTTTTTTTATTAAATAACCAGTGTAGAAATAAAATAAAATGAAAACAAAAATCTATGTTAAAGGTAATATGTACAACTCAATTTATTTTATTTTTCCATTCCTTCAAACTATCATGGATTGTCAAGAGCAATATCTATTTTTTCATCAATATCTTTTTCAATATCCTCTTCAGAGATATTTTGATAAGCTACATTTTCCCTGTAGACTCTTGTGCATTCTTTACAGAAAATGGAGCATTTGCATTCTATCTGGCAAAGACTGTGGTGCAGGTAGCTGGGTTGCGGGAATCGGCATCAAACAACTTTTCGTTGATTTCCAACCCCATTCAAAAACATTTAATTTGTGCCCTCTCCATGATTTCATTTGAAAACAAGTTCGCAGTCCACGCAATCTTGCAGCATCAGATGTTGGGGATAATTGTAACAGTTTAAATATCATATTCTTGGACTTGATTTTAAATGATGCTAAACGATATTAGCTAAAGACATCATTCGGTTTCGCCCATATAATAACGTCATGATCGATGTTGCTGCATTATCTATGACATCCTTATTTGCATCATCTTGTAAAAAAAAGTTTTCTTCTTGCATATGTAAAAAGTTAAAAAAAAATATCATTAATTTCTTTTTTCCAATGTTGGAAAATGCAGATGTGGCATTCGCATCACTAAAAGCATTTTTTATTTGTCTGATTTTACCCAAAGATGATAAATCCTCTTCACTTGTTTTTCTTTTCGTAGTAGCAGTAATATTTGTCTTACGTATATAACTATTATAACATTTGAATATTTTCAATACTGCTTAAAAGCATATGTTATCCATCATCTCTTTTGAGGCTGGCTTTTATCACACTTTTAATTGCTGTCCCTTTAAATGTTCTAAATGTTCCAATTTTTAATTTTTTAGTACAAAAGAAAGCTTCATTTTAATAATACGTGATTGATGCTCAAGCAAACCATGTGATATAGCGTAACCACGTGCGTATTCCCAAATTATAAAGAAATGTAAAGCAGATCGTCTTGTGCTCAGCGAATTCGCTTCATATTTGACTGCCAAAGAAACGTATTAATTCACCAAAATGCTGTTATTAATTTGTTCTTTAGTACCTTGTTTTTCTCCTTATAGTCAATAGCTTAGTATTTCTTTAAATTAAGAGAGAAAAAAACTGATTCCATTCTAGAATTAACAAATTAGTTATTTTTGTTTTTCTTGTTGTTGACGAATGACTTGAAAGAACTGTATAGAAAATCAAAGATTATTATAGCTGTCGTCAGCTATAATTGGCTTTGCTACTAGTCTGAATGTATTATGTGCTGACGCTGGAACATGTCTATTTACTCAGTTTTTGTATATCTCCATTGTATAATATGTATATTTATTATTTGTACATTTTTAATAAACCTGTAAAATTTTGCTGATTTATAAATATTTTATTGAAGATAAAAGAAATATATTCGTGACGTTAGCAGAGTTCCTTTGAACCGTCGTCGTTAATTTTCCCTTTTTCCACTCTTCTTCGCGTTTTCTCATAAAACATAATTGCTTTATTTATTTACGAAGGAATGTTTCCCCTACCGTTCTCCCTAACTTGGCCCATATTGCACTTTAAAGGGTCATTCTTCCAGAAATTAATTATATCTAAATGCCAACTGTGTTTATTTCATATCATGAAATTGTTTTTACTTTTAAATGTATAATTCCATTCGAACCAAACGTTGTTCAGAATTCATATTCATTCATATCCTCAGGTAAAATTTTTCCATAATTAAAATCGCTCTAGTAAAAACAATTATGTTATTATAGCGTTGTCATCGATGCTTTGTTTAGGAAATATGATAGAAAAATAACTGAAAATGTTTTTAAAACTTACTACCGCATAATTGTTCTGCTGCTAAGTCGTTAGGAATACTTCGTCGACTAAAGAAGGTCCTCGAATCCTATTTGATTCAGAAACCTTAGAATTGTCGACAGCTTAAAGTGGATAGCTTCCCTTTTTCTATTTGGTGTACTGCTAAGAACCTCATTACATGGTTTTCTAAAGAGCTGCACTCTGAAAGGATATGAATAGAGGTTTCGTCCTCCTCCTCGCAAAATCCGCGCTCTTCTCTTTCCGAGTTTCTTAAGGTGTTCCTTCAGGTGGCAATGCCCCATCAGGATTCCAGTCAGAACTTAGTTTTTGCTTAGGCTTATGTATCCCTCGAATCTCTTCTGGTCGTAGTTCTAAAGAAGTATCTTCGCTTGCCTCATTTCCTGAAGATCCGCCCAGCAATTGAATCTGCACCCTTCCTACCTTTTTAGTTCTTTCAGAGTTACACTTTTATTGTCCACAGGAAGGTTCGGAACCCAGAAATGTTGTCTCAGCCCATTTTCTCGACAGCTTGTCTACCAGGGCGTGTCCTGGTGCCCACAAGAGGGTGAATATATTTTAAAAAGTTAACAAAAAGGTAAAGCAAAGCGAAGAAGAAAAATTCCTAATTTCTTATGTGGGGTTAAAAGAATTTCTTCATTAAAACGTGCTAAAATCCCCATATTCGAGCTTATTCCAATAAAAATTACATAATAAACAGCAAGAGAGTTAAAAGATAAAGTAACTAAACAACTAAACTGATTTACTGGAATAATTTTACTGTTTTTCACCCCAAAATCTCAAGTGATCGACCAAATAAAATTGAATTCTTTAGTTGTTTCCAAAAAAGAAAATAAAAGTCAAGGCAAATGGCTTCAGCTTTTTTTATAGCAAAGACTCATGCGTGCCCAAAAAAAAAAATGACAGCTCAAAAATAAACCTATGCTGGGTAATAATAGTTGGCTGAAATAAATTTTTAATATAAGGTAATTCATTAATAATTAATATTTTTAGTTGAAAATAGTAACCCAATAATTATTTTCAAAATAAAAGTTATATATTTTCCACCTGCCATTAACAATGCAGACCAAGAAAAGAAGAAGTTATCTGCAATTTTGTCTCTCCCAAAAAGCATCGATTTCCAGAAAGTTTTTGGACCCTGCAGACTAGATGTTGCCCCGAACCGACGATAGTACGCTAGTAACGAAACCAAAGGATGTTTATAACTTCAGTAATCACAAAAAACGCATTAACACAAGTGAAAATTAAAGTAGACCATGGGTGAAATTTATTACTCATATTGGACGCAAAAAGATCAAAATAGCTCAAAATGTGACACTACAAAAAGTAATTTCTGCCAATGCAGGTTCAACAGGGAAAGAAAACCCAATCTAGACCATAAAAAAAGCAAAATCTACGGAACTGATCAAAGAAATTTCTGGAAAACTGCCATACTGAAGGACGAAAGGAAAAATTACACTCGAATGGTAGATAAGAAAATCGAGATTTAACTAGAAAAAGGTAACAATAAATTCAACATCAATGGAAATAAATGCAACCATCCTTAGTCTAGTGAATGTCAAGCAAAGCAACATAAATAGGGATCAAGCAGTAACAATCAAATGTAACACAAAACCGTAATTTGTAGTGTAAAAATATAGTCAAAATTCAGGAAGATAAAATAACCGAGTTGGGAAAGAAATTCACAAGGAAGTAAGGGTATTTGTAGTAAAATTTAAATCTAACTAACCGACAAATGAAAAATACCATTTGCTATTTAAAGAATTTATGAGAGTTATTTAAAGAAAATGATATTGTGTCTAACTATAACGTGACTATTTGCAAAAAAAAATGGTTAAATTATCTGAATTAGCCATAGTAAACTTATATTGAAATTTGAACTTTGATATAATATTAGTATTATATTGCATAAGGTAGTAATTTAGTAGCACTTTGTCTTTTTTTTTATTTATTACAATAAAATGTTTTGAACACACTATAGAGGTATGTATATAAAAATGATACAAGATTGATTGTTTTATTTTTAATTATTATTTTTTTTATCTTCCAACCATTTTTAAACTTTTGTTATGAGATAAGCATCTTCAACTCTTTGTCATGAGATATTTGTATTAGTTCTGGTATGATATTATATTTAGTTATTGGTATAAAATATTGAGCAATGTAAGGGGGAGAGCCTATCCACCAGATAAAGACAAGACACAGATGCGACAAAGACATAAAACTAATCTGTTCAATGCCTCACATTTCTTGTGAATTGGGTCGCACATACAAGTGCGACACGATACGATCAGATATGTGAATTTCATTTCTGTGTCGCTTATATGTCTCGTCTGTGTCTTGTCCTTGATCAATAGATGGGCGATCGGCCTAATATGCAGGAACACCTTGGTCGTTAGTCTTTTGGGCCATTGTACTTAATATTATATGTTGTGCTAGCAAAAATATTTCTTTATATACGAAATAAATAAAATAAATTATTTTCAAAATTTTTCGTTTTATTTTATGTCTTGTTGCCATTTCCGTTAAAAAAGAAAATATTGTCTATGAATATTGTTTACACATTTTGTCGCTGTCGATTAATAACATTTTTTTACCATTAATAAAATGAGGGTAACCGAGGACCCTATAAGATCTTTATATTAATTTGAAAATAAAAATATCCCGAGAAGAAAAAGGGGATATACCGTATAAAATTATGTTAATATTTTAGTTGATCAAAAAGTTGTAATACGAAATACTTACTCTTATTGAGACTCGTTGGTCAGAATAAAAATGAGCTCTAAAAGTTCAGACTCGTCGCATTTTGCGCATGCGTCAAGCTTTGCATTCAAAAGTCATTGGGGTGTGCCTAGACATTTGTATATTTCAGTGTTACGCAATTATTCTCATTTTATATCAAATAAGGATCTATGTACATAGAGATATTTATTTAAAATAAAAACAAATTTTATAGAAAATCCTAAAGAACTGCATATTTTTAAGCCCAACGAAGTAGGAACAATTGAAAGATCTGCTGATTTTTAAACATATAGTCGTCAGATTTATAAAATTCAATACATTTTTAAAAACTACTACAGTTATCGGCTAGAGTTTGCTAAATCTAGATAAGATATCTTGTAAGTACGGAAACTGGCTTTGAACACATTCCTTTATAAACAAATGACCTTTTAAATTATACTTAAAACTTTAGACATATTTAAAAAGGCATCAGGAATTCTTAGGACGCTGAAATTTTGTAGGAAGTTAAGAAAATGATTGTTTAATATGCAATATTTAGGAATTTCGTAGAAATAATTTATTCAAATTCACTGGTTAAAAAGGACCGAAAAGGTCATATATTCCAGAGCCAGATAAACAATGCAGCTTTTTTTTTTTAAATAAAAACCTATAACAACAGAGTTTTTTTCGATTTTTTCCCGCAGACATTATTATTGTAATCAATGAGCCTATAAAAGCCTGTTACATAATTTGTTAGTGCAAAATACAACTTTACATAGAAGTAAGGTTATTCAGTTCAGCCGATAGTGAATATTAAGGCCTGACCTACATCTAAATCGACTTGGCGTATGGCACAGATGACGTCATACTTGCAGTAGTGTTGTTCATTGTTTCTTTGTTTTTTTGTTCTAATCCAGGGAGCAAATAGTCGCATATTTATTTAGATTAAATTAAAATTCACATAGTTTGTAAAACAGAATCATTTTTTTTTATAGTTAAATATAGATATTAATTGTTTTTGGAATCGGTGTGTTTTATTTTGGGATCTAGTTGTTTCCTGTTTTCGATAACATCATCGCTTCTTCTTACCGACGGGCCTAAAACAGGTGGCGCTTTGAATTTATATAATCCCCCCTAATCTCCGGCCTGCTAGCCTAGGCACTGCCCTAAAAGAAGGAACGATCAAAATTAAAAAAAAATAACCACCTGTACAGAAACATTAAATATTTAGTTTTCATTAATTCGTTTTCATTTTAATTCTTTTTCTCTCCCGTGACGTAGCAAGCCTTGACGGTTTGTAAAAACTTTACGGGAAAAAGATGGGGTACAAACCTAAAAATCCTGCAGTTGATGTCCACTGTACATATGGGGCAGTGATTTGGAGCAAAAGAACTAGTCTGGCTAATTCGAGAGCTAACCTCTCGAAAATTCATAGACTGGCCTGTGAATGTATACCTGGGGCAATGAAAACCTGCCCAACGGCCGCCATGGAAGTAATCCTAAACCTCACGCCTTTACATATATTCCTAGAGAACATGGCGAAGAGGACGATTAGAGGATGATAAAACATGAGGTCATAAAACGAAGACCCAATCTATCATCCAGAAATCAACATATCTGGGACATGCCCGAAGATGAAATTACAAGAAATTCAACTTTTTGAAAAACTTCAGCACAAAGTTGAGTCGCAAAAGTGAATGGAATGAAACTCCACTGGTATACAGATGGCTCCAAAACAACGGAGGAAACTGGAGTAGGAATGTATGGATTCGGCACCAGACACTGCGAAAGATTGGGTAAGTCACCAAGCAAATGCATGTCATTAGGATGTGTATTCAATTTAACAAGGAGAAAAACTATCATGGCTGAGAGATAATCATCATGACGGATAGTCTAAAAGCCATCAGTGCGCTGAGATCTTAAGTTATCAGTTCCAAAATGGTCTGGGAATACATAGAGGAACTGAATGATTTGAGTAAAAATAATATAGTCACCCTCAAGTGGGTACCGGGATAGAGGAGAATGAAATAGTAGACAGGCTCGTGAGGAAAGGGGCTGAAATACCATTTCTGGGGCCAGAGTTTTTCTGTGGAATCAGTAGCAGCGTAATGCTGGAAGAACTAAATATAGAAGAAGAAAGTAGGAGATCCAGTTATTGGATGGAGCTGCAAGGATTGAGACAAGCGAATATACTTCTGGGGAACTACGACCAGAAGAGATTCAAAGAATGCATAAGCTTGAGTAAAAACCAATTCAGAGTTCTGACAGGAGTCCTGATGGGGAATTGCCACCTGAAGGGATACCTCAAGAAACTCGGACTGGTAGAAAAGAATAGTGCAAATTCTGTGAGGAGGAGGACGAAACCTCTATTTATATTCTTGCAGAGTGCAGCGCTCTAGAAAACCTTAGGATGCGGTTCCTGGGAGCATACCAAATTGAAGAAGGGAAGCTACCCACCTTGAAGCCGTCCAACATCCTGAGATTCCTGAAGGAAATAGGACTGGAGGACCTTCTCTAGCCTATAAGCTAACTTTTACGACTAGGAAGCAGTAGGGGGGCTCCATAGATCTACCAGATCGCAGTGTACAGGCCCCCAACTATACGCACATACATACATATTATTGTTTTAAAACAAAAAATATAAGGTATAATTTTGGCTAATTTTCTCGGATTACTTCTTGAGTGAACAACCTTTTTTGTAGAATAACCCCCAAAAGGCGGAATAAAAGAAAGTTGCGCTGAGCCCTTTAAGCGTGTAATTAAAGTCCGTTAATAAGTGCGAGCGTGGGCCCCAGAGATTGGGCTAATTGGGGAATGTCACGCAATTACCGGAGCCGTGGTCCAATGTGACCGGGCCGGTTGAAAAACGACTCCTAACGACCTCTCATTAGCCGCGGTTACTTGTCGCAAGAAACGTGATTTCCTTTCTTAAAAGAGTCCTCTGACAAAAAGTATTGCTGAGATTTTCTTTTAAGCATCTGGGGGAATAAACCCTCCAAATATAATTGCTTTGGCAACGGTATTATTCGATCGATTTGTCATTTTTATTTTGAGGCGCACACCGAAAGATGTTTTACAGGTCAACAAAGGTCTGGAAAAAATCTTGATTTTCAGGAACCAGATTTGCTTTTTCGTTTAACTTTGCGATATATATATATATATATATATATATATATATATATATATATATATATATATATATAAATATATATATATTTATGTACGGCTTCTTACAGAAATTTGCAGATATTTCGCCAAAATCTATTTGGACATCTCCTTTGGTTGCTGCTTGTGTATATAACCGGTTGATGTACGATCAGCAAGCACAGAAAATGCCAAATGAGACTTATGAGACTCTAGTGAAACTTCTGTAAATTTCTACCGGTAACCAAACGAATGAACGAGTGTATTCCCGTACCTACATGATGAAGTATCATAACTTAGGAATAAATCATAATACAAAAATAAATATAATTTTCAGTGCCTAATGAACTATTTAAAATGTAGAGGCATATCCAGAATGTAAGTGTACTGAGGCTCTCACGGTCGGAGCAATTTTTTTTTTCGACATGTTGGCTACACTGCAGTGTAGAACTCTCGACGCGACAGCACGTTTCGTAAAAAATGTCGATCCAATCTCCCGCCAAGTGCGAAATGCGCGTCGTCATCCGCTATCTCGTTTGGAAAGGAAAAGCTCCGGTTGAGGTTTATAATGAGGTGAAAACTACATGTGGTGATACAGCTGTGAGTCGTACGAGTGGTGTTGCGAGCTTAAAAATGGTCGTACATCTGTGCATGACGATCAGAGGAGCAGAAGACCTTCAGTTGTGACTGACGAAATTGTGGAAAAAGTCGAAAATACGCTCCGTGACGATCGTAGATTGACTGTGGATGAACTTTCTGCGATGTTTTCGCCAATCTCCAGATCTATAGTATACGAAACCGTCAGAGAAACCTTCGGATATCGGAAACTGTCTGCGAGGTGGATCCTAAAACAGCTGACAGACCAACACAAGTTGAATCGAGTGGAGGCGCTACAAACTCCATGGAGATGAATTTCTCCGTTCCATTGTTATTGGAGGTGAAGCTTGGGTTGCACACTATACGCCTGAAACTAAAAGGCTGTCTCAAAAGTGGCATCACATCTCTTCACCCTCCGCCAAAAAGTTCAGAACCACAATTTCAGCCAAGACGATCATGGCATCCGTGTTTTGGGACTGTCAAGGCATAATTTTGATTAAATAATTGCCTCAAGGGGAAACTATCAATTTTACAAGATACTGTGAGACCCTAAAAAATTTCGGGGGGCGATTCTGAACAAGATAGAGGCATGCTGACAAAGGGGGTCCGCCTGCTGCACGACAATGCCAGACCACACACGGCCAACGCCACGAAGAAACTGATCGCCTCGTTTAAATGGGATATTCTGAACCATCCCGCGCATTCCCCTGACTTGGCACCTTCAGGTTACTATCTCTTCACCTTTTTGAAGCTGCACATAGGTGGAAAAAGGTTTTCAATCGACGAGGAAGTGAAGGGGGAGGTGGAGAAGTGGACAAAGGGGTTGGCGGGAAACTACTTCGAGGAAGGCATCAAAAAGTTGATACTCCGCTTTATCACCTGCATTGAGAGGAATGGCGACTATGTCGAAAAATAACTTACATATATACTAATGTAACCATGCAATTTTTTTTTTGAAATGTGTCCACTAACACTGGATAACAGCCAAATATAATCGACTAAATCTTACTATTTTTCTTGTGCTTAAACTGATACTAAACTTAAATTTTTAGTATTAGTTCAAGTTTTAGACATACGTGATGTCATGTCTCCTTATATATTAATAATGTAACGCAAAAATGCACGTGGTATATTTGTATTGTTATAAAAATAGAGGACTGAACGTTGTTAAATATATGTTGTCCCCAAGTTTAAAAAAATTGCACAACTTGGCAACACCGAGTGGGAATCTCCAGGGATGACCTCCCCATATACGAAGTTCCAACTCCCCAGGGCTTAAAAAAGGGAGACAGCCATTTAAACCTATGTAAATCGACTTTTATGTTTGTTTTGTTCTGAACAGTCCCTGTATATAAACAAATGACAAATGCCACTGTTGCGAATATTATGGAATTGAATAGAACATTCCCGAATATTCTTTAAAAATGTGGAAGCCGTATTTGGGCATATTCGCAGCTACAAAGCGAAGGGGTTAGTCAGTCGATGTTAGGGAGTCGAATCGAATAGCTGAGATTGTAAGATGTCTCGAAAGTGTGTAAACAATCCATATTGTTTCTGTTATGTTTGTGGTGAGGTGACTTTTGCGTCTCAGAAGCGTTCTATTATCCCATTGATAAAAAAGGCATATCAGCGAAATAAAGGTTGCAATATTGGGGATCAAGAAAAACAGATGGCGCTACATATCTGCTGTAATGCATGCGCTTAGAAATTGATTAAATAGTAAAAAACGATCTATGCGGTTTGCTGTCCCAATGATCTGGAGAGAGCCTTCAAATCATGGTAATGATTGGTATTTCTACATCATACCTTCTGTTGGGCAAGGCGCATTTATATCTAAGAAGAAAAAGTCGGTTATCAACTATCTAGATATACCATCTGCCATGAGACATGCGACTAATAGTTACGAACTTCCTATTCCAGAATCCTCAGAAACATTCATTTACGAATCAGATAATAACGATACAACGATTCCTCAAAAAGAAGATATGCCATCAACATCAAGAAATCCTGATTTCACACCCAGCACATTTTATCGCTTACCGCACAAAACAACCCATTTAGAGTTAAACGATCTTGTGAGAGACTTAGAACTTCCAAAAAGTAAATTAGAGTTACTAGGATTAAGATTGCAGCAGTGGAGCTTCTTAGAAGAGGACGTTTCAGTGTGTGTGTTTCGTAAAGGCCATAAAGGCCAGCACTATTTTTTAACATGGAAAAGAACTGGGTTTTCTCCAATGACATTAGCGGTTTATTGGCGACTTTAAATATAAACTACAAGCCAGAGGAATGGAGATTCCTGTTGGATATGAAGTTCACATGAGAAACTCATACGATAATATGATATACCTATAAATAAGTGTAAGACACGATGAGCACCAATGGCAGGTCTGTGGCGATTTAAAGGTGATTGCATTTTTATTTGGATTGCAGCTAAGTTACGCCAGGTTTTGATGTTTTTTTTTGTGAATGATACAGGGGGGCAAAGGCACTTCATTACAAGAGAAAAGACTAGTCCGTTCGACAACCATTAAAGCCAGGTGAAAAGAATATTCAATATATCCATTGGTCGACCCCAAAAAGATTCTGTTGCCACCACTGCATATCAAATTGGGCCTAAAGAAACACTTTGTTAATACACTGAATACAGATGGGCCAGTATTTCAGTACCTGCGTCACAACTCAAATCAAAAAATGGGTTGCAATTTGTCTTTAGAGATCCATTTCCTACACTTATATCTCGACTTTTTTCCTGACAACTGCGGAGCTGTAAGTGATGAGCACGGCGAACGCTTCTATCAGGATAGATCAGCAATGGAGAAAAGGTATCCGGGAAAGTGGAATGCTTCCATGCTTGCTGACTACTGTTGTACTCTGAAAGAAAAGCAAAAAGACAGGATATTTAGTGTCTCCACAAGTGTAAAAGTATACATTTTTTAAAAATAAAATAAAAAAAACTTGTTCTTGAAAACTGCAACTAAGTTTTTAATTTCGTTGTCATTTTTGTGCCCAGTGCCCCAAAATTAACAACAATAAGGAATTTTTCATACCAGATACAACAAATAAACTAAAATTTGTTGCGTAGTGCAATTGGATCTTGTATTCTCTTTCTCTTTTTAGTTCTTCCAATATTGTGATGTTACTTCTCCCGCAAAAAGGTTTAGATCTCTTTTTTGTCAGGGTATTTACTATTTCATTTTCCTCTATTCTGGTGTATTCCAGCTGCCACAGGGGATAATTGTGTTCTTGATTAGTTCGTTTATCTCTTTTAAATATTCAAATACCATCTTGGAGCTGATGACAAGGGAACCCAGTTCGTTGATAGCTGCTTGATTATATGACATGATGATGATTCCTTTTCTGGGATAATTTTTTTCTTTATTAAACTGAATCATTTTCTGTCTGAGTTCGGGTGCGTATACCCCTGTTCTAGTTCACTCCATTATATTTTATTATCTAAGCAACTGGCATGCTGTATTCAAATGAAAACCAGTACCCACGAAACGAGAACAACAGTAGAGGAAATTAAATTACTAAATGATACTAGAAAGTCACATGTGAAGGTCTAGAATATATCAGAAGTCAGATTATAGGATACTAAGAAGATTTAAATGTGAATAGTTCTTCTTCTTCAAGTGCTTTCTCCATTGCGGAGGTTGGCAATCATAATAGCTATTTCAATTTTTAAGGCAGTTGCTCTAAATAGTGGTTTTGAACTGCATCCAAACCATTCCCTTAGGTTTTTTAGCCATGAAATTCGTCGTCGTCCTATGCCTCTTCTGCCACTTATTTTGCCTTGGATTATGAGCCGTAAGATGCTGTACCTTTCTCCCCGCATAATGTGTCCGAAATATTGCAGTTTTCTCTGTTTACTGTTATCTCGACTTCCTTTTCTTTTCCCATTCTTCTCAACACTTCGGCGTTCGTAACTCGATCCACCCACGAAATCCTCTGAATTCTTCCATAGGTCCACATTTCAAAAGAGTTAAGTCTTCTCATTGCCTCTCGATTCAGTGTCCATGCTTCCATTCCATAATATAGGACACTGTATACGTAACATTTAGTCAGTCGTATTTTCAGGGCTAACGTTAGATCTTTGCTGCAGATAACCTTTTTCATTCTAATAAAGTTGGCACGTGCTTCTTCTTCCATAGGTCCACATTTCAAAAGAGTTAAGTCTTCTCATTGCCTCTCGATTCAGTGTCCATGCTTCCATTCCATAATATAGAACACTGTATACGTAACATTTAGTCAGTCGTATTTTCAGGGCTAACGTTAGATCTTTGCTGCAGATAACCTTTTTCATTCTAATAAAGTTGGCACGTGCTTTCTCGATTCTGGTTTTTATTTCGACGGTATAGTCATTATTTTGTGTTATTAGGGTTCCCAAGTAAGTGTACTTCTTAACTCTTTCTATGTGCTGGCCTCCTACCATTAGGGTTTCATTATTATTGGTGTTGTTTTTACTAATTATCATGAACTTGGTCTTTTTCGTGTTAAGAGAGAGTCCATATTCTCCACTAACTCTTAATATTTTATTCATTATTTTTTCTAGGTCTTTCAAACTATCAGCTATTATTACGGTGTCATCGGCATACCTAATATTGTTGATTAATTTTTTCCAGGTTCATACATGCCTCTTACGTTCCATGTTGCAATTTTAAGATTTGTTTTGTATATTTCCAGTAGACAGGGATTTCGCTGGATTACGACCTGGGAAGCCCTGCCGTCCTTGTTCTCACTTCCCCTGCCGAATCTTGGTCTCCGAGAACCATGATTAGTACGTTGTAAATTGTCATCTTCCTCAGCCATTACGATTACTAGGGAAATATGATGAGGTGGTTTCCCCTTGCCTTCCTCATCGCTGTGCAGACGCCTTTTTGTGGGTACCACTCCGCCGTTTGCTGTCTGAATCATGACCAGTGAAATTCTGTGAACCCTTGCTCATGATCAGTTTTGAGGCAGCCAGCTCAATGTTAGTTTTGGTCCACCCCGGATATTTCATTTCCCTGGTACCACCCATATCTGGGAGGCATTCCCCTATCCGCCACCTGGGGAGGCGTCCGATGGAGGACTAGCAACCCCGCACGGGTGTGAATAGTTACTTTCAATTATTATGTTATTATGTTATGTTATTTTAATTTTATTAGCATCATTGTACTTAATTGCCAGTCAAGTATTTAAGAGCAAAAGTAATAATAGAGCAGTGATGTGGTATGACACAGCGAAACGTATCAGAAGTTGCCCGGTAGAGAGAAAAGCAAGTTTTTGTTACTCTTTTAAAAACATTTTGTTCATTTCTAAGTAATCGATACAATTCCTGGAAAAGCTGACACCACTCTATATTCTCTCGGAAATAAAAACCGAACGTTTTCCAGCGAAATGAATAAAATACCATTTCAAAGTTAAATTGTTTTTGTTAAATTAATACAGAGATTCGTTTTAATTTACCTTTGTGAAATAACACTCTTCGAATATTTTCATTAATTTTATATTTGACGTTCGCGTTTCCCCTTAAAAAGCTAAAAAAATCTAATTAAATTGCAATTAAATTTTAAAAAGGGGAATGTAAGGTGTTTGGCGCGCCAATTAATTAGGGAGAAGGTTTTCTTTTTTAAGCGTTTAATTAGCAATTTATGAAAAAAATGGCTGGCAAATAATTAAGGGGATTAGAGAAGTTAATAATTGTTTATAGTAATTAGAGCTTATGAAACTCCCTTGATTCATTGGATACGGTTACGTCAATGCGGTAAAGATATTTAGTGGTTTTATATTTTTAGAATATTTGATATGTAGCTGGTGCCTGGAGTAAGTCCTTAGAATAGCCGACTCATTGTTGGCTGTCGATTGGACTTAGTTGAACGTATTCATTGATTGTTTTTTTTCTGTTCCTCAGCATGTTTCATATTTTCTTTTGTCCTCCATATAGGTCGTGTGCCATGTCTTTTGAATACTTTTCCCAGTATTCTTTCTTTAGTTGAGTTATTTGACTGTTGATTCTGTTTCTCACCGTTTTGTACTCTTCGAAATGGTTTGTTGTTTTGTGCTGTCGGTATTTTGTAAATGCTTGTCGTTTTTCTTTTGCTAGTATTTTCACTTCTTCTGTGAACCATGGTTTTGTATTGCTTCGCTTGTTCGTGCTAACTGTTCGTGTTCCGATCGCCTCCCTGGCGCTCTCTTGTATATTCCTTTTCAGTTTTTCCCAGGCTTTCTCCACTCCGTCATTTTCTAGAATTGTATTAGCTTTTATTTTCTCCGAGAGTCTCTGCTAATACAATACTTTTTTGCTATCGTTAGCGAATAATTCGGTATTGTATTTAATAAAGGTATGTTTCTGTTTATGCGTTCTGTTTATACTTTGTTGGGACCGGTATTTACATAATACTAGTCGGTGGTCGTCTTTTCCAAGGTCTGACGAATTCAGAGTTCTGACATCGAGTATTTGGTGGGGTAACACGTTTCTGTTCGTTATTATGTAATCTATGGTTGATTCTTGTTCTCGGGTGTTTCCTCATGTCCATTTATATTGCCACTTATGTGGAAAGAAGGTGTTATTTATTCTCATCTCGTTTTGGGCGCACAGTTGTATGAATTGTTCCCCGTTGTCATTTAGTATTCATATCGAACAAGTTGAGAAGTTTAAATACCTGGGAGTACATATAACAAGTAACAGGGCAGTAACGGAAGAAGTACGCACACAAGCCGACAAAGCGGCCATGATATCAGGTCAACTAAGAGACATAATCTGGAACAATAAAACATATGACGGTTGAGAGCAAAGCAAGAATTTACAAGGTCTGTGTAAGACCGATACTGACCTACGGCGCAGAAACAAGAAATGAAACAACAAAGACAAAACAAATTATGAGAACCACATAAATGAAAACGCTGAGAATGATCACGGGAACAAGTTTAAGAGATAGAATAAGAAACGCAAAAATACGCGAGGACAACGGAGTGGGGGATGTTGTGAAGTGGGTTCGAAACCGTCGTAGGCAGTGGAGAGATCACGTGGAACGAATGGACGATGACAGACTAGCAAAAATTGTGATGAGAGAGAAACCAAACACCAAACGGCCCCTCAAAAGATGGAGAGACACCTGGATTTCGACCTCAAACGAGGATCGATGAGGCATTGAGTAGATAACAGAACTTGGTTCTACCTAGAAGAAGAAGAGGAAGAATATTTGAAGATTTGAGATGTTTTACATGGTTTTTAACAGTAAAAGGACTTTGTTTTAAATAACCTAAATATGAGCATAATTTTTAATTAAAAATATATTTCATTTATATGCGTAATCATAAGTTCCCTCTAGTTTAAATTATTATGCGGGGAAATTAGAAATACTTCCGTACTCGTATCTGTTTCATAATGACGACATGTCTAAATATATTTTTAATTAACAAAAATATTATTATATCTCTAATAGTAATTGAAATGCCTACTTCTGTTTAAATCGAAAGCTGTTTAATTAACTTGATATAACTAAAACTTTTTCAACAATTTTGTTATTGACAACCTCCGCATATTGCGTGCTAGAAACAGAACGAAATAAAACAGAAAATATTATAACCAGAAGAGAAATATTTCGAAAATATTAACCTTTTAGCTAATAAATTATTGAAATTTATTGCTGCTCATCGTTTAACAGCCCTTTTTTCAACAAAAAGGAAATTTGGTAGTTTAAAAAATGATATATCATATGGTTTTTTAATATTTGATAACTAAAATTGTTATGATTTACCAATTTTGATATAGGCTTTTTACTAGCGAAACAACAAATCAAAATTCGAAGATTAATAGTGATAAAATTGTTGTTCAAATTTAAAGAAATAAAGCTTGAATAAATTATTGATTTATATAAATTTTAATGCGAGTATGAGTATAGACAAAAAATAAGATTCAACTTTCCTTTATCTCAGACATTACCAAAGCTACACTGTTAAAAATAACCTTAAATTTAATGCAAATTTAATGTCTATTCTACATTAAATTTAACGATTTTGTATCAAAAATCGTGAATAATTTACATCTGCTTTGAATTTAAAGCAATTCATTCAAATATCAGTTCGTTGTACATTAAACTTGATTAAATGGTGTCTTAAATTTCAATAAAGTAACTAAAAAGATATTTCATTTTCTGTACGTTAAAATTAATTCACTTATACCCTAATACTAAAGGAATCTAGATTATTATTCAATATACATTGCATAAGATTCCGGAGATGGTGGAACTTGTATTGAACTCTTTGTTTAGTATGATATAGGTTGCTTAAAGGACTCAATTTTCTTATGGTGAGGTGTACATATCTAACCCGTACTGACGGGAACCAATGAGTTCGAAACCGTTCTAGATGGCGGACACTACCTATGGAAAAAATGTCCACCTTTTCCTGATAGTTTCAGAATTTTTTGAGCTCATGTTAATGTTGGTGAATTAAATATGTGATAAAATCTCAAATTTAATCAACACTGATTGTATATTTAATGTACATAGTCACTTTAAAAAGTAATGATCAAATTTTAAATTTAATGGAATAAATTAATTTAGATTAATGTAAATTATTCAATTCAAATTTAATGCATTACATTAAATGTATTTAAGAAACGTTTGTGAAATTTGCTTTCAGCACATTTACATTAAATTTAAGGCATTTCCTTTTTACAGTGTAGATATTTTCTACTTTAAGGAGTGTTAAGTTCATAAAATTCTACACTGGATCCTTTATTAGGACAAGATACAACTTCCTTAATTTAAATAAACATTCATGTACAGGGTGAGTCAACGATTGGATGAAGTAAGTTTGTGCCTTTTCGGTGAAATTAACAAAGAAACTATATTTATTGTTTGATACAGTTTATTTTTACGCAGATTTTAAAAATATTTAGGACTCTACAGGGTGAGCCAAAAAACTAGGACAGCATAAAGTTGTATTTTTTTAAATAGAACACCCTACATACGAATCATATTTTCGATTTAGCTTATAATTTTAAATCTTTTTTATTAAAAGTTTACTATAACAAAACTTTATAGTTTCTGAGATAATTAAGTTTAAAGAAAAAAAGTCACATTTTCAAGCATCAATTCAATCCTAAATAACGTTTTCAATTTTGTGACAAATATATTCAAATTTGGAATTTAGCAAGGCCAAGGACAAGTTAACATAATTTTTACCCAATATTTGCAATAAAAGCTACAGGGTGTTGAACACATCGGCTCAAATTTGAACAAGTTTAAATGAATAAATATCATTTTTTTTTAAATGGTACACCCTGTATATTTTCATGTTATTTAATAGAGTAATAAAAACCCTAAAAGTTTTGTTCAATACATCCTATACCTATTTATAATAGTTTTTGAGATATTTCAGTTTTTCTTATTTCCCATACTTTTTTACAGAAATAGTCTTCATTATCATAGTAGCCATGGCAAAAACAATGTAAAAGAACATTTTTCTGTGTGTCAAATTTATAACCGCAATCGCTTCTTTTGGTTTTTATGTAGTGTAGTTTTTTTTTTTGCATTCATCTTATATTGTAAAATGAATTTTCCAAAGAATGAGTTAATAGATATGATTTATACAATAGGAGAGGCTCAAAAAAATTGCCTTCTTGCTCCAAGAATTTACAAAATGAAGTATCCTGATCGACGCCAGCCTAATACCCATACTTTTCAAAACTTAATCCAAAGATTTGATTCTTCTGGTACTGTTGATTATCCAAAACGTAAAGTGGTCAACAAACCAGTAACTAATGAAGAAAAAGAACTACAAGTATTGTTAAATGTTCAGGAAAATCCTTATATTGGTAGCCGTCAGTTAGCAGCATTATGTGAAACATCACAATCCACCGATAATCGTACTACCAAGAAATATAGGTATCATCCATATCACATGGAATTACACCAAGAATTGCATGGACAGGATTTTGAAAGTCGTGTAAACTTTTGTCGTACAATAAATGCGGAGATTCAATTAGATCCAAATTTATTATGCAAGGTAATGTTTAGTGATGAAGCTACTTTTAGAAGTAACGGTGCCGTAAATAGACGCAACATGCATTATTATGGCACAGAAAACCCATTTTGGATTAGAGAGGTGCAACATCAAAACCACTGGTCATTAAATGTTTGGTGTGGTATTCATCATAATCGAATTATTGGACCCCACTTTTTTAATGAACCACTAAATGGCCATAGTTACATGAACTTTCTACAAGAAGAACTACCCCAACTGCTTCAAGGTCTCGATAGGGATGAGCTCGACAGTATGTGGTTCCAGCACGATGGTGCGCCTCCGCATTACCATCGTGAAGTTCGTGCGTTTTTGGACCAACGATATCCGCAAAAATGGATTGGACGTGGGGGTTTCATTGAGTGGCCACCAAGGTCTTGCGACATCACCCCATTAGATTTCTTCCTATGGGGTTATATTAAAAATAAGGTGTATGTTAATCCACCAACAACAGTGGAAGATATGCGAAACAGGATTAGGGATACCTGTAGAACAATCACGCCACTAATTTTGTCCAGGGTCCGAGAAAATCTGCAAAAAAGACTAAATTTGTGCATTGCACAAGAGGGTCGTTTATTCGAACACTTATTAAAAAGAAATAATTAATCTCAGTATTTAATAGGTAATTTTTTTGTTTCAATTTAGTATAAAAGTAAATATGTATTTGCCTTGTCGTAATTGTTGTGTTAATTTTTTCACATTATGTTTAATTAAACTATTGCCGTTGTAACATAACGAATAATGTATTTCATCATATTTAACCACATTCTGTTTGTTTCTGTAGTTTCTTTTTATTATTTTACATGGCTACTATGATAATGAACACTATTTGTGTAAAAAAGTATGGAAAATAAGAAAAACTGAAATATCTCAAAAACTATTATAAATAGGTACAGGATATATTGAACAAAACTTTTAGGGTTTTTATTACTCTATTAAATAACATGAAAATATACAGGGTGTACCATTTAAAAAAAAGATTCATTTAAACTTGTTCAAATTTGAGCCGATGTGTTCAAGACCCTGTAGCTTTTATTGCAAATATTAGGTAAAAATTATGTTAACTTGTCCTTGGCCTTGCTAAATTCCAAATTTGAATATATTTGTCACAAAATTGAAAACGTTATTTAGGATTGAATTGATGCTTGAAAATGTGACTTTTTTTCTTTAAACTTAATTATCTCAGAAACTATAAAGTTTTGTTATAGTAAACCCTTAATAAAAAAGATTTAAAAATATAAGCTAAATCGAAAATACGATTCGTATATAGGGTGTTCTATTTAAAAAAATACAATTTTATGCTGTCCTAGTTTTTTGGCTCACCCTGTAGAGTCCTAAATATTTTTAAAATCTGCGTAAAAATAAACTGTATCAAACAATAAATATAGTTTCTTTGTAAATTTCACCGAAAAGGCACAAACTTACTTCATCCAATCGTTGACTCACCCTGTACACTATATTTTTTCCCCATAATATTTTAGCCATTTTATGTGGATTAGAGTAGTCAATTAAATTCAGAGGTTTGTGAGATATTAGTTTTTAGCTTTTGATGTTTATGCCTAATTGTAGACATACTTCTTTGTTCCAAAATAAATAAACCCCGGCACAAACTTTTGCATCAAATTCATTCCCAATGTAAAGGAGGGTTAAATTATTTCGTATAAGTATATTTCTGAATTTACAAAAATTTAGAATAAACGAATTAAAGGAAAATGTCTTTAGAACTAATTAATATTGATCATATTAATATTGTCCATATCCATATCTGTCAATTGACTTGCTCTATGAAAGGCCTTGATATAGGGGTTTAGCAAAAATAATAATTTACGGAATATCTTTGCAACTAAATCTATACATCATACTGTCTCTTCTTTCATATGAATACATTTGCGTCTGAAAATCTGAAAAATCGTTTGGTCTGCATATTAGCACAATTACTTACTTAGTCTTCGTAGATAGAAACAACAAATTTAGTTAATAGTAAACATCGTTCATTGCCAAACAAGCAACAGGATATTATACAAGGCTAAAACCCTATAAGCTCAAACACATACAAAATATGTGCCTCTATCTCACTCTCTACAATTGGCCAGGCGCCATGTAATGAAGAAACTTTATTGTTATGGTAAACTGTTATGGCCTTAAAAGTAATCCAATAAAAATCTTTTTGGCAAGTCAGCAAACAAAAATTTAAGATAAATGGGGCAAGACGGGGTTTTTCTTGCTCTTAGGTTAAAGAAATGTTTGGCATAATTTACTGAAGGTTTATTATAAGGAAAATGCTTAGTTTTCTATTTGAAAAATCAGATTTGCTACTAAAAGAAGGTTTAAGAAGAAAATTTCTTAATATTTATTTAATCAAAAATGGTATTTTAAATTATTATTATTTTAAAAATCTGCACTGTAAAAAGGAAATGCATTAAATTTAAGGTAAATGTGCGGGAAGCAAATTTCATAAACCATTTCTTAAATTTAATTAATGTAATGGCAAGCCAATTAGGAAATATTTAGAAAAACTTATTTAAAACATACCTAGTCAAAAGTAAAATATGAGCTTGGCCATGACCCAGAGAAAACCACCAGTAACTTTTGTCACATCATACATATGTATCAGTGTCAATGTAAAAAATATTTAAATAAAAGCTACTTAATTATCCATAAATTATAAGTTTTTTGGATGTGCTTTGCTGACTATTTCAATAATCTGATTTTTTCTATTGCCCCAACGGATACTAATCATTTAATGGTAGTTTCCTCTGGTCTTAGCTATGCTTGTACTTTATTTACAATTAGTTTAGGTAAATATTTCATAATCAGCTAACCAAAAATATTAAAATTTAGTGTCTAATCTAGTAACCAGAACTCTAAAAGTGTCTAAAGTAAACTGCTAAGCCAATATTCAGGGGCACCCAAATTTACATGGGAATTCCAATGACAAGTCTGACAAAGCACGACATATTGTCGAGTATATTCTACATATATAACGGATAAGTATGTATTAGATCTATTCAATAACATGTAAAAACTAATAAATTTTCTATACAAAAAAACAAAGTCTCGGAAAAAGTAATTATAACGAACTTATCAGAATTAGAGTCTTCAGTACATATTTCAACATTTTCAAAAGTTATGCCTGGGTATTTAGGAATGTTTTCAGCATGGAAAATATTTCCATATGTATCACTATCGCAATACTTTTCTAAACCTGTTATCCCAATTGCTCCTAATTCTTTTAATTCTGTATCGGTATTTGTAATTAAAACAGGTTCAAATTAATCTAAATTAATGCATTCCATTAAATTTAATGTAATCATACATTAAATTTAAGGTTTATTCATTACTTTTTAAAGTGACTATGTACATTAAATATACAGCCAGTGTTCATTGAATTTAAGACATGTTATAACATATTTAATGCACCAACATTTATATAAGGTCAAAAAATTCTACAACCATAAAAAGGTTGAAATTTTTCCTATAGGTAGTGTCAGTATTGGCAGGCATGTACACCTCATCAAAAGAAAATTGAGTCTTTTAAGCAACTTCTATCATACTAAATAAAAAGTACAATACAAATTGCGCCATCTAATGGAATTTCGTGTAATGTACCATGAATATTAATGTAAATTCCTTTAATGTTAAGGTACATGTGAATTAATTTTAATGTACAGAAACTCAAAATATCTTTTCAGTTAGGTTATTGAAATTTAATATACTATTTAATCAAATTTAATGTACAACGAACTGATATTTCAATGAATTTGCTTCAAATTCAAAGTAAATGTAAATTATTCACGATTTAAATTACAAAACTTAATGTGGAATGTACATTAAATTTAAGGGTATTTTTAACAGTGTAGAATAACTCTGGTTAAAAAATAACATACTGTACTGCAGGAGAGAAGAGGATTCAATATTAAATACAAAGTGTATTAAGTTTTTGGATTCGTTTTTCCAGGAATAATCAAAATTTTAAATAATATGTTGTGTGTAAAACAAAGTTTTCCGCCGGGTCTGTCTGTGTCTTCGTCTACAATGTTTTTGGCATATAAAAGTTTTAGATGTATAATTTATAGATATTTTATGTAGAAGTCGGACAAAATTCAATACCCGGAATGGTATCTTCGCGTGTGCTTAAGTTAACATCTTAAAAAGGCATTTTTCAATTTCATAACTTATGAATTTTGGATCAAATAAGATTAATTTAGACATTATCGTTCCTAAAAAGGTAAAGTAAACCCTCATTAAAACTATATCGTGTTCAAGACCACATTCTAAAGTCTGCATTGGGAAGAGATTTTGCAAGAAAAAAGTCCAGTGAACAATTAAATTTAGGAATTTTTAGGGGCTTTAGGGATGATATATACCCCATGAATATGCAGTTCAGGGTATATATAAATACGTGCTAAGTACATATTATTTTATGAAATACAACATATCACAGAATAAGCTCTACCTAAGACAGACTTTTAAAAAATTTCCCGAAAAAGTATTAAACCCCTAGAAATTATATGCTATTCATAATTAATATCCTTGACTATATAAGTTGGTAATAAATATATTTTTTCATAAGCTCAAGAAATATAATACATAAGGAATAGTTATCCTTCATGATAAATTTCACTATGAAAAAATTCGATGTATATCATCTAAATTCAAATACAATTAACAAGTTTTTGACCGAATTATATCACCTTATATACGTATTGAATGAATACTTGAAATAAAATATTTTCACCTCTATAAAAATACAAAGCAAGTACTTATTGAGAAAATGAGATGTCTTAATCTCTTTTCGTAAATCTTATCATATGTAAGTGATTTCATACGAAAATACCAGACTTCAAGATTATATTTGAAAAAAAATTCTTAGAGATAAATTTTGGGGGTAGTTATCATCCCCTAGGAATGTAATTGAGGACGTAAAGAAATACGTATCTAATATTCTTCAATGTACTACAATATATCATAGAATAAGTGGCATCAGAGACTGAGTTTTTGAATTTATTTTCATAAGAAGACAGTTTAACCCTTACAAATGGTAGAGTTTCATTATATGTTATATACATGAACTGATGGTTTGTATTGTTCTTCATAACGAATTTCTTAGAGGAAAATATACTTTTCTGCCCTTTACATATAAATAAAAAAGGAGAAGTTTACCTCGGGATAAATTTTATTGTGATAGAAGTGATGCCCGTCAATTAAAGGTTTCAGATTCATTTACAATTAACAAGTCTTTGACCAAATTAGGTCAATTTATACATATATTGAATGAAAACAGCGAAAAAAGACATTCCCCCCCTACTAAAAAAATACAAAGCAGCCCCTTACAGGAAAATTTACATTTATTAATCCCTTTTCATAAACCAAATTAATAATTTTACTCCAAAATACCACCCTTTAAAATTATATTTAAAAAAGCGTTTTTAGGGACGGATTTTGAGGGTAGTTATCATCTCTTAAAAATGCAATTCGGAACGTAAAAAAATACATTTTGAATATTTTTTCTATATTATGTTACTAGAAATCACCATATTTCAAATTATATGTAGTTTTAAGTGAATATTGTAGTGTGTAACGAGCTGGCGCAATTTTCCAATTTTAGACCTATTAATCTATAGTATATTCAAGGTTACGATTTTAAGCTTAATTATAAACCGTGCTTTAGCCATGAAAATAGTCTATACTAAAATTACACTTAACAGAATTTAAACTCCATCATATCACACGAACTTTTATTTTATATATTAAACATATACGATTTTTTGAAATATTTAGTCACTCCTGCAATAGTCAGCCAACATCCTCGGACTCCAACTACCTTGATGACCTCTTTTCATACGTGAAATGTCCTGATGAAATCTTTTTTCAAATCCTCAAAATTCTCATGGAAAAAACCCAGTTGTGACCGCAGGAGTCCATATTTATCTTGAAGTTATGCTGGTGGTGCGCAATTTTATTGGCATATTGATTTTTATCAGCAGAAATATGTCCGTTGTGCAGATTGATGAATCAAGATCTTGTAAAGCACGACTCTTCAGTAAACAAAATTTTTCCACCAAAATTTGGATCACGAATTCTTTTGTTTCGATTAAATTCACAAAATGTAAGGTGCATGGGGGGACTAAACGGCAAAAGTACCTGAATATTTTGGATGTAATATGGATATAACAACAGTTATTTTAAAATATCATTTACCATAGTTTTACAGATATTCAATTCACGTTCTAAGCAGCAGATACTGGCACGTGGTTCTTCTTCAACTGTTTCCAAAATTTTCTCTTTTTTTAACTGTTTGAGTTGTTCAAATACTAACCCTACCTTCAAATTTTTTCTAAAAACTGCCCGTTTCTCGGAGAAAATGTTCAATATTGGCAAATATTTGCAGCTGTTAAGAAATCACTCCATGTAAACCCTAACACTTTGACGCCTATTTCCTTTGCAAAACCCATTCACCAGAACCATGTCAATCTTCTTGGAATGCGAGTACTTCTATCTATCTATCTAATGTGCCTCAATCATCCATCGTTGGACATAGGTTTCCCCTTGTTTCTCCATTATTAACTATCTTGAGCGCTTTATCCGACTTGCTTTTTAAGTCGTTTGTCCATCTTATTTGCGGTCTACCTCTTCTTTGTTTGTGTTTTCAAGGCCTCCACTCTAGGATTATTTTATTCCATCTATTGTCTTTCTGTCTTAAAGTATGATCGGCGAATTTCCATTTAAGCTTGGCTTCCACTTACTTTTGTTTTGTCTCGTATCCATGTGTTCTTCTTATTATCTATAAGTCTGATACCTAGCATTTGTCTCTCCATTGCTCTTCAGTATTATTTGTCATTACTTTCGTTTTGTTATAGCTCATTTTAAATCCTATTTTTGACTCTTCGTTGTCCAGTTCTTCAATCATTTTTGCAGTTCATCTTTTTCATCTGTTATCAAAGCTATATAATCTGCGTATTTTAGGTGATTCAATAGCTTTCCGTTTATATTGATGTCTTAATTATCCCATTGTAATATTTTAAAAACATCTTCTAGAGCCTGGTTGAGTAGTTTCGGTGACACTGTATATCCTTGCTTGTCCCCTTGTCCTATTTTTATTGGTTTAGTGCTGCGTTCCTCCGTTATTTTGAAAGTAATATTTGCATTGCTATATATGTTAGTTATTAAATCTGTGTATCTATGTTCGAACCTGCAATTTTGCAACGAGTACTTAACTGCCCAATGTTCAATACTGTCAAAGGCCTTTTAAAAATCTATGAATGCTATATATATATATATATATATATATATATATATATATAAGAAGCTGATATTCGTTGGCCTTTTCAATTAGAATTTTTATCGTCAGTAGGTGGTCGCATGTGCTAATGCTAAACACAAACACATTCTTCGAGTATAAGAAGATGTTATGCTGTGTCGCAAATAGTCATGCCCCTGATGGAGAGGACATATGACTAGCGATTTAATTTTCGACCACCGAAAATGTATGGGTGTTTCGTCCCGATACTGGTGGTGGACTCATCAGTGGGATCCACCGGTATATTTCCCAGACATCCTGTTTGTCATGCTTTCTACAAAACTTTGATTCCTATTTAGCCAAGTTTTGTCGGTAAATAATAGTGAGATGTTAGGTTTTATAATCCAACCTGTTCTCGTGTTTGATAGCCATCGAATTCTAGGGTCAGTGTATTTATTAGTATTTTAGTTAGCAGTTTATACATGATATTAAGTAGCGTTATTGGTCTGTCGTTTTTCAATCCTTTTGATATCCTTTTTTAAATAGTAAAAGGGCCATTGCTTCGTTCCAACTGGTTAGTATCTGTTTTGATCTAAGTATTTTGTTAAGAAGGAGGAACAAATCGTTTCTTGTTATTTTTCCAACATTCTTCTCCATTTCTGCTGTGATTCCATCTTTATCTGGCGATTTGTTATTTTTCATTTCTTTCAGGGCATTTTTAATTTCATTCTTACTAATTTCGGGTTGAATGTCAGAGATGATGTATTTTATTTTAGTGTTTAGTAGATTAAGGATTTCTTGTATGGTTTTTCCTTTGTATTATAAAGATTTGTGTAATATTACTGCGTTATCCATATAATTTCCTCCATGTCGCTAGTTTCGATCCCTTCGTTGTTTTTTATACTATTAATCTGTATTTTCCCTAGTTATGATTTCAAACATTTCATGTTCTTGTTTTGTTATTACTCTTTCTTTGTTTCTTGTTTCCTTTTTTATCTTCCTTGATAATTTTCCTAATTGTTTTGTTAGTCTCTTTATATTCTGCTGTGTTTATTTTACTTTCCTTAAGCAGCGTCTTTCTTTTATTCATTAATTCCTTTGTGCGTTGAGAGATAAAGTTGTCCTTTTTCCATGATGCTTGTGCTACTTCTTTACCTGCTTGTAATAGTGTATTCGTCGATATCTTATCTTTTTTATCGATATTTTTTATTCTCCAGGTTGTTTATATTTATCATATATTCCTTTATTTTTTCTTTATACTTGTCTGTGTGATGTTTGAGTTTTCCATATCTCGTTGCGAGTGTGTGAGTAGTTATCCATGTTTAATAGTAAAATAGACTTATAAATTTAGATTGTTGATCGACTTCTAAGACACTGATTGCAGTTAATTAGTGTATGCAGAGACTTAAGCCTGGAACTAAGAATGCGTTTGGTGGAGTGTTATATTCACCCTATCCTTCTGTATGGTGTGGAGACATGGACCATGAATAAATACTGCTGCAATAAAATAGAAGCTTTCGAACTGTGGATCTACAGAAGAATATTGAAAATACCCTGGACCGATAAAATAACAAACGAAGAAGTACTTAGAAGGATGAAGAGAGAAAAAGAATTATTACCATCCATCAAAAGTCGAAAGTTGCAGTATTTTGGCCACATCATGCGTGGAAATAAATACCAACTCCTGCAAAATATAATTCAAGGAAAAATTGTGGGAAAACGGAGTATCGGGAGAAGAAGAATGTCATGGCTACGAAACTTAAGAGAGTGGTTTGGATGTAACTCCAATCAACTGTTTCGCGCAGCTGTGTCTAAGGTCCGAATAGCTATGATGATAGCCAAACTTCGAAACGGAGATGGCACATGAAGAAGAAGAAGTGTATGCATGTAATTGAAAATATTTATTTTTTCGCGAATCCGTTTCATGCAACGAAACTTTTTCGGGAGGTAATAAAGCTTCCAGATACATGCGATTATCCGATAGAAATATCTGGGTTTTTGTTGATGACATAAAAAAATCAGTAGCGATGTTTACAGGTGGCGCCACTCTTTTAATACTTACACTACTTTATTGCCGGTCACTATATCACTAGAAAACATCATGTTACAATGTTAGACCACACACCAACAATTATTAAATTCAGTTACCGCGTTTTCAAGAAATTTGGGAAAAATCAATATTTTCTTCTAGACGTCTTCTACCGCCAAAACGAAAGAGTATCGGATATAAGTAAGTTGCCTACATCAAGATTGTGTCATCAAACGTTGTACAGGTATGATGTCAAATAAATTTCTTTAGCTGACTAAAATCAGCATCACTGGCAGCTTAATGTTTTAAAATAAAATAGTATTCCCTTCGCCAAATCGTTCTTCACTCAATGTGTACGTATGTTTCTAACTTACAACGTAAGAGATAAGAAATGAATCCGTTACTTTAGACACATGCAATACTCCAATGGATATTTTTATGTGGCGTTTATATGAGCATAAGACGTAAAATCTAAAAATAGAGTTTCTAGCAGATAGAAGTTAAGGAAAGCCACTTAAATTTAAAACCAATTTCATATCTGACAACTCGGAACAACTTTTCATTTAGTTATATTTTCCGTTCACGGAAACGTTTCAAATCGAAATCGTAAATATGATGAGTAAATTTCTAAATGGTTTAATAAAACGTGGCCTTTAACTGTGAAACATATTGGTTATTCTGATGGTGTACTTGTTGTATGCGGAAACTATAGAAAACTTCAAAACTATAGTTAAACCATAAATATGTTATGTGAGCTGTAAAATATCTTCTTTATTTTTTGCTCAATTATCACAAAATGGAAGGGGAAATCCAGGTTTCATCTAAAAAAATTACCACGTATTACAGCAGGATTAAAAATTTCCTACTTTCATTTGAATAGAAGTAACTTAATTGGAAATGTTTATAATATGAAAAAATCAAAATTGTTTCTGATCTCCAATTTTTATTTTTTATTTTAAATTATATTTTAAATAAACATGACACATTTCGTAGCACTGCTAATTAATTACGAATATCATTGAGGGTATTTCTCTAAAAGAATGGAAGGAGACTTCTATAGTGTACAAAAACAAATGTGGCGACTGATAAGACAACAGCGCAAAGAAATATCTAAACTCTCCGAAACAAACAAAATATCAAAGGAGAAATGGATAGACTACCTAACAAAATTATTTGAGGGAGATGCTAACATTGGAAAAAACAACATACCAGCAATAAGGAATAATGTGGAAGTCACCATTCAAGAAGTAGAGAAAGCTATAAAATCGTTAAAAAATAGAAAGTCTCCCGGACAAGACGGAATTCATAACGAATTGTTGAAATACGGAGGACAGCGACTAACACAGGAACTCACAAGGTTCATTCGAAAAATCCTGACACAATGCAAAGTACCAGATAGGTGGAGAACCAGCACAATAATACTGGACACAACTCTGAAACTCGTTACGAAAGTAATCAAAAATAAAATTAATTCGGTTACAATACTGGAAGACGAACAGCAGGGATTTAGATCAGGAAGGTCTTGCGTGGATGCAGTATTTATTCTACGACAGATAGTCGAAAAATCTATAGAATACAATAAACCAACATTTTTATGCTTTATAGATCTAACAAAAGCATTCGATCGCATAAAGCTAGATAACGTAATCCACCTGTTATATAAGAGAAATATTCCTATCAATATAATTCAGACCATCGAAAACATATACACAAACAATAAAGTTCAGATTCGCATTAACGGTAAATTATCAACACCCATACCAGTCAACAGTGGTATTAGACAGGGAGACTCGCTTAGTCCTTTGTTGTTTAACATGATAATGGACGAAATAATAAAGGAGGTGCGACTTGGTAGAGGATATAAAATGGGTGATACAGAAATAAAAATTCTCTGTTACGCTGATGACGCTGTGATATGTGCCGAAAATGAAGACGACCTCCAGAGATTGTTAAATACCTTTAATCTTACGGGAAGAAAATATAATATGATTATCTCAGCTAAATGTATGACAACCTCAAAAGAACCCCTTCGATGCAAAAAAAAAAGTGGCGGCTTGCGTCAACGACGTGATCTGGCGAAACAAACACTTACAACAAGAAACAAAGGTTCGGATATACAAAACCACAATTAGACCTATTATGACATACACTTCAGAAACACGGCCAGAGACGATAAAAACGAAACAACTATTGGAGACTACAGAAATGAGAATACTTCGACGAATAACAGGAAAAACGCTACTAGACAGACAAAGAAGCGATAACATCAGGCAATCATGCAACACAGACTGCATTAATGAGTGGGTCCTACAATGTAAGACACAATGGAACAAACACATAAGCCGAATGAGAGAGGATAGACTGGTAAGGATCGCACGAGATAAATCGCCTAGTGGTACACGCAGTAGAGGTCGAGCACGGAAAAGATGGAGAGATAATTTAAGTCCAGAATGAGGAAAATCGAAGAAGGAGCAGGTCAGGGACCTATTATAGAAGGTAGAAGAAGAAGAAGAAGAAGATTGAGGGTACCAGGTACCTTTTAAAAATTCCAGATTTATAAATTTTTATGGTTAAACCGTGATAGGGAAAAACCAATTCGTATTATTAAATAAATTTAACAATGGCGAATTATTATTATATAATTGGTCAAGCGTCAACTTTTGGAGTATTTAGAAGTTTTCATCAAAACTGGGGTTTTGAGACAAAAGGTGTTTTGCGCACGCTGAATTGTATTTTTTGTGTAAGTAACCTCTTTTACACTTTTCACTTCTAATCTTCAAGGTGCGGCCTGTTTGACTGATGTAACTTTTTTGGCATACACCCAAATTTAATTTATAAGCTCCGAATTTTTGGTCTTTGCAGATCATATCTTTATTTTTTTTAATTTATTTGCCAAAATTATTATTCATTTTGAAAACAATATTAAAATTCTCTATTTTGAAAATAAAGTATTTTAACTTATTGTTTCGATGTTTTTGTTGTTTTCTTTTACTGTAGGATAAATTAATGACATAGCCTTTTTCTTTAGTTTACTTTTGAAAGTACTATCATTAAATTTGGAGCCTATCCATTGTTGAGTGTTGTTTATAAAATCTGTGGTGCTTATAGGTACATTAATGATTCTGTTGAACATGCTATGGTATGCTGCAAGTTTATGAGAGTCAGGGAATAAGGATTTATTATCTATTATTCTATTTGTATAGGAAGGGTTGTGGAAAATTGAAAAAGGAATATAAATATTTATTTATTTAACACAAAACTCAATAATTGTCTAAATGTAGTCTCCTTTCAAGCAGATAAAGGAAACAAACAGTTTATTTCCTGCCAATACAACTCTGACCTCGATGTCAGACTTTCGGCAGGTTTTTAATATTCTACCAACATACTTCGGAATTTATATTTTATATAGTAGTTGTTTCCTGTGAATATTGCTCTCGATTTGATACAACTCCACTGACGAGACCATAAAGTGATCGAAACGCGTATGGAGAGAGGACTATAGTTGTGTTTGCAGAAAATAAGCTGTTTGTATATATTATTTCCTTTATCTGCTTGAAAGGAAAACACATATAGGCAATTGTTTAAACACAGCAGATTTATTTTATTTCTTACTGAAATTTTGAAAAAACTCAATATAATGAAACAAGTAACAACTATCAACAGATATGACCCAAATTTATCCACCACTGGTGGAATACTATTCTCAAAAATAAATTAAAAAACTATGTCATTAATTTATCTCAGAATAAAAAAAAATAATAAAAAGTTTGAAAACAAGAAGTTATGTAGGCAATACTTCCAACAAAATTAAAATTATATTAAGAAGATAGAATATTAAATTAATATTGTTTTCAAGATGAATGACAATCTTGGTAAATATATAAAAAATAATGAAAATAAGACCTGCAAAGAGCAAAAATGAGGAGTTTATAAATCATATTGTGGTTCATGCCAAAAAAGTTACATAGGTCAAACAGGCAGTATTTTTAATATTAGAATTAAAAAGCATAAATATTACTTACGCCAAAAATACAATTCAGCGTGCATAATACATATTTTGTCTCAAAATCAGATTTGATGAAAAACTCAAACTATAACTATAACTGTATTCTGAGAATAAAAACAAAAGTTATCTTTATTAAAATCATTAGAAATTAACATACTTAAGAATACAGATAACATTTTAAATCACCAATTAGATATAAATAATTCACCATTGTTAAATTTATTTAATAATACGAATCGTTCTGGTTTTCAATATTACGATACAATCGAAAAAATTTGGAAATCTGTAATTTTTAAAATAGGTACTTAGTAGTTCTTAACTTTATTTGTCATTACCAATTCGACATCTGATGAAGTAACAGTGCTACGAAACATGCAATGCCTATAAAAAATATTATTTTAATCGATGATCTGGAACAGTTTTGATTCCTTTTCATACTATATAGAGCGTTTGGTAAATACCACCTAATTTTTCGAGAGCATTCAGGGAAGGTCAAAATAACCCAACCTTGTCTTAGAAAAAAACTCCCTAAAGTGTCTCTTAACAGAGATACAGAGCTCTAAAGGGGTAACTAGCGATTTATTTTATCAGTTGTAAGTTTTATACCAACATTGCCAAGTCCAAAAACCTTTCAATGGATTGGTTGAAGCCTAAAGGAAAGAGGAAAAACATGATAAGAAAATAATTATTAGAGTTAACGAATTAATTTTTTACGTTTTATTCAGGGTCGTTTTTGTCGTGACGAGGCGGTGAGGATCCTCCCAGGATAACACGAGGCTCTCACGTAGAGGAAAAGATTTTTGCAAGATATGGCCCCTAAAGTGTCTCTTAACAGAGATACAGAGCTCTAAAGGGGTAACTAGTGATTTATTTTATCAGTTGTAAGTTTTATACCAACATTGCCAAGTCCAAAAACCTTTCAATGGATTGGTTGAAGCCTAAAGGAAAGAGGAAAAACATGATAAGAAAATAATTATTAGAGTTAACGAATTAATTTTTTACGTTTTATTCAGGGTCGTTTTTGTCGTGACGAGGCGGTGAGGATCCTCCCAGGATAACACGAGGCTCCCACGTAGAGGAAAAGATTTTTGCAAGATATGGGTGATAACCTTTCAAAGCATAAGAAAGCTCACAACACAAAATGGATTGTATATAAAACTCTAACAGAACAGTTACTTCACCCGTACCATCTTGAAAAAGTACACGGTATGTTTCCAAATTATTATCCTGCAAGACTTCAATACTTCAACTAGTTTATAATGCAACATAACCTAAATCTAAGTTTTCCTGAACTTATTTATTTAACTGATGATGGCATAACAAACTCAAACAATTTACATTTTTGGGCTGATGTAAGCCAGTACGCTATAATTCAAAACACCAACAAAGATTTATTGTAAATGTGTGGGCTGGCATTGTAGGAATAATCTTATAGGTACATTTCTTTTCGAAGGAAGAGATTATTTACAATTTTTTCACCAAAATTTAAATATTTTATTGGAAAACGTACCTTTTGATAGAAGAATTCAAATGTGGTACATGCATGATGGTGCTCCACCTCATTCAACACTTAAAAAGCGTTTTTGGCCCTTGATGGATAGGTTGAGGTGAGACAGATTTATGGCCACCAAGGTCTTCAGACTTAAATTCTTGCGACTTTTACTTCTAGGGACATCTACACGAACCAGTTTATTCAACACTAGTAAATACTAGAGAAGAACCACAAGGGAGAATAGCACAACATTCTGACAAAGTTCGTAATAATGCCGGGATATTATTTGCAGTGCAGCGGGAAGATATTCGAAGCATAAGAAAATATATTGCAGTACGTGGAGTCCATATTGAACATTTTCCAAAATAACATTTAAACGTTTTCACTATTTTTCATTTTAAAAACATTGTAAATTAGTTGATTCCCGATCAACCCTTTGAAAGGTTTCTGGACTTGACAATGTCTGAGTTGGAAATTTTTTAGCATAACATCTTCTTGCCTTCAAAGAGTTAGACAGCGCTTTCCCATAAATTAAAGCATATCAGCACATCCTGTGTATTTTATTTTTACCTGTTTGTGTTTAGCATAAGCAACTTTTCTGTTTTTCGCATAAAAACTGATTTATCTCGAAAACCGCCCGTTTTATCGAAATAAATTAAGAGTACCGTTTATAAAGAGGAATAACCAAAGTATTTAAAAAATCAGTTTTCAGTACTTTAATATGATACCTGTCAAACATTAAGCCCAACGAGTGTGGCTGCAACTCCGTTTCTGACTTCTTTGATGATCTAAAATATCCACTACAGTATGGTTTAATGAATTTTTATGACCTCTATAAAATATAAAAAATGTATTAAATTATAAAGATTCGATTCAAAATTTAGAGCTGATAAAGTTAATCGCTGGATGTCCCTTTAAGGCTATATATCTCCGTTAAGGGGCACTTTAGAAATTTTTTTCTATAACAAAGTAGGACTATTTTGAACTTTCGAGAAGCTGTTGGACAGGCATGTTGATGAATTACTGGTAAACAGTTCGTTTCATCAGAACCAGCATGCATACAGAACCGGTAGATCTACAGAGACAGCGCTCCACGACTTGATTAGCAGGGTGGAAAACACTCTGGAAAATGGAGACATAGAAGGGGCGTTCGACAACACGTCTTTTCAATCAATTATCACTTCAATAAGGAACATCAACCTGGAAGAGACCTGTTGTAGGTGGATCGAAAATATGTTAAAAGACAGGGCGATCTATACAGAACTGCTTGGAGAGACGCTGATGGCATGGGTGACTGGGGGGTATCCGCAGGGGGGTTCTCTCTCCACTGCTTTCGAACCTAATAATGGATGGGCTTTTGCGAACCCTGAGCAGGAAAGGTCACTCTGTACTGGGATATGCAGATGACTTGGTAATCCTAATCCAAGGCAAATTTAATACAACAGTGAGAGAGAGAATGCAGCCGGTTCTTAAGGTTGTAGAGAGATGGGTAAGGTAGGAGGGACTCAATATAAGTCCCAAAAAGACTGTCCTAATCCCCTTCACAAAACAGATGAGGATAGAGGATCTCGGTCCCATCATCCTCCAAGGAAACACAATACCACTTTCCAGGGAAGTAAAATATCTGGGGGTAATTTTAGACTCCAGGCTGACCTGGAACAAGCAAGTGGAAAACATAACCAGAAAATCGGAAACAACTCTTATGACTGTTAGAAGATTATGTGGGAAAACATGGGGTCTCTCACCGAAAATGGTACATTGATAATACACCAGTGTTGTGAGACCAGCCATCACTTACGCAACCTTGGTTTGGAGGCCCAAGGTAATGCAGAGAACAACCATGACAAAGCTGAGCGGAATACAAAGGGTCGCTTGTTTGTGTATTTCTGGGGCCATGAAATCAACCCCCACTTCGGCAATGGAGTGCATTCTGGATCTACCTCCGCTACACATAGTGATTAAGGCAGAGGCGAGAATGGGACTCCACTGACTAAATCACTCAACAGTAAAATCACAAAGGACGTTGTCAGGACACAAAAACCTATGTAAAAAAATCAGGAGCCCCGAGTTGGAAATGGACACAGACCATATGAACTCGAGCTACCGTTATAATATACCGTTTGAAGTTACAATAGAGGATCGAATGACAAGTAAAAGATAAAAATCGGAAACATTCTCGGGTGCAAGTATCTGGTACACTGACGGTTCAAAAACTAGTGAGGGTACTGGAGCTGGGATATATGGGCTACAACCGAGTAAGGAATTAACCCTTCCCCTTGGAAAATATCCAATAGTATTCTAGGCAGAAATGTACGCAATCTTACGGTGCGCCGACGAGATAAACAGGAGAGGGAAGGAAATCCACATTTACTCTGATACCCAAGCAGCCCTAAAAGCCCTCAAGGGCCAAAAGGTATCATCGAGGCTGGTTTGGGAATGTCAGAGTGAGCTGGAAATTCTGGCAAAAGACAACAGAGTTATGTTAAAGTGGGTACCAGGACACGAAGGCATACATGGAAGTGAAAAAGCTGACGAGCTAGCTAGAGCAGGGTCAGCATCTCAATACATTGGTCCAGAAGCGGCCTTTGGAGTGCCGCGGTGCGCGGCCCGAGAAGCAGTCAAAGAATGGACCAAAAGAAAACATAAAAACCACTGGATGACCAGACAGGGTTTAAACCATAGCAAGCTATTTATTGGGAATCCTGACCCGAAACTGGCATGAAAATTACTCCAAATGAGTAGGAACCAATTAAGGACTGTTACGGGTATAATGACGGGACACATGGCCGTTAAAGCACATCTGAATAGAATGAATCTATATAACGGAAACCTCGACTGCAGACTATGTGGATAAGCCGAGGAAACGGTGAAGCATATCATACGTAACTGTGAGCCACTAGAGAGATTTAGACAACAAACATTCGGGTCAGTAAGTCTGGAACTGGGAGAAATACTCACTCACTCCTTAGCAGGACTGTACAGATTGAGCTAGGGGGCTAGGTTGACAGAGTGGCTGTAATGTCTAGGGTGAGCACAACAGGCCTACTCTGGCCGCAGTGCGTCCGGCTTTAGGACGGACCCAGGAATATAAAAAAAGGACTATTTTGACCTGCTCTTTATGATCTCGAGAAATTAGGAGGTACTTATTGGACATCCTGGGTAAGCAATATAGATCTTCATTAAGTAACGATCTCAGTAAATTATTAATTTGAAATTACAGGCTAAAATATTGAAATCACGGCAATATGCAAGTTATTTTAAAATTAAATTCGAATAATTTTCCGTAATCGTATTCCAATACCATCTAGACTATGAAATAAAAATAATTCCATTAAAACCAGCTTTTCCTATGTACTGCACATATTCCATAAATTATTTAAAACCCACTGAAAGCAAATCCCTTTCACGCTTTTGAACTGGTTTTCAAGTTGGACGATTATTTGCAGCGTTGCGATTGCAATTTTACGTCAATCACCTTTTCACATCCATTTTCTTTCAAGTTTTAACGGATTCCGGTAACTTTTCTAACAAGAGCTGCTCTTTTCTACGCTTCGCTGGACGTTTTTAACTTCGCACAACAGTCTCGTCTTCTTTCAAGTCAATATTTGTTAAGTTTTTCCTTTATATCCGGGAGCACTTATCGTCAATATCAGGAAGCTGTCGTAGGCAGACTCTTATTTGATACATCATCTTGTAAATAATTGCGTGAAAAATTCATAACAGAGTTTTTTTTGCGTCTTTTTATCCCTGACAACGTTTTTAAAATGAATTATTTGAAATATATTTTGCATTTTGGTTTTCCGTTATTTCCTGTTTAATATGATTATGGCAACAAATTGAAAAATCCGCAAATCTGTAAAATATCAAATACATATTTGATTGAGAATGGACAAGTATTAGACCGTAAATTATTGGAAAAACTCCTGGATTAAACTAATGAAAATAACGTTTTTCACACCTACCAATGAAGAAAAACTAATGCCACTGGTGTTAATGGAATAAATAAGTGAATAATGACAGTTAATATTAATAGTGTGGTACCAGTCCTTACTAAAATAATTAATCAGTCAGCAAATTGTTATTATTCAATTTGAACTGTGCTCATGTTATTCTAATATTAGGCAGTATGAGGACACTATAAAAAGGAAATGCCTTAAATTTAGTGTAAATGTATTGGAAGCAAATTTCACAAATGTTTATTCAATGTATTTAATGTAATGCATTAAATTTAATAATTTACATTAATCTAAATTAAATAAATTTAATGTAATCACACATTAAATTTAAAGTTTGATTATTACTCTTAAAGATGAATATGTACATTAAATATACAGCCAGTGTTCATTGAATTCGAGATATGTTATCACATATTTAATGCCCCAACATTACTACAAGTTCAAAAAATTCTGAAACTACCAGGGAAAGGTGGACATTTTTCCCATTAGAAAATTGAGTCCTAAACAACAAGTTCAATTCAAGTTGCGTCATCTCCTGAAATCTCATGCCATGTATATTGAATAATAATGTAAATTCCTTTAGTATTAGAGTATATGTATGAATTAATTTTTATGTATAGAAAGTTAAAATATCTTTTCAGTTATTTTATTGAAATTTAATATACCATTTAATAGAATTTAATGTGCTACGAACTGATATTTAAATGAATTATGAAGTAAATGTAAATTATTCACGAATTTTGGTACAAAATCATTAAATTTAATGTAGAATGGACATTAAATTGCATTAAATTTAAGGTAATTTTTAACAGTGTACACTGCAAAGAGGAAATGCATTAAATTTGAGGTAAATGTGCTGAAAGCAAATTTCATAAACGTTTATTAAATGCGTTTAATGAAGTGCATTAAATTTAATAATTTATATTATATTAATTTATTCTATTAAATCTAATGTATTCATACATTAAATTTAAAGTTTTGATCATTACTTTTTAAGGTGGCCATGTATATTAACTATACAGCCAGTGTTCATTGAATTTAAGCTATGTTATCACATATCTAATGCACAAAGATTTATATGAGGTCAAAAAATTCTTGTACCAGGAAAATGTGGAAAATTTTCCAATAGGTAGTGTACTGTCATCTGTTGACCGGAACTCATTGGTTTCCGTGAGTACCGGCGGACATGTACAACTCATCATAAGAAAATTGAGTCATTTAAGTAACTTATATCATACTAAATAAAAAGTTCAATACAAATTGTGCCATCTCCCGGAATCTCACGTAATGTACCATGAATATTAAGGTAAATTCCTTTAATGTTAAGGTACATGTGAATTAATTTTAATGTACAGAAAGTTGAGATATCTTTTCAGTTATTTTATTGAAATTTAAGATACCATTTAATCAAATTTAATATACAACGAACTGATATTTGAATGAATTGCTTTAGATTTAAAGTAAATGTAAATTAGTCACAATTTTAGATACAAAATCATTAAATTTAATGTTGAGTGGATATTAAATTTACATTAAATTTAAGGTTTTTTTTAACAGTGTACATTATGCTATTCTTGAGTTCTTATTTGACAGATCGTAGAAATGGGTAATATTACATGACAACAGATGCAAGGCTGTTTTACAAATTAATAAATGACAACAAGTACTTACCTTTTTTTTAAATTTAAATAGGATGCATTTTATTGTATTTTAGAGACAGTTGGTAGATTAATAAAAGATTTGCAAAGGACTTTTAAAGAGTGGAGTTACATATTATCTTTAAAACTTTTTCCTTTGAAAGGTACTTCATGTAAATTACATTTGTATTGAATTGAAATGGAAGCAAATATTTGAATAGAAAATAGTATGATTTTCATACTTTCGAGCACATACATATACTTTGATGTTGGATGTCGCATGATACTTGGTAACACGAGATCTTAGAGTAGATTAACAATATGACCCTTGATCAGGGTGTGCTCGATGAAATTGGTACTTATCTTTTATTATGTTGAAAAATACTAATGTACAGAGTGCTCAGTTTTCAACACTTATACTGACAATAACAATAATCCGATTGCTGAACCTGAGCCACAACCGGAACCTGAGGTCCAAGAACAACAGGAACAGCTGAATGACCAAGCCCAACAGGACAACACTGAACTCTTTTATCAGAAACTGTCAACGGAAATGAGTGCTGCGGTGTTGGAGTATGATGGAAGCAATCCGCTAAGAAGACCGGCACTGCCAAAAATTAATTCATCCAAAAAACTGGGTGCCATGTTAGACATCATGAACAATCAGATTTTACCAGCTTATGTTTCAGATGCCTACACTCTGGAGTCCTTACATATGACCATCTACTGTGCCGCGACTGCTATAGCTAGAGCTCTAGAAATTAAAGTTACAACAGAGCGCCGATCAGCAAGAAGAGAACCCAACACACTACCATGGGAAAGACATCTAAATAAGAAAATTGAAAATCTTCGAATAGATATAGGACAGCTGACGGAGTACATCAGGGGCACAAGAACTAGTCGACTGCAGAGGCGAGTTGCAGAAATATGACCCTGGATCAGGGCGTGCTCGATGAAATCCGTACTTATCTTTTATTATGTTGAAAAATACAAATGTACAGAGTGCTCAGTTTTCGACACTTTATTAAAGACATTATTATTAAAGATAGAGACTTGCAATTTTCGCAAACTTGTACTGTCTTTTTGTTAAACAAATGATACAATAAATCAAAGTATTAAAGGTGCAGAGCAAAATTCTTCCATTTACTCGGATCTTACTCAATATGTAAGTTAATGAAAAATTAAAAACGGGTTATTGTAGAGTTCTTTATGTAAAATCCGCTGGCCCTTCTAAAGGTATTAGATGTTTAGTTTTTGTAAAAGAGCACTCTGTATGGTATTTGACACTTTCATTTCAACTTTTTTAAGCTTCTCAAAAATATATAATAGTTGGTATTTAATTTGAGAAATAAATCGAGAATTTCGATTTTTTTTTGAAAATTTAGACTTAAATTCGCAGTAGGTGATGAATATCCAATCTATGAACATATCAAAGACAGTTTTGAGACCTGTTTATTTTAATTTGTATAGACATAATAAATATAATCATAAAATACGAAAAAATTCTATACATACAAACTTTCTTTTGACTTCAATTAAAACATTATTTTATTGACAGTGTTTTATATACGTTGTGTTTTTAAGTAATTTTAATTATTCAAATGAATTTGAAACAGAATATTTTTTAATAAAAAAACTATTAATTATTGTTTTACAATTTATTGCCCGTAAGAATGTATTATTTTTATTACTAAACTTAGACTTATAAATATCTCTAACCACCAAATCTTTCTAAGCTTCAAATATTTCTAACCTTCAAAACAGTTGTTAGAATCAGGCATTAAAAATTAGAATGACGTAATGAGATTCGATTTGTCCTTTTAGATAAAGCGTGGTAAAACTCTTAACAGCATAACAGCTTGTGTTTGATGTATGCCAGTATTTCGAGTTGGAGAAGAAGAATTGTGGTCCTGTAGAATCTGGTTTATCCAAACAAGAGGTAAAAAAATATTATTTTTGGAAATAAACATTTTCGATTAAGTATCATAATTTTTAGAGAGTAAACACTGCCCTTAAAATTTCAAGGTTACCCTATATGCCATTAAAAAGAGCAAAGGAAACAATCCAATTATTTCCTGTCATGAAAAAAACTAGAATGGAAGTTCGAAATACTGTCTTCAATATCTTCCATATGTGCTAAGAAAGTGAGCTTATAATCTCTGTTATAATATATGCTAACTTTGTAAGTAGTACCATTGGTCTATATTTAATAATCTTAATGCATTTTTTATTTTTAGAAAAGCATATTACTCTAAAAAGCATAAATACTGAACTTACGAACAAAGTGATTGTTTTTTTGGATAAATCGTCTTTAAGTATTCTCCTTAAGAAGCTGAGATTCAAATACAAAAAGGCTGACAAGAGAAGAGCATTAATTGAAAGAACATGAGTTGCTTCTGCAATAACTCATTTTCTTCGAAAATATATGGAAAATTAATAGTTTTTATCAAGGGATAGTTCTCCTAGATGAGCTGTAAAATGGGTATTTTTTTTGTTGATCCTTCCGCTGATATATTATTACTTTATTTCTGAGTCTTTTTTAAGGCTTAATTAGTGTAAAGTTTTAAAATTTTTATTACATATATTTTCTTGTTCACTATACTAGTTGGCTATTATGTACTTAGATAATAAATGAAAAAATAAATTTTTGTTTTTTTATGCTGTTTTTAACGATTATTATTTTATTAGCACTTATTTTTAAATTTTATATGATTATTATTGCTGTTGTTTTGCGACATTAAAAGTATATTCTCTAAATACCGCATTCGAAAGAGTTATAGGAAAAATTATATATAAATTTTAATAGCTTGTACCATTAAAAAAATGCTTATTTCTGGTGTTTGCAAGTAAACCTTATTGTGTTATATTTCATATTGTTTTCGGTTAAGAGAGGAGTCTTCTTTGCGTTTTGTGATAATTTTTTCTTTTCAATAAATCTATTTGTTATTATTTCACTGATATTTTCACTTATCCAAGAAAGTGTTGTGAATTACTAACAACTGCAGAGACGGACTAGCTGAACCACTCATGACCCCATTTTTATTACGTCCTGTATGATAAAAATTTTGGACAAGGTTTTTTTGCATACCTTTGACTATGGACTAAAAATTAACTACTATTCATTCATGCCGCTAATCCTAGCCGTTTTCGAAAAAAACGTCATTTTATTTACGTCATATATATGAGGTATTTCGATGAAAGATACATCTTTGTTTCTATCAAATGTTGAACCTTCAACCTTAGGATAAAAAAATTCGATTCAAAGTTACAGTTTACGTTTTTAGTTAAAAACGTCTAATTCTGTGAATTGCAGTTCGACCTAGGTTCGCAAGAAATGTGCGTTTTATTTTATCGGCATCAGAAACAAAGTATTTTTATTGCAAAATATTGCAATATACGAACGAAATCAATATCTTGCATTTTAAAACTTGTCAACTTTCACATCGCTGACACATTGATTCTTTACTTGGATATTAATTTACTGATTTTTGGATTTCGTGGTGAAATAAATTGTGAAGTAATTCGAAATATGGAATACACGTTTATTGAGAATGCAGATATGGATCTGATGTATGGTCTTGCATCTTGCAAAGTTTTGGAAGCCAGGAGGTTAATTCACGACAGATATTCTAGTTGTAGTCCTCCAGATCAGAAAACATTTCAACGAGTTGACTAAAGTCTAAGGGAGAATGGTAGGCGATTTGATTTAGTAAGGTAATTTTATTAAATTTCTTCATAATTTTAGGAAGTTTTGGGAAAAGAAGTACTGATGCTGGTCGAGGAAGAACAGTACGTACGTCGCAATGAGAGGAAAATATTAAATGCTGTAAATGACGCTCCTTCAACGAACACTCGCAAATTATCAACACAGTTTAATACGTCGAAAACAATAGTACATGAAATTCTTCAAGAATAGTCATTATATCCATATCATTTGAAAAAAGTGCATGAACTGATTCCTGAAGATTTCCCCCGTATTATGCAATTTTCAAACTCGCTATTGGATCAGCAAAGAAATAATGTAAACTTCATTAGCACTATTCTCTTCATGGATGAAGTAGGGTTTATCAAAAATAGTATCATAAATTTACCCAACTCACATGTATGGGCTGATGAAAATCCTCATGTAACTATTGTTTTACATCATTAACATCAGCCTAATTAATTAATGTCTGGGCAGGAATCATTGTCAATTTTTTGATTGGATTTCCTTCAGAACCCTTTTCACGATTTAGTGGAGCACTTACTACTTGAAACCCGCCGAAACATGTAATACATGTACGATGTTGAATAGGTAGACGACGACCTATTTCCTGGCCTTCTCGATTCTCCGACCTAACGTCGTTGGATTTTTACCTGTGGGGACGCATCAACACTTTGGTGTATTTCACTCCGGTCGATAGTAGGGAGGAACATCTACGGAAAATCACGTTTCATTGTGATCAAATCAGGAACAATGCTGAGTTAATGTGGCAGGTGCACCAGTCCTTTGATTGAAACTATGGTGAGAGGGGAAAATTCCTCTTTTTCATATTCAACCCGACAGAAGCTAGGGGACTAACGGTAAAAATAAAATGACTTTTTTTCGAAAACGGTTTAGATTAGCGGCATGAATGAAGAGTACTTAATTTTTAGTCAATAGTTAAAAGTATGTAAAAACGTTATCCAAAGTTCTCATCATACAGGGCGTAAAAAAATGGGGTCATGAGAGTCACAGTTCGTTCGTCCCTGCAGGTGTGAGTAATTCACATCGGTTTCTTGGATAGTAGTTTGAAGAGTCTTACCTGGTATATATCATATTAAAAAAAAATTGAAATATACCTGGTGGTTCAATAATTATGTGTAAAAAACTTGATTCCATTGCAGTTTTTGGGGAGCTCATATCTCCGAAGGGGAGGCTTATAAGAAAAAAGTTTATATGAATTTGTAGTATTCCTTTCACGTTTTCCATATCCGGGAGACTTCCCACATTTTACTGGACACCCTGTATACCTATAGAATATATTCGATTAATAGTATAGAATTCCATTAGAAATATAACTAATAATGATGATTGACCTATATAATATTTCTAAAAGGACATGTCCGAACTCAGAAAGGACGTGGCCGAATTCTCCAAGTCCTTAGTTACCATATTATCATCATTCAAAGTTAGAAACCCTTTCAGAGGTCACCAAAAGCTTCGGCTGGCGTAAAATCGAGTTATTTTACTACTTATTTTAGTGGCAGTGTGTTTTTGATTAAAATTAATTTAACGATGCATGAATTAATTGATTACAAATTTTAGATAGCTGTTTGCTAGTATTTCTTTTTTTATGCGAATTGACGAAGATATATAGAACGTTTGCTATAATCAAGAAGAATTATTACTGATTGAACTAAACAGATTTTTTTTTTATTACTAAAGGTATCTAAAGTAAACGATTCAATTGAGACGTAGTAATCCAAAAATATCTCTTTAAATTCGATATGGTTACAAATTGAACTCGTTTCTCCAATACATCACAGTCACACCCCAAAGTTCTAAACTTAATTTCGACCTTAACTTTCGAAAGTGCGTGAAGATATATACGTTTCAAGTATCTTACCGTCATTATAATAAATTTACGCACGTTTGCACATTAGGCGCCATAGGCCGAATACCTATAAAGCACAGCTTCTGGGGTCTTAGAAACCCCATAAAATATTCGCAAAGCAATATGAAGGAAAAGCCTAGATTATGAAAACCCGCCGAGGCCTGAACTGGGTGAAACAGAGATTTGAGAAAATAATTCGGTCTGTGGGAAAGGGCTGGATATCTGGGAGGGAATGAAAGATGTTCGGTTATAGCTGATGTAACTTTAATAAAGTGAAATTTGGTGCTTAGATTTATTAATGATAATTTAAGTTATAAGTCAAATTTAATTACAGGTTGTAAAAAAAATTCCACCCGAAATGTTTTATTTCGCAGGCACGATTTTTTAAAAGTTTTGTTTATCAGGGTCACCATATCAGAACAAAAGGGAAGGATTGCAGCATTTTGTTTTTATAACACGATTTTGAAAGTAATAAACACGAGGCTAATTTTTTTAAAATTATTATATTAAAAATTTGTTCCAAAAAAAGCCGTGTAAGGAGAAGGTGTACAGGGTGTTTGGTACATCGATGAAAGTTTGAAAGAGGCGATAGAGAATGTCATTTTGAATAATTTATGCCATATATGCCTTAGTACAAAAATACACCGTTGTCGAATTACATCACATTTTATAATTTTTCGGTTTTCTGGCAATTGGTGATTGAAAATTTAATTTTTATGATACTGGTATAATTTTTCGGTTTAAAATATTTTTTTTTCTTATTCTTTGGTTCATACACTGTAATAATAACAAGAGGACTAAAATTAAAATAACACTGAAAATTGTGCACTCAAAAATTTTATTCATCTACGAAAATTCAAGGTTCATTCTTAGATTTGAGTAATGTTTTTTTTTCAACAGTGAGAAAAATAAATGCATTCAATTTATTTTAGAAATAACTTTGTTGAATTACCTTTACGGTGGTGTATGGAAACCCGTATCAATAAAATAATAAATTCATTAAATTCAGGGAAGATATTTATATTAACGAAATTGACAATTTTCTCTATTTATTTTTTTTCCTCACCTGGGTGGTGGTTACGCCTAGTTTCATTTCTTCCCTAAGTGTAACACCTGCTTCATTAATTCTTTCAATAAGTTGTTTTCGGTCCGTTATTTTAACTTTATAGACAAGTTCTTTCATACGTTTCCAGGTGTGAAATCTAAAGGCATCAAGTCTGGAGACCTCGCAGGCCACAATATGGGACCGTTTCTTCGATCTTCCTAAAAACTCTAAGTAATTGTCTCCATTTAAATGTTCAGGAAGGAAATATGGCCCAATGAAAGTTCTTCCGATTATCCCTGCCCATACATTTACACTGAATTTCTGTTGGAAGAATATTTCTTTTTTCATATGCGGATTCTAGCCTACTAATGCAGATTGTGGAAGTTGGTGATTCCCTTCAGAGAAAATTTCGATTCATCGGACCATAAAATACTTTTTAAGAAAAGTCTATTTTCCATATCAGTATTTAACAAATAATGGCATGCTGGATCACCTTCTTCAACCCTTGAACCGTATGTAATGGAATGGATGTTTTCCTTTAAATTTCAAAACGTTCCACACTTTCCAAGTAGACAAATTAAGTTGATTAGCTACCTTTCTAGTACTCGTGGTTGGATCTGCATCAAATGAATCCGAAATTTGTTATTCTACTTCGACAGCATGTTTGTCTGCGTGGAATCTTTCTCTGAAATGAAGATTACCGGTTTTACAAATACGGCGATATGTGTTAATAAAAACTTGTACATTGGGAACACTTCTTGCAGGAAATCGATCTCGATATAGTCGTTGAGATGTAGCTGCATTGCCGGCTGCTCTATCATAAATGAAAATTATATCAGCGTATTTTAGATTAGAAAAAGTAGCCATCGTTTAGTCAACAAGGCAATTTTAAATTTTGCAAGTGAACACTGAACTGGTATAAAACACAATGGCAAGACGTGTGAGTCCAGCACTAAAGCCGATATCATCTCTATGGCTGGCTAAGAAAACTGGTTGTTTATCTATTGGTGTTTTTATTTTGTTTATGTATATTTTTGAAATAACAATTACCGGCCTGGTGAACAGAAACACAAAAATTCATCTTTTAGGCGTTCAGAACCTCCAATGTAATACATTATATATGTTGTATTTTAATTAAATAAAGAAAAAATTGAATAGAGAAAATTATTAATTTCGTTAATATGAATATCTTTCCTGAATTTAATGTATGTAATATTTTATTGATACGGGTTTCGATAAACCACTGTAAAGGTAATTAATTCAAGTTATTTTTAAAACAAATTGAATGCATTTATTTCTCTCACTGTTAGAAAAAAGCATCACTCAAATCTAAGAATGAAACTTGAATTTTCGTAGATGAATAAAATTTTTGAGTGCACAGTTATCTGTGTGTTATTTTAATTTTGGTCTTCTTGTTGTTACTATAGTGTATGAACCAAAGAATACGAAAATAAATATTTTAAACCGGAAAGTTATACCAGTATCATAAAAATTAAATTTTCAATCACCAATTGCCAGAAAACCGAAAAATTATAAAATATGGTGTAACTCGACAACCCTGCATTTTTGTACTAAGGCATATATGTCATAAATTATTCAAAATGATATTCTCTATCACCTCTTCCAAACTTTCTATCAATGTATCAAACACCCTGTATATTCAAGAGCTAGAAAATTAACATGTCTAGCAAATTTAAGGAAAGACTCTTATCGCTTTGCCGAATGAGAACGGAGTGGAATATTTTAAATATATGAAAATTGAAAATTTTATTTTATGGATGACATATTTTAATGAATATAGTTTTATTTATTTTTTAATAAGAGTTATAAATTACTGGTAACATATTATTCATTACGTTTAATTGTATGCTCCCAACGGAGGTAGGGGGCCTTCGGGGGTCGAGGGCTCTTCAAAGAGCGGCAACGGGTCCAGGAGAAACTACGGGTGGGGGCGGCATTCTGAAAAAATTAATAACACTTTGAAATCTTTTTGTTTATTAGTTTGATCCGTGATAAGTATTGGCAAGCCTGTAAGTAATACCATTCAATCTTGCTAGCTAGCATGTTAAGACAAGGGTAAGAGAGCTTGTAATGACTTGGTATGCAAGTCGATGCGTGCATGTTGCGAGAGTATAAAAAGTAGAGATCTAGAAATTAGTCTAGTTATTTATTGTGTTCTTAAATTTAATCTTGCCACTGACTTGATAACTTTTTAAATATAACCCCATACTTTTAACTCAGAAAATGGCGATATTTCACGGTCAGATATAACCTTGGTATGTCGAAGGTCAAAGTCAAGGTCATAGCCATTTCAAGGTCAAATGTTAAAAAATCTCGAAGTGGCAGGATATTGGGATTACTCAAGGCATAGGAGACAATTAAAGTACTGGGGGTTTGGATGAGAGTTAAAAATTTTTTCTTTGGAAAAGACCTTCAGTGATCCCCGCTTGAACCTTGCAGGTTACCTACAATGTGAAGCTGCGAAAAATCCGCCAAACTAAGACAGCCGGGATAATTCAAAAGATAATGGAAAATAAACTATCTTTGTACCTTCTTTTTTTTAAATAAAAATGACCTCGAACTTCAATATCCTTAGAAATAGGCTTGAAAGTCAAATTTGATAATGTCGTCAAAACTTGTGCATCTCATCAAGTATTTGTTGAAGGTACCTTCATCGTTTAATATACTCAAAAAACAACTAAAATTCATCAAAAATAAATTTCTGGGCTGTTTTTAAACAGTTGAGCTTCCCCAGAACAAAATTACAAATTTTAAAATACCATTTCTGATGTGAAGTTTCCCGTTTTTTCGGATGCGATGTCAAAAATAGGGGGTGTCCTTAAAAGGAAACGATTGCATTGATCTTCAAAATTTATCCGAAGGTGAGGATGGTCTAGGTCGCTCACACCTTCGTATTTTATCCACAAGAAAGCACCTTCAACTTTGTATTCTCGGAAACAATTTCTAATTGATTTAAGTCGTTCTTATGTATTTTCCCTTATCGTTTGAATTCTTCCAGCTGTCCTAATTTAGTGGATTTTTCTCAGTTTCACATTGTACGTCATGTAATACTCAAGTGAGGGTCAGTGAAGGTCATTTCCAAAGGATATATTTTTCACTCGCATCCAAACCCTCAGTACTCTAATTTTCCCTTAAGTGTTGAACAATCTCCAATATTCTACCATTTCGGGATTTTCTAATGTTTGATTTTGAAATGATCTTGACTTTGACCTTCAAAGACATTTCAAGGTTATATCCGATCGAAAAGTATTCCACTATTCCCTTTTTTAGGGTCAAAAGTAAGAGATTTCATTTAAAAAGTTGTCATGACCTTGATACGATCTTTAAGGTCAAGCTCAAATTGATGGTCACCTTAACATACACGGTTTGATTTTCAGAAACTTTTGTAGAAAACCTTTTTCTCCATTACTCTTAATTTACGAATTATTGGTTCATTTAAGTTATGAGGATATTTGAACTTCAAATGACCTGCAGATGTGATTTTACTCTTTTTATTATTCATACCGTTGGATAGAAATTTTTTTCTGTGTTTTATATCTGCAATAAAAATTGGGAGTTTCTATTTAAAAAAATCACCTTGACTTTCAAATGATCTTGAAAGTAAACTTCAAGGCCGAGTTCATTAGTAATGATAAATGACCTGCTCTGTCTTTGATAATTTTTATCTGAATCATTTTTTTTGTAAATGAAGTATTTTAAAAGACATCTCGATCCGTAGATTAAACTGGCACACCCTGTATAATTATATATATATATATATATATATATATATATATATATATATATATATATATATATATATATACAGGGTGTCCAAGATAAGGATCCTAAGCATGGGGATCTCGGAAACAGTTGGAGATACGAGGTCGGTTAAATTAGAGAAAAAATGCGCAATTTAGTGCTAATTTAAAAATTTCAAACACTTCCGGAGATTTCCGGAAAAAAACGAAATTTGGCAAAATCGTTTTTAATTTTTGCAGGCTTTATTTAAAGAGATATCAGAAAATAAAAGGTAGATTCTCATTGCCACTTTTTATTTTTTATAATATGGTCTAAACAAAATTTAAATCCGACGTTTCGTTTCTGAGATACCATCATGAACTTTCATTTTTTATATGGAACAAAAAAAAGTATCCCATGTATTTGATAGCATTTTTTATTACAAATTCAACGATGTATCACCCTTGCATATCGAATACGTAGTTCAAGTACTTTCCATAAGAGCTCCATGAGAGCGAGAGAGAAAGGTATATCAGTTTTATAAAAGCCAATGAACTACACACTTGATATGCAAGTGTGATACACCGTTGAATTTGTAATAAAAAATGCTATCAAATACATGGGATACTTTTTTTTGTTCCATATAAAAAATGAAAGTTCATGATGGTATCTCAGAAACGAAACGTCGGATTTAAATTTTGTTTAGACCAAATTATAAAAAATAAAAAGTGGCAAGAAGAATCTACCTTTTATTTTTTGATATCTCTTTAAATAAAGCCTACAAAAATTAAAAACGATTTTGCCAAAATTCGGTTTTTTCCGGAAATCTCCGGAAGTATTTTGAATTTTTAAAATTTTTAAATTGCGTTTAATTTAGCACTAAATTGCGCAACTTTTCTCTAATTTAACCGACCTCGTATCTCCAACTGTTTCCGAGATCCCCATGGTTAGGATCCTTATCTTGGACACCCTGTATATATATATATATATATATATATATATATATACATATATATATATACATATATATATATATATATATATATATATATATATATATATATATATATATATATATATATGTATATATATATATACATATATATATATATATATATATATATATATATATATATATATATATATATATATATATATATATATATATATCTCGAAAGATTTCAGGTAAGTGCTAAATCCCTCTTAGGGCTGTAAGGCAGCTGACGTTTCGGTGAAATCTCATTCACCATTTTCAAAGCTCACTGTACGGCGTCTACGAACGAACTCGTAGGAGTATTTACAATGATATCCATCTCGATGAGGTAAACTAATTTTCACACAGAGAGAGGTACTAATGAACTAGGTATGGAGGGGATGATTAGTTAGTGAATAATATCTCGACTTCTTATTGAGTAGAAAACCCATCCGAATATGGGTTCTCACAACACTGGTCCTAGTTATTTGCTTGCTCAAATACATCAACCCAAATAAGGTGTTTGGAAGTATAAAAAATCGCTCCAAATACCTTCTCTGACCTTTAAATTTAATTAGATTTGCCATGGGGTTTTTTTAGGTAACAAATTTATTGTTAAAGTTAAAATGAAATGTTACTTCTGAAACCTGTAAAAATCTTAAAAATGGTTTTTTATATTAAGAAACATAATTTCTTGTTAAATTCGCCCCCGAACAAAGGGGACAGAAATTAATACTCAAAAAGGAAAAAATATTCGAAACCTAAGGGGCTCGAAAGAATTAAAAGAATAAATATTTCCCGGTTTTCTTTTATTTGAACTTCACATAATTACCGCTTTCTTTAATTCCGAAGCGAAGAAAAAGAAAATGTCACGAACAAATGATAATTTAGGACAAATGCCCGGTTATTTTTAGCAAGCGTGACATCAAGGGTTTTCATCGCTTTCCAGTATTCGCGCGTGAAAAATAGAATTTTGTAGTGACAGCTATGACTTCAGTGAGAAATATTTTTCTTATTTACGATGATGATACTGACGCAGATATTTAATAACTACTGATAAAATTGATAAAATTAATTAGGCGTGTAATTCTTTGATAAAAAGACCTTGAAAATAATTTCTTACCAAATATTTTTCTTGATAGTGGCACAAAATGCTTTCCAAACCAAACCGAGATTTTTAAGTTTAAACTGTTATTATTTAGAACTATTTTCATTTTATTTCGTTTAGAATCATACGAGAAGTCTTCGCGGTTGAATATTGAAGTAGTACAAACAATGTGTGTTAGATTCATAGACATAGAAGGATATAGACTGCAGATCTTATGGAAGCGCGTTGGCTCTTGCTGACTCTCTCCTTCTATGGGCGTACCTAAGCACAATACCCCCTCTCGCCTTAAAGCTGTAAGAAAGAGAAGTAGTATTATCTTATTTTGCTCTGTAGAAATACGGGAACCACTGTCCTATTTGGATCTGTCTCTTTCTAAGCGAGAGTCAAGGCTTTTATAGGACCCGCAGCCTATATACTTCCATGTCTATGGTTATATTGAAGATTGTAGTCGGTATCTTAATTGATTGTTTGATCTCATATTTGAAAATACTTGGAAGTAACAGCATAATTGGTAAAAAATTGACCCACTGTGTTTCGGACATTTTGTAGTAAGAGGTAACCGATATTGGAGGTTACAAAGGGGGCAAATACGACAATTGTTATTGTTCAATAATTAACTTCTCGTCAGACTTTTTTTTTTAATTTTTAGAGCTCAAGTATTAATTATTGACAAAAAAGTATAAATAATAAGTTATAGGTGGTGAGAAAACCCATTAGTCTTGAAGCTTAGTGGGGTTTTTCAGCCGATGAGAAGATATGACCCAACCAAAGTTTTTTATATCTATTTTCACCCTCTAATTACAAATTTCGAGGGTGGATTCCCGAAAAATGAACAGGTAATTTGTTATAAACAAAAAAAAATATTAATAATTAAAAAACTTTAGTTTTTTTCATAAAATGAAAATATTTTCGTGTTCCCCGGCAGGGGAAGGTGAGGTAATCGCGAACACTTGAGGGAGAACTGAAATACAATAAAACCAAATGAAGTTACAAGGCTTATTTATTGCTTAATATTTACTTAAACTAATAATTCTTATGTTCTCATAATCAACTTAGATAAATTTTCAAAAATAAAATCAAATTTCAACAAAAAATAAAACCTCTGGTGGCCACAGCTTGGGGGGTAATTACAGATGGTGTATGGAGTAATCACGGACATAGTCTAATTGACACAGAAATCACAGATAAATCCCCTTGATGTGCTTGCACCACTCATGCAATTTTCGTGGGCCCAGAATTTACATTTGATTCACATTATCCAATCTTCTGTGATTGGTTCTTCATACTTTTCATTACAAATAAGACAATAATACCCTTCATCAACCTTTGTAGCACTTTTGTTGACTTTCTTTTTCTTGCGCTGTACGTTCCTATCTTTAGCCTTCATATCATCTTCAAATGCTTTAAGATTCTTCATACTTTTCTTTGCTTCAGTAGTTCGTACAGACTTATCATTTTCTTTTGCCTCTTCTTTATTTTTCTTCCTTTGTTCCTTTTCTTCCAAAGCGTCATTCATAAGGGTACTAGTGATTATAATTGAATGTTTATTTCTGGAACATTGCCTACTTTTCTGTTGTGGTAGTTGAGGAACATTAACAACATCTTGAAGTGGAAATGATTTGTCCAACACAGGTAAAGGTGTTACTGATCGCTGCTGCACAACTGATAATGGAACTATTTGTGCATTAGGTGACACTGCTCTCTGCATAGATAGTGTCGGTGCAATCTGGGTATTAGGTGTTACTGCTCGTTGCACAGATGTTATCGGTGCTATCTGGGTATCAGGTGTTACTGCTTTTTGCATATTTGATGTCGATGCTATCTGCACATCAGGTGATGTCGAATCAAAGAAATGTTCGTCAAATTTTGTTGTATCTAATGACCAAATACCAGCTGCCCGAAAATCATTTGCAGCTTTTTCTATATTACTGATTCGATTGAAAGCTTTAGTAAAAAGCTCGACAATTTCATACTGTGTAATTTTTCGGGCTATATTTGAAGCCATGTATAAGTCACATTCTCTGTTGTATGCAGTTTTGAGTGGTCCAAAATATGTTAAGTCCAGCGGTTGCATACGATGAGACGTATGTGGTGGAAGAGATAACAGTATTATTCCATTCTAGCGACAAAGCAGGTAGCAAACCAGGCTTATATGACTTTCATGGTTGTCTAAAATAAGAAGAATAGGTTCTTCAACAAATGGTTTAGCGTAAGAGATAAAATGATGTAACCAATCTATGAATAGGTTTTCATTAATCCAACTCGAATCACTCACGGCTGCAACGATATCAGCAATGCCTCCATGCAATAGATGAGCATTCATTCGCTTCCTCTTGAAAATAAAAAATGGAGGGACATACTTTCTTGAAGCACTGAATGCGCAAACAATTGTTGTTGTTGTGCCTCTTTCACCACTTGTAGCCATGCCGAGTTGTTTCTGGCCTTTTGGAACTAGAATTCTAGAATTTTTCTGGACGTTAGAAATGCCGGTCTCATCAACATTGTTAATGCGATTGGCATCAAACTGATATTTCCTTTGTAAGGCTTCCAAGTTTTTGAAAAAGATTCTCACTTCTGTTTCATTAAACGCTGTAATTCTATTAATAGAAGTGGATTCAGGTTTGCGGAGAGAAATGTTGGGATGCCTTTTTCGAAATCCCTAAAACCAGTCCTTTCCCGCCATTTGTGATGTTTGGTCAAAATTATGCTTTAACTGATTTACTTCAGCAAATTTGAAAGCTATTTTCCTCACCATCTCTATAGTTAAGTCATAAAATAGTTTACTGCATTTTAAAATGTGTTCTTCTAATTCTTTTTCTTGGTCTTCAGAAAATATAGCCTTTCTTACACTTTTTGGGGTCTCTATAATTTCTTTATTAAGATGGTTGTGTATAGTGCTTTTTGGTATAGAGTAACGATAGCTGCTTTTCCTAATGAAAGTTTTTTGTTCTTGACGTTCTGAATAGCTTTTTGTAAATCTTCTAATTTGTATTTGGTCTTCGTCTTTCTTTAGTAATTTCGAGGCATCTGAAATATAAAAAGTTTAGGTAGGTTTATAAAAAATTATTTCAGTGAGCAGGTTTATAAAAAGTCTGTATAACTTGGTATTCGGCCTATAATTACCCATATAGGGGTAATTACGGATGTCTGTGATTACCCCACACAAATCGTCCGCCATTACCCAACTCACAAAAAAACGAAAAACTATATATTTATTTGAGGTTAGAATATCGTAATGCACTTGGCGATTACTTACAAACATTGCTTAATTAGACGTTAGTTCACTTAAAAAAAACGTGAATCCTATGTTTAGCTTGAAATAATATACTCGTATTCAATTTTACTAAAAAATAAGATGAAAATGTTGAGAAATAATCGACTTAACTTACCTTGTACGGCGAACGCGACCTCACCTCACCATTCACTGTTCGGCACTGCATTCGGGCGAGACTCGCGATTGTGGCAGTTAAAATATCTGCTATCTTTTTCTAACATAGATATACTGGCGTGTCCGCCATTACCCGCCGTCCGGGATTCCTCCCCTCTCCCCTAAACTATAAGCAAAAAGTGTCTCTTGTGATTTACTCTGAAAGCTATGAGTGACAGATTTTCATAGAGCTTGTCATATATTGTTGTGTTGTATCTCAAGTACGTTTTTTAGTAAACGTAAAACGAGAATGCCCTTTTTTCTCACCTAATTTATTAGTCAGAGTAACAAAATTACTTAATTTATCAAGTAATTTCTGATTGGACCACTACAAATCGAGAATTTAAGGTTCGCTAAAGATATACGTGGTTAAAATAATATTTCCCTTTTAGTTTACCGTTTTACGGTCCAGGGAATAACCCTTCAGAAGAGTAAACAACTCGGAATATATTGCATTAACAAAACTCTATGTTAATTAATATGTAGGTAGGCAGGTCCGGAAGAATTAATGAGTTGTGTTATCTGAAGGAAAACGACTAATTTACCAGATTAAAATTTAAATTAAGGGACTACCCTTTTTGCTGTTTTGAATAAAAAGGATTTAGTAAAATTTTGTCGATTTTGGAATTTTTATTTTGAGCCTTATTTATTCTAAGGGTCATGTCGTTAGTAGATTTTTTTAAATAATTTGTTGAATGGAATATTTATTGAATTAATTATATTAAGTGTTTATTGATTGATTGATTATAAAATGAGAAAATAAATTTTATTTTTATATAAAATTAGGAAAGTAATATTTGAAAAAGTCTGAAATAATTTTAATACAGAGAATTTTTGGCTTATACTTCTTCTTCAAGAGCCATCTCAGGTCTCCCTGACGTTGGCAATTACATTGGCAAGTCTTTCACGGTCCTGCGCTGGCTGGAACAGTTCCCCCGCGCTACGTATACCTGTCCATTCACGAATATTCCTCAACCAGGAAGTCTGTCTCCTCCCTACCCCTCTACGTCCCTCTACTTTACCCATCATGATTAATTGAAGAATTCTATATCGCTCCCCTCTGAATATATGTCCAAGATATGATATTTTTCTACACTTCACAGTGTTTAATAGTAAAGTTGTGTCGGCCCTATTGACTACCATTTCGTTGGTCTGCCTAGCTGTCCAAGGTATTCTCAGCATTCGCCGGTGTAACCACATTTCGAGAGCCTCCAACCGATTAATCGTAGCAGCCTTAATTATCCAGATCTCTGCTCCATATAGTAACACTGGCCAGACGTATGATCTTATCATTCTCTGTCGTAGTTTTAGGATGGGGTTATCATTGCAGAAAAGTGGTTTCATTTTTTGAAAAGTTGCTCTAGCAGTCTCTATTTTACACCTTATCTCTTTATCTGGGTTTAGATTTTCGGTGATATAACATCCAAGATATTTAAAATGAGTCACACTATCTAAACTTTTTCCCTCTATTTGTATTGAAGCGTTAAGATGAGGTTGTCTACTAAAGACCATAAATTTTGTCTTTTTGATATTTATGTTGAGCCTCATTTCTTGACCCTCAGTGTTAACACAGTTTAGTAGATGTTGCAGGTCTTCTAGTTTGTCGCTTAGGATAACAGTGTCGTCAGCATATCGTATTGTATTTATATATTCTCCATTAATTTGTACTCCCATTCGTTGTCCTTCAGTAGCCCGTTTAAAGATTTTATCTCTGAATATATATTAAAAAGCAGTGGAGATAGTATGCAGCCCTGTCTGACGCCTCGCAGAATTTTACTTTCTCCTGTGAGTTTTCCATTTAGCCTTACTGTTGCTTTCTGCCGCTAATATAGATTTTTAATAATTCTTACGTCTCTGCTGTCTACCCCTACGTTACTTAAAATTTCTATGAGTTTTCTGTGCTGTACTCTGTCGAAGGCCTTCTCGTAATCGACAAAACATACGAATACATCCTTGTGTTGGTCCCGGCATTTTTGCAGAAGTACATTTAGAGCGAATAAAGCCTCTCTAGTACCTAGGGCGTTTCTAAATCCAAATTGGGTTTCATCTAAATCTGCTTCGCATTTAGATCTTATCCTGCTGTGGATGATTCTGAGAAAGACCTTCAAAGTCTGGCTCATTAGTCTTATTAGTCTGTACTCACTGCATCGCTTTGCTGGCTATTACTATTCGACAAAATTCTATCAACCTGCAGTATTCCAGAACAGTGGAGGAACAGCCCGACTATACCCATCTTCAAGAAGGGAAATAAGAATGACCCCAACAATTATAGAACAATAACAATACTATACAGTACAAGCAAATTATTTACAAAAATCATGACTTCAAAACTAACGAGAAAAATTGTAATAAGTAAAGAACAACACGGGTTTAGATAGAACAGATCGACAGTTGATGCGATTTTCATTATCCGACAGACTATTGGAAAATCGATAGAATACAATAAACCTTTTTTCACCTACCTAGTGAATCTTCAAAAAGCATTTGATAGAGTTCGACTTAAAGACGTCTTGCAAATACTTCAGGAAAATGGCGTTAACCACAACTATATTACGGTAATTGAAGAGCTAAATAAAAACAATGAGACACGCATAAAGACAACAAGGAGTAACAGAGGAAATACCTATCATGACGGGAATACGACAAGGCTACAGTATGAGTCCATTTCTCTTTAATTTAATTATGGACAAGATAATACAAAATATAAAAAAAGTCAATGGAGAATACAAAATAGAACGAAAATCTTTAACAATCTCATATTTTGCCGACGACGCCTTACTGTTAGCAGAAAATGAAGACGATCTGCAACGACTACTATACCGATTCCAGACCACATCAAAAAATTTAAATATGGAAATATCTACAGAAAAGACCGAAATGATGGTAATATCAAAAGATCCTGTCAGATGCAAATTGGTTCTATCAGACAAAGCATGTCTTGCAGATACTTGAGAGTTGATTTATTAAGCAATAAAAATCTATGCCAGGAAGTCAGAGCACAGGCTAAAAAGGCCTCAACGATATTAGGATGTCTGAGGGACATAATCTGGAAAAATAAGTATATGTCCATAGAGAGCAAAGTACGCATCTACAGAACTGTGATAAGATCAGTACTAACTTATGCATCGGAAACTCGAGCCGAAACATCTAAAACAAAAAGTATGCTACGAACGGCTGAAATGAAAACGTTAAGAACAATCAAAAGAGTAACCCTAAGAGACCAAATGAAAAGTTCCGAAATAAGGGGAAAGCTCAAGGTGCCTGATGTGGTACGGTTCGTAAGGTCAAGGCGCAGATTTTGGAGGGACCATGTGGACAGAATGGCCGACGATCGATGGGCAAAATGGGCTAAGAACGAGATACCAAACACTAGAAGACCCACTGGTCGACCTCCAAAACGATGGCACGAATGTTGGACATCAACATCACAGGAGGCTTAATATAGCAGAAAAACAATACGTCGTCTTAAATAAAAGAGGAAGAAGAAGAAAAAGATTTTTAGGCTCTTATTTAATAAGTTTTTCGTTTTAAGAGATTGACAAGCTTAAAATTTAGTTTTCCATTATAGACCGTCAGTTGTCCATATGGTGAAATGGACCCCTTTTTTTGTCTACCGTTTGAGGGTTAAAATATCTAAGTAAGTTCGTAAAAAAAGTCTGTGGGGTCAACAATGGCAACTCCTTCGAAAATTTGAAAAATTTATTTCCATTTGCAAAAAAAAAATCCGTTTTTTTCCTAATCTTAAATTGTCTACCACTAAGGTGAAAGGGTAGTCATCCAAATTGAATTCACGGAAAAAATAGCAGACAAGTCGCAATGGTCGAAGGGGAGGAAACGTTGTGTGTAAAAAAATGGTCGACGGTTTGTCCATACCGAAATCTTTTTTTCTGGTGGAAAATTATGATGAAATTTCAACCAAGTTTTCAGGATCAGAATTTACCTACCGTTGTGATTACTTAAAGATAATACTAATTTATGAGGGCTATGAATTTGGCAGACAAATTGGAAGATGGAAAAATGGTGGCAGACAAAGGAAAAGTTGACGAAAGTGTCACTTTTCATCTTATACGCAAATAAAATATCTGCTTTGTTTTTCTCTAGTTTGATGTGATTATAACAACCCTAATTAAATGTTTCTTATGTCATCAATAAAACAGCGTTTAATTCACCTAAAATCGAGGAATTTTAAACACGTTGAAAATATCGCAAAAATATATTTTATTATATGTTATAACAATTATTGCAATACGATATCTGCAATGAAATCTAATTGAAATTAGTTGGCGTATTTCAACGTCTAAAACTTTAATTCCAACAAAGCTGGATGTCTGTTGTACAAAATGTGTCCGTAACGTTGCCTTTTCATGCAACTGCCAATTTTTTCTACCAAAAATGTTATATTTTACAATATAATATAACATTGCCAACATAAAAAAATGGAGTATAAATGTAAGCCAGATTAATCATAAATATATTTACTTGCTAATATTCTGAGGCCTAAATTATGAAGAAACGCTATCCTTAGGAAGCTACGTCGACGCTTCGTTGACTTTTTTGTAGAAAAAGATTGTGTATAAATTTTGAATATTTAAAATAAAAATCACACACTCAAATACATGATTTGAAAACACAAAAAAACAATAAATTTCTGTACCTATACTGTAACGAAGTTACTAATTTTTGGGCATGAGTATGTTCGCCGGGACTTAATTTATTTATTTTACATCCGAAAAATCTGATTCTTGTGGGAAAAGAAGGCTTAAAGTTTCAATATTACCGGTATATAATTAGATTTACCGCGCTATGCCGGGAAATATAATTTTCCGAGATTTTCAGAGCATCCGACCATAGCAATCGTGCGCCGCATGCAGCAGTATTGTATGCGCGATCACCGCACGCAGTCACACAGCGTAGTGGGAGCTCGGGCCGATTACTTAAGCTCAAGCAAACCATTATTTCGCTGAGAACTGCACGTTCTCTACCCGGGATAACAGTCCAAACGGACTGACAGGGTCGCCTGCCGGACCGCGCCTTCCTGGTCTAGCAATATAGGTGAGGCTAGGCTTGTGTGTATATGGTGTTTTACCATACACTACCTTCCTTACGTCCTACCCCGCTAGTGGCCAGCATTGCAGAGGACCCTTGTAAGAACGGGCAATGTTGTGTCATCCTACCGACATTGTCGAGGACCCCTATAAGTACGGGCAATGTCGTTCCATCTTGCTGACGCTGTCGAAGACCCTTACAAGTACGGACAGCGTTTCCGTGTTAACCAGGAATGTGTTTTACCGCCAGGTGCCCTCTGATGTCCGTTGATAAGGGCGCTTAACAACTGTGGCCACGACGTTTATCGCCGCCGCCGTGTGTAGAGATGCCGCCTATCGTCGTTCGATGCCGGGTTATCGTTACATACCGTGTATACCGCCGTCGGTCGAATTTTAATACGAAGCGCCGTGAGCCGTGAACGCGGATTTTAGATACGAAGCACGATAATTTTAGTACGAGCCGTATTGAAAAGCGTCGCAACCGTGTAGTACGAGGTAACGTAGATAGCGTCGTGAATGATACCGCCGGGTTACCATCTTCAGCGCAACCGACCAGTACGAGTTACCTTAAACAGCTCTCCAGACCGTTTAATTGTTATTTTATTGTCCATCTTAGATTGTAAGTTAGTTTTAGGTCATATCTTTATAAAAAAATGTGGAATACAGGAAACAGGATGTTTTAAAACCGTTCGTTTCATTCTCTAGTTTCATTTTTAACATTACAGGTAACAATTGGCAGCCAGCAGCCAGCACTAATACGCGCAATTGACCCCCTGGTTTGCCGTTTCTCCACTGTAACAAGCTGCCCGGTGCATAAGTGGGCCCTCTACCACATGAATCCCGAGGGTGGCGCCCGAGAACCGACCACCTAGTGGATGTTTTGACCATCAGGCAGTCAAATTGTTGATCATACTGTGACAAGTTATTTTATCAGAGCAACAGTGTCTTATTGGCCAACACTTAGAGACTACTAGTAATCCTCCCAGATGTTAGTTTGTGTTCCCAGTTACCTATTCCAGTGAGATATATTCACTTGGAGGATATCAAACAAGGAATTTCTATTTTATAGAGTATTAAACCATCTACGAAAGGTAAAGACATGGAGTGTGTACTAATGGAACAACAACCATGTTTGGCTCAAGGTCAAATTTTAGTCAAAAGTTAAAGAGCTTGCATCTCAAAAAGAGGGATTGCATTGCACGATACACCGATTTGCTCTTGTTAACAAGACTCTTCCAAAGTCTTGCAAGGGGCTAGACGTCAATTGTCAACCATATAAAATCTAGTGTCTTTAATACTCTTCTTTTCAAGGAATTAAGTAAAAATATGAATTCTGATCACGAAATTCTCCTTTTCTACAATACTGTTAATTGGTTATCAAATTGAAATTTTGTTAGCCGATTCTTTGAATATAATAGGAAACCGTGAGTTTATGATAAAATTAATGATAAGATCTAGATTCAAAGAGTAGCTTATTTATCTGATATCATAAATCAGTTAAATAAGCTAAATTTGCAGGGTAGAGAAACGCACATTATTACTTTCACAGATAATATCTAGGCATTCGTATTAAAGGTGTAAAACTGGCGCCTTATAATAAATTTTGACATATTTGAAGACCTTTGGAAAGAAAACATGCCAAAAGACAGGATTATCTACACAGAATTGCTTGAAGAAATGCTGATGGCGCTGGTGACTGCAGGATATCCACGAGGGGATTTTTCTCTTTACAACTTTGGAACCTGTTAAAGAATGGGCTTTTGCGTATTCTGAGCAGGGAGAGACACTCGGTGCTAGGATATGCTGAGGACTTGGTAATCTTAAGCAATAAACAGACCCTCAGGGTTGTAGAAACATGAGTTAGATAGGAAGGATTAAATATAAGTTCCCAAAAGACTATCCCAATACCCTTTACAAAATGGAGGAAACTGGAGAACTTCAGTCACATTATCCTACGAGGAAACACAAAACCATTTGTCCAAGATGTAAAATTTCTAGGGGTAATCTTGGACTCTAGACTCATCTGGAACAAGTACGTTGAAAATAAAATAAGAAAATCGGACGCAACCCTTTTGGTTGTTAAAAGATTGTGTGGGAAAATATAAGATCTCTCATCCAAGATGGTGCATTGATTATACACCAGTGTGGGGAAACTATCCATTACGTATGTTACCTTGGTGTGTTGGTCCAAGGTAATGGAAAGGACAACTACGACCAAGCCATGTGGCATACAGAGGATTGCCTTTTTAAGTATAACGAGTCACTAGGTTGGAAATGATAACAAACTTGCCGATCTACAAACTTGGAATCGAGTGAAATACATACTCACTTTTTTGAGGGCTTATACAAATTAATTCAGGAAGCTAAGTCAAGAATGAGCACAATTGGCCTATACTGGTCACAGTATGTCCGACTTCAGGATAGACTCAAGAGGAAAAAATACCTTTGCATCAAAACTGAAAAATCATAGACGAGAATTGTAGATAATTTAACAGAGAAAATTAAAAACAGCCTTCAAACCCTGGAATCGGAAACTCAGTGTTATTTTCTGAAGTTCTTTGGACAATAAACTACTTAAATAGGAAACCCATTTCAAATATCTTTGGATGTTGCTAACATTCCTGTTGAAGGATGAATGTTTGAAACTCCGAAATGTCCCCTCTGCGCGTGACATATTTCAGAAATAATCGTTACCATGGTTATGGCCAAAACATTTTAAATTAAATTTGAAGTCTGCATACACCTTGGCCCCTTTTGATTTCAACTTCTTTCTAAATCTCCAAAAATTTTCTGCTGTTAAAAGTATAGGTCCCATTCCTAAGTTATTACAACGATTTAGTTAGGCCGGAAATTTCTCCGTTCAGTATGTAGTTCGATACTCACGTTATTGAACAAGAACTGAATGATGGATCTCTGATTCTATTTCTAGGGATTATTCTAGGAACTATAGGGAATGGGAAAATTACCCCGTATCTAATAAATTTGTTACAGCGACAATTCTATTTAAATTGCTAATGCTAACCCCTTTTTCGAAATGTAGCCTATATTAGTTAACCCCACGTCTAAAATACCGCCCTCGGCGCTCACTTTTAAATTATAACCGCAAACAACATCCCCTATAATTGGCTATATTTCACCTAAAGTGCGTGTGATGTGGGGGGATCTTATGCCAAAATTTAATTAAGACTAAGGTGAATATACTCCCTAATTAAGGTTCATTTATTTTCGTTTAGAGGTAAGCGGCAGTGTACTTTTTCAGCAGGTTCTTTGCCTTATTAAACAATAATTAAATATTAGAATGGGGTAATAGTTTAAATTATGTAATAAGCAGCAAATAATGTTATACGACTGAAAGTTGTTTTTAAAATGCTGATGGTTTTCGTTCTCTAGTATCAAAAACAGTTAAAACTTAATCAAGAACTGTATCAAAAGCATTAAGCTGTGAGCATTTCATAAGAGATAGATAGATAGAGAGAGAGAGAGAGAGAGAGAGAGAGAGAGAGAGAGAGAGAGAGAGAGAGAGAGAGAGAGAGAGAGAGAAACTAAGTAGGTAGCTGCTGTTTTTCTAACCGCAGGTGATCGTCTAACTAAAACACGCTCCGTCCAAGACCAACTTTGGCATTGCTAAGTGCTATCTATCATATCCATTATAAAGTTTGAATTTTCAGATGGTATACGTACTCAGGACGTTTTTACATATGGATGCTATTTGTGTTGTTTGCAATAACTGCAAAATTTTATCTCTGACAAAAAATTGAATTAACTCGTATATACTTTCGTGCGATTAATTTCCACAACTTTCGCCGAGCTTTATTTCACCAAGAGTGGTTTGATGAACTTATTCATTTTAATCGCTGATATAGTGATTTTGATCGTAGCTGTCGTTCGCTCACGGACCAGTGAGATGACGCATCCTGGAGTATTATATTAAGATACTGCATGGACATTTTGCAGTGAAGAAGCTTTGTCTGCCTTGGATCCTGCGTAATTTGACAATCGCTCAAAAAAGGGCTCTTGTCCATTGGTGAGATCTTTACAAGTGACGAGTTTTGCATCTATGCCTACGAGCTCGTAAGTAAATGGCAGTCGATCGTATGGTTCTTCCATTATGAGCTAAAATCACCAAAAGTTGCTCGCGCATGAAGCATTTCGAAGCAAATGGTCGGTTAATTTTTCGGAAAACTTAGCCAAGTTGTAACTTTGCCTTTAGAGAAACGTAAAATGGTCAATTCTGAATGGTAGACAACCATTTGTATGCCGAAAATCTTGGGTAAATTGACAACACAACGGATACGATGAATCATTTTCTATCATCGCAATCCTAGCTCTCATACATCGGCTCAAAAAAGTGAATTTTTGAGCACTAGAAACATAAAATTGATGGTGATTTGACTCTACCCAATGATTCCTTTTTGTTTCCGTAATTGAAGAACAAACTGCGTGGTCAAAAATTTTCTACACCTGATGTGGTTCCTGATGCGTTCAAAAATCATGTTTTGGTTATATCATCATCACAGTAGTTAAAATGTTTCACGGATTATCTCAAACCCATGTAAAAGCGTATTTATCGTCTAGAAAAATACTTTAAAAGCAATTAAACCATTTTTAGTGAAAAATATTTGTATTTGTTTGTTATTTCCGAAATATGTACAGCCTGTATCGTACCAGTGAGTGTTCACAATAGGTGCTGATTTAAATCTCCAATAGTTTTTTTTAATTTATTTTTTAAGTAGTAAAATTTGTTAGGACTAAAATACATTGTGTTCTGAATTATTCGCAGAACTTAGTGGGGTTTCGTAGCCGATTAACACCAAAGATTTAATATGTGTTTTGACCCCCTGATTACAAATATCGACCGTGGATTCTCAAAAGTATTCGAGGCATTAGACATATTACGATGCTATATTGTTCTATTTTCATTAAATTTAAACCCATGTGTGGGATATTGAAAATAATTGACATGTACTTTGAGATATATAAGATAAAATAATTCCTCGATAAATTGGAGCTTACACGATATGTCCAGAGAGCAAATATGTACCAAAATATAGAAACGTCCACACTAAATAGCAAAGGCTACTATCAAAATTAACTCTAATATAAAAAGAATGATTAAAGCATTACTTTAGCAACCGCTATCGAATACCAAGAAATACCTGTCTTCAGGTTTATTTCGGTAAAAATATCTCAATAAATAATGGAATAGGTAAAATATAAGGTAACTAGATAAATAAATTCAATTACCGAAAACATTTGAAGTATTTTACATCGTAAAATCATAATGCATGAACCACATAAATTGAGATATAAAAATTAAGTTTTCTTCAGTTGTTTCAAAAAGGAAAGTGAAATGTGTATTTAGATGGCCTCGGTTTTATATGAAAGATCTATATGCACAACGTTTCCTCGAGTGTGTCAACCATTTAAATAAATGACTTCTCAAAAATGAACCTATGCTTCTCGCCGGCCATTAAAGACACAAAACAGGAAATGAATAATTTTCTTGCAAAACGGCAAATCAAATGGAAAGGATTTCTTTCAAGAATTATCAATTTCCTGAAAGTTTGGGGACTCGCAGACTAGATGTCGTTAAGGTTAGTTACGAAATTGAAATTGATAAAGCCCTAAAAAACTTAAAAGCATATTATATAGGTGTGTATTAGGGAACTCTATAACGACCGTAATACGGAGAAGCATTGATAGGGGTAAATTAAGCTAGAACACAGAGAAAATTAAATAAGATATGACAATTACCACATAATGGATTCGAATAATAAGATCAAAATAGCCCAAAATGCAAAGAGCAATAAAAAATAACATGTTAGTATAAATTCGACAGTGACAGCAAACCTAACTTGAAAATATATAAACAAAGCAAAATCTATGGAACTGATCAAGATAATTTCGAGAAAACGGCCACTAAGAAGGATTAAAAGGAAGAATTACACTCAAATAGTAGGCAGTAAAACCGCGATTTAACTGGAAAAAGTTAACAGTAAATTCAACAACAATAGAAATAAATACGACCACTCAAAGTCTAGAGAAGGCCAAGCCAAACTACATAAATATGGATAAAATGATGATAATCAAACGTAACACAAAAACCGCACCTTTACTGTAAGTATGCACCCAAAATTCAGGAAGATAAAATGACCAAGCTGGGAAAGAAATTGACAAGAAAGTAGAACTACCGATACTTGTAGGAAAATCAAAGTATAATTAACAGACAAATAAAATATACCATTTGTTATTCAAAGATTTTATGAGAGATACCTAAAAAAAGAATGTTGTGTTTGACCATAACCTGAGTATTTGTAAAAAAGGTAAAATCAATTGAATTAGCCATAGAGACTGAAATTTGAATTGTGATACTATTTCTGTATATAGTTTAATGAAGATTCGTGTAAAATGTATATGCATTTTAAGGCAACAAAACCAAAAATACGTAGAATATGGAAAAATTTATTACCGGATTATTTGGAAACATCGTTGAGCAGCATGTCTCGGCGATGTGAGTCAATCATAAATAATAGTGGCGACTGGACCCTGTATTGAGATGATCGTGTCTTAGATCGAAAATTAGTGTCTTCAAAAATATAAGACTTCTTTACTTTAACTTTTAATGGGGTTATATTTTGTCACAACGTTTTTGTGGCATTAATTGTATTAGAAATGGTAATAACAACAGCAAATGGTATTTAGAAGACACCTTCAGGAAAAAAATAAGGATTTCTCTCTAGTGACATCATATCTTCGTGTATTTAGATTATGCGTAAAAAGAAGAAAATAAGAATATATAATTTGTTTAACACGATTGACAAAAATAATCATTAGACCTTAAACATAAACGTACCTACAAGCTTATCAGTTTGTAAAAATCTCATTTTTCAGACTTCAATATTTTGGAATTTATTCAACGAGATTGTTTGTTATATAGAATGCGTATAGAAAAGTTCTTCATGCTCTCCTAAAACTCCTTGTAGGGTTAAAAGTATTTTTTTCAGGATAACTATAGTTTTATGTCTCTGTTAGCTTAAGAAATATACACTAAATGGACACCATGTACAATAATTGCGTCATTTACGTAAATTCCGAACTATTTGCTAAATTTTGCGGCTAAAAAAACTCCATTACATACTGTCACATTACAGTTTTGCCAGTCGCCGTGTGCTTTTTATATCCCGTTTATCTTCGCCGTAAAGAAAGTAAGATAAAGTTGTGGGGCCATATAAAATGTCAAATTTGCCATGTCAGCGCGCGCTAATTTGAAAATAGAATAAAATGTGCTCCGTAGAAAATAAAGTGGCAAATATTTTACCGGGCAAAGCGGAATAGATTAGGCTGAACGGGAGAATATGGGCTGATGGCAGTGACTGTTGCAAGACATGTGCTTGAGAATTCGGGAAATGCAGTGGCGTTTCCAGATCTTTTTGTTAATAAAACGGCTTTTCCTAGAAAACTTAGTAATAAATAATTTATTAGAAAAAATAGCTTAGATAGAAGAACATTAAGTCTTAACAGTAGTAACAGCTGCAAGACGTATGCTTGAGAATTCTGTTAATTCCCCCAAGTAATAAATAACTTCTTGGATAAACAGAATAGGTTAGGGCAGGGGTTTCCAAAGTGTGCGCCGCGGCGCTCTGGGGCGCTGTGAAGACTAAATAGGAGTGCCTCAAGGCGTTCTAAAATATACTTATATTCAGAACGAAATCTTTAACGGCTTTGGTCAAGTTGAAAATCATGGTTCTTGGGTTCAGACCGTGTCAATTACTCCACGAAATTAGAACACTGAATGACTATCGAGGAGCAGCAGCCCGGTATTTATACCCAACTGGTGCTCAGCGAACCTGATCCAGCGTTACAATCGATTTCCACGTGTGATGTAAACTGTAACCTGCATCTTTTTTAATATTATTTTGATATTTACAAATTTCGATTGATTCTCTAATTTTACGTTTAAAGAAACCAGGCACTGATGCTAGCACCTTAGTGTCTTTTACATTAAAAGTGTGACCTGAGCAATGCTGGTGTTCAGCTACTGCAGATTGTACAATTTGTTTCTTTTTTATACATCTTTCAGGTTTCTTAAGCCTAGTGGATATAGACCATCCTGTTTCACCTACATGGGATCTCCGCTATCACCTGTGGTAGCTAACACCTTCATGGAAGCTTTTGGAGAAAGCGCCTTGTTTTCTGCTACTCTAAAACCTAAATTTTGTTGCAGATATGAAGACGATACGTTCGTGGTTTGGCTGCATGGCGCAGATAACCTCCATTAATTCCTGGATTATCTAAATCAACAAAACCCAAGCATAAAATTCACTATAGAAACTGATGTACTAGTACAAAGGAGAGAGAATGGCAAATTAGGACATTCTGTTTACAGAAAACCAACACATACAAATCAATATCTCAATGCAACGTCACACCACCATCATTCTCAAAAATAATCCGTCATAAACTCTTTGGTACAGAGAGTACTTTCAATATGTGATATTGAAGATATGAGACGTTCGATTAATAAATATAAAAACTCAACTTCTCAACAAAATGCTATAAATGAACATCCTATGGACAGTGTTGTCTTACCTTACATACACGGAACCACCGACAAGATTGCCAGATTGCTCTGAAAATCAAACATACGGACAATTTTCAACACTTAAGAAATTTTTAAAAAATCGAAATTTCAGTAAGAAATAAAGAAATCCTTCTGCCGTATTTAAATAGTTTGTTATATATGTAATTCTCCTTTCAGGCAGAGAATATAAAAAATATATATACAAACAGTTTATTTCTTGCAAATATCGTTCTGATCCTCTCTCCATACGCGTTTCGATCACCTCATGATCTCGTCAGTGGAGCTATATCGGACCGAGAGCAACATTAGCAGGAAATAACTGATATATGAACCACAAATTTCTAGGTATATAGACATGAATTGCACCTGCCATCTACTAACTTCGATGTCAGACTGAAAAACGACATCTATGAATCATCGGAGTATCGTGAAATTTTTAAAAAATCAAAATTTCAGTAAGAAGTAAAGAAATCTTTCTGCCGTATTTGAATAGTTTGTTATATATGTAATAAATTGTTTGTATATATATTTTTCATATTCTCTGTCTGAAAGAAGAATTACATATATAACAAACTATTTAAATACGGCAGAAAGATTTCTTTTTTCTTACTTAAATTTTGATTTCTTAAAAATTTCACGATACTCCGATGATTCATAGATGTCGTTTTTCAGTCTGATATCGAAGTTGGTAGATGGCAGGTGCAATATCCTGCCGACATACCTTGAAATTTATGGTTCATATATCAGTTATTTCCTGTTAATGTTGCTCTCGGTCCGATACAGCTCCACTGACGAGATCATGAGGTGATCGAAACGCCTATGGAGAGAGAACCAGAGCGATAATTGCAGGAAATAAAATGTTTGTATATATATTTTTCATATTTTCTGCCTGAAAGGAGAATTATATATATACCAAACATGTAAGAAAGTTGGACAATGTTTGAGTCTCCAAAGGACGCAATTCCATACCAAACAGAAGGCGTTTACTAGATACCTTGCTCTAGTGGTAAAGTATATGTAGGTGAAATAGGACGGTCTATATCCACTAGGCTTAAGGAACATGAAAGATGTATAAAAAAGAAACAAATTGTTGTACAATTTGCAGTAATTAAACACCAGCATTGCTTAGGTCACAATTTTAATGTAAAAGAAACTATAGTGCCTGGTTTCTTTAAATGTAAAATTAGAGAATCAATTGACATATGTAAATATCCAAATAATATTAATAGAGATGCGGGTTCCAGTCTACATCACACGTGGAAATCGATTGAAACGCTAGATCATGGTTCGCTGAGCACCAGTTGGGTATAAATACCGGGCTGTTGCTCCTCGATAATCATGCAGTGTTCTAATCTCGTGGACTAAAGATCCCTGAAGATGCCTCGAGCAATCGTAGGCGAAACATCGGATAATAATTCCAGTTTGACATGGTCTGAACCCAAGAACCATGATTTTCAACTTTAATTATATTCGTTGGTAGAAAATAAACAATGCAAATCGCGTGTACTGCATAGATCGTTCGTTGCGTAGGTCACGTGGACTGTCGTTCACTCAATATTGTTACGGGAGTTTGAGTAAGGTTTGACAACGCCGAATTCGCTGCTGGCCGGGCACGAGAGGGTGCGGGGTATGTTCCATAAGTCCGCATTCGACCGTCGACGGAAATTTTCGCGAGTGCTCGTTGGTTGTATATAAGTCGCCGTAGGCAAGTAGACCGCATTGTCAAGTTAATTTATTTATTGTAAACGTAAGTAGTTAAATTATTAAGATAAATAGATAAGTAATAATAAAATGTTCTTAGTACTGAAAGTAGTGACCCAGAGTGTTGTGATTTACGAGTACAGAACATACTGTTACATTGTAACGGTTACAATATCAATACTGTTAAAAATAACTTTAAATTCAATACAAATTTAATGTACATTCTACATTAAATTTAACGATTTTGTAATTTAAATAGTGAATAATTTACATTTACTTTGAATTTAAAGCAAATTCATTGAAATATCAGATCGTTGTATATTCAATTTGATTAAACGGTATTTTAAATTTCAATAATGTAACTGAAAATATCATCAACTTTCTGTACCATAAAATTAATTCACATTAATATTCAAGAGATTCTGGGTGATGGCGCAACTTGTATTGAACTTTTTATTTACTATGATATAAGTTCAATTCCTTATGATGAGGGTACACCTCATCATAAGGAATTTAACTTATAACATACTAAATAAAAAAGTTCAATACAAATTGCGCCATCTCCTGGAATCTCATGAATATTAATGTAAATTAATTTTAATGTACAGACAGTTGATGTGTGCTGGTACTGACGGAAACGAATGAGTTCGAAACTTATGGAAAAAATTTCCACCTTTTAAATATGTTATAACATATCTTAAATTCAATGAAGACTGGCTGTATATTTAATGTACATAGTTACTTTAAAAAGTAATAATCAAACTTTAAATAATATAATAAAATGTATGATTACATTAAATTTAATGGAAAACATTAATATAGGTTAATGTAAAAATTATTAAATTTAATGAATTACATTAATTGAATTTATGAAACAGTTTATGAAATTTACTTCGAGCACATTGACCTTAAATTTAATACATTTTTTTACAGTGTATTCAAACTTATGTGCACGAGCAGGTTGGTTGCTTTGTTGTAATTGTGCCGCTATGTGTTTTCTTAAATAGTCAGTCACAAAATGGAAATATTTATATTAAATAAGCAAGTCGATAGTTCAAGTCACAGTTATGAAGCTTCGGCAAGTGGTGGTGGTGGGGGGGGGGGCAAAAAGGTGGAAATATCGCAAATACGATGATAACTATTTGGACTTTGGCTTTATTGGTTCTCTTTTATCTGAAAGCATTATTCTTCTTAGCCAAAAGTTTGCGCAGATTATAATCAAACAGCTAGGATATTTGTTACGTTTTATAGTTCTAGAAGGTACAAACTACTCTATTGTCCGAAATAAGATATTGTGGAGCATACAGAGCACCATTAACACACATACTCACCCCTAAGAAGGACCTGTCAGTATGAATAAAAAGATTGTTTCAACTAGCATAATTTGCTCTTTTAAAGTCGTGCACTTTATTTAAAAGTACATATAATAGGCATGATGACTGATTTTGGAAAAATGCTCCACGATATTTTTATGCATCTACTTTATACAAAATAAATATTATTTCCGCAAAAAATTAATGTTTTGAAGGAAAAATTGACCTTTTTAAAATACAATTTAAATTTCTCACCAAAACGCTAGAATAGTAATGGCGTCCGTCTGTGACGTCACCCTTTCGTAAACACTTGACAGGTTGCATCTTATTGCTTGTGTCAATTCACATTTTCCATTATTTTGGGCGATAATCATGAATTTTAATGTGTATCGATGATATGCAGTTCCTTGATATAATAATACATCGATAAAAACTCCAAATAAGTTATTTATTAACGTGCCAATGAAGAAAAATATCAGAAATACGTGGCTAAATCATGCCAGGCGACGCCCAGCTTCTATATCTGTTAATTCAGTAATTTATTTCTCCGAAGATCATTTTGATGTAAGTATTTATTTTAGATAAATATGTGGCGAAGCTCGCAAACAAAATATATGTAAGGTAAATATTTGTCAATACACTGTCGATCCTGTTTGAGGTTAGGTTTCATTTCTTTATTACTGTATTTTATTTAAAGTTCCTAACTAATAGCTTTTTCTTTTTCCAGTTACTAAATGATATGGAAAATTATATAGAGTACCATGTAATGGGTTCAGTTTTACAAGTGCGCATAAAGTCAGGATGTATATCCAAAGGATTTGAATGCCAGGCACAAGCAAATGAACTTCTGACACCGCTAAACATCCCTATGCTCTCAAAAAACAAAGAAGATGTCTAACTGACGAAAGTGAGAAAGAATGTAGTACAAACAAAAACACCTAGAGAACATTTAGAACCGGTAGGCACTTCATCAGAAAGTTCAGGTACGTATCCATTGCTTTTTTTTATATCGGTAACCTATTTTATTGAATTCAAGTGTATATCTTTTCTGTTTACCGGTTTAGTCATAACATTATAGGTGGTTATGATTCCAAACAATCTTTGCGGTATCTATTATTATTATTATGGTCTGTTGCAAAAATTATAGAACATAATCATGTGTAAATAGTTACAGTTTGTTCACAAGTACTTATTTTGGTTTTTTAGCTTTGCACACAATTGAAGATCTAGAAGCACCTACCAACTTTCCAAAATCAGCTGATAAATCAGTACAAGTATATATATTATACAAATTCAGAAGTGAAGCTGTCTAGACTGAAGTTAAAACAGTGCACCAGTTATCCTCGTTCCCAACATCAAGGAGTCGATTCTTGGCAAATTTGAGCTATTGGACTTGATAAATCTTAGTTCCATGACGTTGTTGTACTTTTGGTAGCACGAAATTGACGCACAGGATAGTTTTATCCATAAAATATCTGATTAACGATGAAACTAAAGACAAATTTGAACGATAAAGGCGATAAACAATGATGGGTGATATGATGTTTACGAAAGCGTGACGTCACGCGTTAATGATTGGTGTTCGACCTAATATGGCGGATTTCTATGTTTTGTGTTTTTATTTTCACTAAAATAAATATAATCTCGCATGTAATCTAAAAGTTAGTGTGTTTTTTAGAATCTGTCTATCCTATATAATTACTTCAAGTCATAATTTCAGTGATTCTTCGTTACAGTCATCGTGCCTATTACGAGTGTCGAAATTATACTTATTCAAGCAAACGAATGGATTTCTAATAAAAATATTTTAGTCTAATAAAACGAAAGAAGCAAAAAATAAATAAATTTATGTCATTTAGGTTCCCGACAAATTTATCCAGCAAGTCGAAAGTGTCACAATCAGAACATGCTTTCAGCTCTTAATTAATTATTTACAGTGATGTCACCCTCTTAGCGGCGCTTAACCGATAAAAGATGACGAAGGGTTTTGGGGTATTAAAAAGAGCTTTAAAAGATAACGAAGGCTAGAATATTCTACGTAATTTAAATAAATTCTTGTTTAATTAAGATATACAGAATTGTACAAAGATATTTTTATAATAACGTGGGAAGCATTTAGTAAAAAAAAGTTTGGAATAAGCATTTGTATCTGTAAAAGAGATAATTGCAAAAAAATTTTCTATGACGTAGGTGGAAAAGATATTTCGGAAATTTAAAAATTATCTTTTTGCAGAAATCGAGAAGATAAAGCTATGTGAACGAGAAAATGGTGGAAAATTAACCTGTTTTTTTAAATATATGATATTGGGAAGTCCAAATTTTTAATTTTGAGACACTTAGGATGGTCTGTTGTACTAAAAGTGAAATAATGGAAAAATTTGTGGACCTTAGAAAATATAAAGATTTCTGTCAGTTTAATCCGAAATTACGGATGAAAGTGGCACCAATAATAATATGTTTAAAATGCCAAAAGTGTCATTTATTTCTACAAGAAACCATGAAAATTTTAAAATTCACGTCTTGTGAGTTACCCGATATAATATTTATTTACATTGGCGATCAAATAACACCTTTTATAGAAAGCATAAAATATGTTTCCTTATCTGTCCGTTACTATTTAATAACCTACGTGGGTAGCTGTCAAAATTTAAATGTGAACCCTGTACAAAAAGGCGTAAAGATATTCTGACTTATAAATAATTCCAGAATTTAGTCTGGCAAACCGCATTTCTTTTGAATAATTTATCCAAGATAGGAAAGGACAAAGAACATGTGTAAAATTTCCCACTGATAGTAGCATTACACGAAACTTAAGCAAGTCGTATCTCTTCTAGATGCTTATTTTCTCTAGTAAACTTTAAACGCTTAAGTGTGTTTTAGTGTTTTTACGAGGTGGCAGAACACTAAATTAAAATTACGGAAAATAATAGGGTATAAACGTAAGAAAATGGAATTTTTGAATTTATAAATTTTTTTATATATTGTGTATATTTTAACCACTGTTTTCAAAAATATAATTTTGATATTTGAGGTATTTAATAAAATAAATAAATGGAAGTTATATATTTAATATAAAAGGTTACTGGTAATTCGATACATTCCTTTGGGGATCTGATAATAAAAGAGTTAACTAATATATTTAACTTTAATATGTATTATACAAAACGCAATGGGTTCTGAGATATTTCGATTTTCAGTTTTTTTTAAATAGCCTTTAATCTCTAAAAATAAAATTTTTCAAATATGTAATTTAACTTTGTATAACTATTCGGCTGGAATACTTGACCAATACTATGGTCTGTCAAAAAGAGCAAAAAAGAATCTGTGAAAGCATTTCGATTCTGTGAAAACTTTGATGAAAAACTTGGAAAAAGTAATTTTAAAAAAATACATATCAATATTTTTGGAGATTATTTCTAAACAACTATCCAGACAATTTAGGCACAAATTATTTTAAAAACTTCTCTCTTGCAATATCTTTCTAATAAGGTAAAATCTTATAGTAAACCTTACTAATGTTAAAAAAAGCCATTTTAAATGCTGTAACTATTAAATGTAGTCTTATTTTCAAATAAATAGTAACACTAAATAAACATTAGTAATGTACTTTAAATAAACATCAATAATAATGTTAGTGTTTATTACAAATATTGCTTAAAACAGGAGCCTCTGTTTCGTATACACGCACGGCAGTGTCTTCTTATTTCAGTCTTTGTGACTCTGGTTTTCAGGGTATTACGTATTGACTCAGTAGCATCGATTATGCTTTGTCTTAATACATCATATGTATTTACTGATGTTGCATAAACCCTGTCTTTTATGACCCCAGACGTAGAAGTCTAGAGGAATTAAATCGGAATTTCGAGCCAGCTAAAGTATTGGACCTCCCCTTCCAATCCAATGATGAGGAAATCGGTGATTTAGTAACTCCCGTACAGTTAGCCTATAATGCGCTGAAAACCCATCGTGCTGAAATATCATATGCTATATATATTTTTAATACACTTACTGCATTTGAAATTATGAAAATTCATTAATATTAGTCACTTAAATCCACTGATTCGAAATATCGAAAATCAGATTAATTTTTATTAGACCATTAATACTTATCGAGATGAGGCATGAAAGAAATTGCGACATTTTCTGCCAAATAAATGATTTTACAAGAAAAATGCTTAATAATTATTGTATATTTTATTAAGATGAACATTTTTGTACTTATCGGAAAAATGGTTTACGTTGTTCAACATTTTATTCCACTTGTAATGGGAAATTTGTTCGAATGTCGAAGAAATTGATGTAAAATTGATATGTCTGAAAATTTGATGTCTGACTAAAACGTTGTAAGTAATAATCTAGTCATAAACACCGAGAATTCAGAATCCAATGTGAATGAAGATTATTACCAGTGTTTGTTTGAAGGTCATAGACAATGATATTTCTTGCGAAGTAGTAGATATCTGTTGGGCTTTCATTGTCTTTATATTTGTTGAATATCACGATGTTTCGGCTAGTAGTTATTTCTAGCCGTTTTCAAATGAAATTAAATAAATCGCTTAGCTACATGACTATTTATACTAAAAGTAAATGCAGTAGAGTATGACTGAGATGGGTGCAGTCATGCCTGCTATGGCAAAATCATATTTTTTATGCTGCATATAATTTTAGTTTACAATTACTAAGAAGTGGTTTCCACACTTCTCTTATATCTAAAGATGGTTTACTAAAACAACTCGGGTTCTGATGTATAACCGCGGATTCTTTGAATTTCCGTTTTCTCCAATGTTGTTCTCGGTGTAGTATTTTAGCTTCGGACCATTTTATGTAGTGTCCATGAGTCCAGGCGTGGTTGGCGGCACCAGATTTTTCTGTTTCTCCTCGAGATGTGCATTTTTGATGTTCTTTGATCCTTACGTCAAGAAGTCTCTTTGTTTCGCCAATGTAGGAATTGCCACATTCACATGGTATCTGAAATACACAGTTCTTCATGTCTCTTTGAGTTGTTGGTTTGACCCTAGTGAGCCGACTTCTCAGAGAGTTATTTGAATTGAAAACAACGTTAATTTTATATCGTTTTCCTATCCTTCTAACTTTTTCTGAAATGCCTTTAACATAGGGGATGTTCAATACTGGTTTTCGTTCTTCATTCGTTGTCGATATTGTCCTATTTCTGCGTTGTTCAAGAAATTTATCCACTAGATATACTGGGTATCCGTTGGCTATCAGATCATTTTTAATGTAATCTATCTCTTTCATCAAGTTCTCGTTGGAGTTGCAGAGAGTTAAGGCTCTATCTACGAGATTTCTTAAAATTCCTTGTTTGGTGTTGTTGGAGTGATTACATGAATAATTAAGGTATTGTCCTGGGTGCGTGGCTTTTCTGTAAACCGAAGTTCGAATTTGTCTGCCATTTCTTTCGACCACGACATCTAAGAATGGTAATTTATTTTCTACTTCTTTCTCCATGGTGAGTTTAATAGTTGGGCTGATATTGTTGAGACGAAAAAGGAAGTTTCGAAGTTCTTCGTCGTTTCCACTCCAAATAATAAAAGTATCGTCTACGTATCTGAGCCATAATTTTGGTTTCTTAGATGTGGATTCAATTGCAAACGTCTCGAACCATTCCATGAAAATATTTGCGACCACCGGTGAGAGTGAAGATCCCATCGGTAGTTCATCATCTTGGATGTAGAATTTTTCCTTTTCTTGAAAATAGGAATTAGTCAAACAACTTTCCAACAAGTCCATAATGGCGTGCGGTGGTAAAGATGTTTTTTCTGCTAAGGTCTGGTTTTCTTCAAGTTTCTTTCTTATCATTTTTAGTGAGTCCTTAACTGGAACGTTAGTGTATAGGCTTTCCACGTCAAAGCTAATAAAATGGTCTTCTGGTTGTACTTCTATTTCACGTATAATTTCTACGAAATGTTGCGAGTTCTTAACCCAGAACGATGTATTTCCTTGTAATGGTCTCAGGATTGGAAGAAGAAATTTGGCAAGTTCAGAAGTCGGAGAGTTCCGGGAACTCGTGATGGGTCGTAAGGGCATGTCATGCTTATGTATTTTCGGGAGTCCATAAAGATGTGGAGTTTTGCTATGGTGTGGCGTCAACTGAGTCCGGATCCTCTCAGGAATATACCGTTCATGTTTCTTAAGAACGCGATAGATTCTTCCTTCAATTGCAGATGTGGGATCTTTACAGATGTATAATTTCCTTTGCTTAAAACTTCGTCAATTTTTTGATTGTATGTTTCAGTATTCATTACGACTGTAGCATTTCCTTTATCCGCTGGTAGAATTTTAATACTGGAGTCCTTCTGTAGGTTGGCTAGGGTAGTTTTCTCGTCTTTGCTGATGTTTGGTTCGGTTTTTCTAGATTTTTGTAGAGTTTCTCTTATTTTCCACCTGAACTCATCTGCAAAAGGGTCTTCGATATTCGCTGAGTCTGCGGCGCTAATTATATCGAGAATGGGAACCTCTTTTGGAGCAACCGTGAAGTTCAAACCTTTGGCGAGTAGTGAGTTTTCCGCTGAGGTTAATTCCTTGGCAGATATATTAACAATTGTCCACTGGCTCGGTGAAGGCTGTTGTCGTTCTTGTCTGCTCTGATATTTGGAAAATTTCTTTTGGTGTATGATTTCTTGTTTTGTTCTCACTTTGTCACAAGTAGCGTCAATTTTTCTTAGGATGGAGGCGTAGTCTTCTTCTAATGTATATTCTTTAATTTCTTCGAACCGTTGGCGAATGTCCTCTAGTAGTGTTGCTTCCTTGAAACGATGATAGTTTATCTGTGAACGTATTAATGCCTTACTAGCATTTTCCAATATCCTGTTTGCCCGTTGTTTCACTTGAAAACGGCTAGAGATAACTATTAGCCGAAACGTCGTGATAATTAACAAAAATAAAGACAATGGAAGTCCAACAGATATCTACTACTTCGCAAGATTATTACCATATCACTTCAAACGACGATGGAAGTGATATCGAAAAAAATAATAATAATGATTATGATTATGCAATTGAACGTACAATGCTTCCAAGAGCAGATAAGTTAAATCTATTGCAGGTAGGAAAAGTGCCTTACTACACATATAATCCGGAGCCTATTCTTGAGAATAACGAGTTTAAGTTATAATGTGAGCGAACGGTTCTAACAGATCAAACAGTTGCTTATAATAGTCCAGACATAATATTAACAGATAAAATTTCTAGACAAACTACATTAATTGACATTGCTGTACCAAACAACAATAAATTAAGGCCAAAATATCACGAGAAGATCGCCAAATACTGAGAACTGGAGATGCAAATTCGAAGACAATGGGCAATGAACAGCGTCCGAACGATTCCCATAATTTTATCAACAACTGGAGTGATACCAAAGAACCTCGTTCAGAACATCAAGGGACTGGGTCTAAGTGAGCATCTGTATAACACGATTCGGAAAGTAGTTCTCCTTGCAACCGCGTGAACCGTCCGAAAGTTTGTGAGAAAGAGAGCAGACCACGTCATCTAGGACCGGATAACATGGAAAGGTTCCCCACAGAGCTTCATACTTTTGGTATCTTTATATACTTGGTATAAGTCAATATTCCCTGGAGGGAGTACGAAGCCATTTGGCTTGAAAGTCGATATTATGATAATAATGATGATGGTGATAATGATGATGATAATAATAGTGAAAACGATGAGTATTTTCAAAATGGGGTTATCTTGATCTCTAAGAAATAGAGAATGGAATAAATATTTTATATAGAATTACTCGAAAAATATTAATGCTAAAAAAATATTCATATAAAAATATACAAAGAGTATTCATGTTCTTTTCTTGTAAAATGAATTATTTGGCGGAAAATGACTGTCGCAATTTGTTTTATGCTACATCTCGATGAGTATATCGGTATATTAAAAATTAATCTAATTTTCAATATTTATAATCAATGGTGTATTATTGACTAATGTCAATGAATTTTCGCAATTTCAAATGCACAAGTGTATTAAAAATATCGTTAATCGATTTATGACTTAATATGTATAAAGCATGAAAATATAACAATTTGTTTATTGCTAAGCTTAATTTTAAAAAAATGAAGGTTCTACGACCAAAATTCATCGAGATAATCCAAATTTTTTAGGTGAAACGAATTTTAAACGTCAGAATTTCGTTTTCGCCCATTTTCCCTTATAATTTTTCAAGCTTAGTAGAAAGTAATTCCTTCTATGCCTATGTTATATTACTACAAAACATTTTATTTGATTTGTAGAAATATTTAATATATTTATCGGCACTGTGCTATTTTTATCAAAATCTGATTTTAGAGTATCAAAAATATAAGATCTGCAATCACTTTTATGACTTCTCTCTCGTCACCCTTACCTGTTGCCATGCCATAACAATCGGTTATTTTCTATATATTTTTGTTCAATATTTTGAGTAAGGGATCGTTTTTCATTATCTCTGATCGAAAACAAATACAAACAAAAACACTAAATATCTCTGAGCTTGAAAATCAAACTCGCAAGCTGTCCGTTGCAAATAGGTACACATCTGTGTCAGGGAGAATATCACCCCTGTGCGTTTCTCCAATTTCCTCCTTTATTTTTCGTTGTTATTCCCCCAGCATTCTCTCAAGGCTTAATACCAGGACCGGCATCGGTCATATGGAGACTGCACAGTGTAACTTCGTATTTGTCATAACTTTTTGTACCCTTTAAATCAAAAGTAGGTTGACAAATATTATATAAATAAACAAAAACAACTGCGACAAAAGAAAGACAAAAAAATTGTATTCAACATTTTCTTATTTTCCGTATTACAACTAAAATTATTAATTACATTTAAGGATTATAGTAGTTAGAATATGTTAATAGTTAATAATTTTTTTACTTACTTACTTACTTAATCCTGTGCCTTTCTACCTTTCAGTGTAAGGCCCGAGTAGAGTCAAGTTTATTTATACTCTTCGGCATTTTTTCTTCGATCACTTTCTATCCTGTCTCTGGTGTTTCATTCATTTCCACTCTACCCCTGTTTTCCTTCGCTTCCCTAATATCGTCGTTCCATTTTCTTCTTGGTCTTCCTTCTCCTATTTTTCCTTGACACTCGCTTCTCCTAAACTTTTTTCGCCCGTTTCTCGTTATATATAAGGCAATCACCTTAACTGTTTTTTGTTATTTTTTCCGTTATAGGTGTGATCCGAGATTCCTCCAGTATGTCTCATTTCTTATTTTATGTCTTTTGGTCTTATTCTCTATTCTTCTATAAGAATATCTATTATAATCGATCACTTCAAACATCACGGCATTGAGGCAATCAAATCATTTATTATATACATATACCGTTTTTTGGAAACACTGATGTATAAATACGACGTTCTACGTTTTCTGAAGGATTTTTAATAGATTTGAGGTCTGGAGACTGCCGGTCATTACAAAACCCGAATGGAATTTTCCTGAAACTACTTTTGGACATGTCGTAAATAGTGCTTTAAATAGTTAACTCGCTGGAAAATGAAACTTAATGGCATTTCCTACTATGCATAATGTAGACATATACATTAATAATGTCTTTGGTGAAATTTAAAGGACAGTTCTTGTGAAACGACGTTTCCTTTAGCACGTCTAATTGTGGCTGTAATTTATTTGGAACTACATCGTGTATTGATTTGGCCTTAGAGTTTCAATTTAATCTGAATTAAAAATCTCGTAATGTATTTTATCGCTAAATAGACGTTCCATTTTTCTATTTACTGTTCACTTGAAATGTCGACATGCAAATATAAGTCATGCAGCTTCCCAAGTTAACAGAGCTTCTTAGCGGGTCGTCTACTAAACAACTTTGTGTCTACCAGTATTCCCATTTCTATCAGTGGGATAACCATAATTTCTGGATTTTGCCACGGTTCAAATTTCAGTTTAAGTTTACTAAGGGTAATTCAGTTAATTTTATTTGTTTTTTCCAAATACTAACGTTACAGTCAAACACAATATCCTTTCTAATAAATTATTCAAATAAAAGCATACCATTGATTGGTTAGTTGCATTTTTGATTTTACTATGAACCCCAGTAGTACAATTTTTTGGTTAGTTTCTTTCACACCCTCTAAATTACGGTCTTTAATTCCATCTCATTATCACTGGTTGACCCCTATTTATGTTGTTTTGCTCGGCATTTGATAGACTGTGGGTGGCTGTATTTATATCTCGTGTTATTTGAACTTCCTGTTACCTTCTTTCCAGTAAAATCTCGGCTTTGCTGTCTACTGTTCGAGTGAAATTCTTCATTTGTGACTGTCAGCAAAAAGTTCATTTATTTTTATTTAATTAAAATTAATGCAAAAATGTGTATCCTGGCATTCTACTTATGTTAGTATAGAGTCAGGCTGGACATTTATAGTAGGTTTATATATTTTTATTTTTAGCCGCCTATGATTTCAATAGCTGTAAGCAGCCTATTACTTTAAATTAATTATTTATTTAATGCTAATTACTTATTGATTAATATTTCATTTTCCTATAATACGTCAACATTAAGATCCCTTCGATATCTTTTTCTTTTCTAAATATATAGAAATGCTTCATAAAATATAAAATAATGAACGACATATAAGTGGAAAAAGGGTTTTACTATTAAATCTTGCCTAGCTTTCGCATAATCAGTTGTTTCATTCTAGTGACCTTCGTAATTTTTTTTTGTTTTAGAATATTAAAGAACTGCGTCATTATAGCATGTGAATGCGACAAACAGAAAATTACAACTGCTTTAGGAGGTAGAGTAAATTTAAATTTGTATAAGCATTTGTTATTGCAGAAAAAGCAGTTACACATTGAAGCTCGGGCCAAGAAGGCCATATGTGTCTAGTACAGCTAAGCGCAGACATCGTTTTCAACTTGACAAGGTTCAAAGAATTTTGAAACCAAACCACTCCCTTGAGATATTTTTACCAAGCAGGCAGGATTGAGAGGAAGAACAAACGGCTTCCCAGAAAGAAATTCTGGTGGCTTACAGATGGATCACGACAGGATGAAAGAGCCGATGTTCCGTGGAAGGACCGGAACGGAAATTTATGCTATTCTGCAATATGGCCATAGAGGGATATAAGCAGAGATAAGACCATTAAGATAAGCTTAGACAGTGGGGCTGTAATATTGTCTATGTTTTTAGAGAGTATTTGGCACTCAATGGACTGAGACATTGATACTTCGTGGATATAATTGTATCACCAAAAACAGTCAGGCAAGGTCATGGACTAGAATGACGCAGCCTTAGTGGAATATAAGGGGCCCAAGCATCAAAGATCGAGTATAAGCACTTTTATTCATTCATTCAAGCAGATGCTATCTTTATTCGTAGTATATTAACAATTGCTGGATATTTTTAAGGAAAGCCTTTTATGTATGCAATTTCATATCTGCAGAAAGGTCAAAGAGTAGCTAAAGATTTTAATATTTAGAACTTAAGCGATTATATTAGAATATATAAAGAAGAGGCGTTTGCTTTTATTTTGTTCGTTTTTACATTCATTATTATCCAGCAGTTATACCATATCAAGATCAATAATATAATCTTGCATTTTTAAACGTATTACTATATTGCCGTCAAAGGTTCTGTCACAAGTGATTAAAAAAGTGGTACATTTTCTCCACATAAAGGTACATTATGTGCTCAGTGGTTGTAAAAGTTGTTCAGATGAAGTTATCAAATAGTTGCCTGTATTCATTCTTCTTTCAAGCAGTTAAAGGAAAGGATATATACAAACAGTTTGTTTCCTGCAAATACAACTCTGTTTTTTTCTCCAAACGTGTTTCCGTCACCTTATGGTCTAGTCAGTGGAGCTGTATCGAACTGAGAGCAACGTTTGCCGGAAATAAAAAAATATAAATCCTGAGACATGTCAGCAGGATATTAAACCTGCCGACTTTTCGATGTTAGTGTGACAAATTTTGCCAGACAAATGACATCTATACATTCACAGGTGTAGTGAAAAAATTCTGCCATGTTTAAATAGTTGCCTATATCCATTCTCATTTCAAGCAGTTAAAGGAAAAAAAAATATATGCAAATACTTTCTTGCTCGCAAATACAACTCTGGTTCTTATAGTCTCGTCAGTGGAGCTATATAGAGTCAAGAGCGACATTCATGTCTTTTATATTTTATATAGACAGTAGTTTCCTGCGAATGTTGCACTAGGTTCACTGCAGCTCCACTGAGTAGATCGTTAGGTGGTTGAAACTCTTACGGAAAGAGAACCAGAGTTCTTCTGCAGGAAATAAACTATTTGCATATATTCTTTCCTTTAATTGCTTTAAAGGAGAATGAATGTAGGTAACTATTTAAACATGGCAGCAAATAGATATTTGTTACTGAAAACTTAATTTTTAAAGTTACCAAAGTTGATATTTCTAAATAAAAAAGTTGTTAATTTTTATGGTTAGGTAAACCTATTGGTATATTCTGTTTTAAATAAGAAAGCAGCTTTATAGCTGAAAAACCCTATTTTCACATTTTTCGATACAATTTTAAATTCGATTACCACATATTACAAAACATAAAAGTTTAAGTTCAAGGTCTCCGGACATTTCCATAGAAGCTTCTTTTAAACAATCATATTATAATTTAATACTTAAAATACACTTTAGTGAGGAGCTTAAGCCTCCCCTGCACGAAGAGTCTATAAAGCCGTACATAGGGTAGATCAATTAGAAGCCTCGGCCCGGATATTGACACTGCTGTTGAACGTATTTTAACTACCACCACCGCAGTTTCAATTATTAATCTCCCTTCCCGATTGTGGCAATAATATTTTATTCTAGTTTGGAATTTATTTAAGAACTTCATCCGTACAGGAAGTGTCACAATCGGTGGAAGCTTTCAACTATTAATTAATTATTTATAGGGACTTTTCAAGTGCTAAACGGTTGGATATATGTGGTAAAATATAAGCAATATTTGGATGTTTTCGTAATAAAATATTTACAGATGAAATTTATATGAGGTAAAGAATGTTGAAAGGTTGAATTTTGTAGTGCTTCTACAAAATGGTTCTAATCTTATTAATTATGCAATAATAATGTTTTTGGTATGAGTGAAAGTATATGATGCAATATGTATGGATGTAAATTAATTTTGATGTTTTTGAAATTTAGTCCTTTAGGTTTTATGAAGTTTTAAAGGACAAATATAATTATTGTATGTTATCGATAAGAGATGGATTTAAACAAAAATAAACATTTTTCTGTGTATGTAACGGAAAAAATGGTATTTACAAAAGGCTTAATTATGGATAAATGACGAGAAATGCAAAGAAAGTCCAAAAGAAAAATTCTGTTTAAAACAAAAAATCAAATTTGGGGAGATGATCACAAATTTTTTTTTCCAGAGGAGTACTACTTTCTTTTATAAACCCTACGGTAATATCCGTATACACATCACTGAGTAAACTACAAAGTCAACTTTCCTCCTGTTACTAGGGAAGTATCAAATTAAGTTCTTCCTAAAATTTCGTTCCATTATCTTCTAGTGTTCCAAAGTTTTTACCCTAAAAAAATTTTTTTTAAATTTTTTAATACCCTGTAATTTAGAGACGAATATTCGTAGAGCAAAACTACATAAGAAAAAAATTATAGATCAGCAGCATGGCTTTGCTTCTGGAGAGTCAACAGGGACCAATCATTGTACTATTGCGCAGTACGTCTCGGAGCGTATTGATTTTTGCACACAGGTCGATTTTTCCAAAGCGTTTGATAGACTTGATCACGGTGTTTTACTTTCTAAACTGTCGAAAATTGGTTTTAATGACAATCTTATTAGATTTTTTTTGAAAGCCACCTATTAAACCGCTCTCAATATATTGAATGCCGTCGCCACAGATCTAGTGTCGGGTGTTTCTCAAAGGTCTGTTTCAGGTAGCATACTTTTAAGGTTTTTATTAACAATGTCACATGTAAGTTGAATCACAGCTGCCTACTTTATGCAGATGCTTTCAAAATTTTCCGGGACATACGGAGCTCTAGCGATTGTGTGACCCTTGAACTGGATCCTATGAAATTAAATGCTTGGTGTCTAAAAACGAACTGCCTCTAGATATAGAGAGAAGTGTAATGTTATGTCGTTCTCAAGAAGTAAAACGCCTACGCTGCATGATTATTCGATCAAAGGTGCTTTTCTGGAGCCACTTAACTACATTAAAGTCCTAGCTATCACGTTTGACTACAGACTTACATTTCTTCATCATATTAATGATATAGTATTGAGATCTTATCGAACGCTGGGCTTCATAGTTAGATCTAGTCGAGAATTTCGGTCGCTCCAGGTTATAAGCACGTTATACTATTATCTTGTACGAATCAACTTGGAATATGCCTCTGCTATCTGTATTACTATTTACATTCTGAAAAATTAGAAAAAATTCAGTATCGTCTCTTAAGATTCATGAGCATTAAATCGGATGGATTTCATTTACAGGTTACTAGATCTCGCGAGAGTCTATTGGCAAGATTTAATTTGACCACTCTAGAGAAGCGCTACAACGAGGCTTGTGTACTCTTTCTGTATAAACGGGTTAATAACGAGATTTTGGCACCTGATTTGCTCACGAAGGTTTAGTTTCATATTCCATATTACTAAATCACCAGTATTCTTATATTGGCCGAAACCAATAACTAAGGTATTACAATTCTCCCGATTAACTATTGATCAAAAAGTATCAGAAACTTCTCATTCAAAGAAACGGCGATGGAGATATTGTCAAAATCTTTTTTTTCTGGGTTGGTACATCTGTCATCTGGTGCGTAACTATCTGTTTGAGCGTCATTTGTCGGAAGTTTATGCGTGATAGCTTTGTAAATGAGTGTTCTGCAAATTTTTCAATGTTGAATTTAGTTGAGTAAACAGTTTGTCTGAAATTTTGTGTATGGTTCTGACAAAATATCATATGCGGAAACACAAGCGTACTCCAAATTTCATCCGCAAGACCACACAGTAAATAAGGGGTATTATGGGAGCGTATTAAAGCATTTGAGGGAAAATGTTCGTCACAAGAGGCCACGACAACGTACCGGCTAACACATCTCATTTTGTATGCTACTATTTGACAAAAAACGAAGTTCATACCATTCTGCAAGCTCCATATTCACTCGACATGGCTCCTTGTGAGTTTTTCCTATTCTCACGACTCAAGTTACACTTTCGTGGAAAGCTTTTTGAGACGATTGAGGCGATAAAAAAGAATTTACAGAAGTGAAAAGAGTTTTCAACATTGGAGGAAGAGAAAAGTATATGTGTATTGCTTGCAATGGAGATTACTTTGAAGGAAATAAAATTAATATATTCAACCATTTTCGTTTTACTGAAGAATTCCGAACACTTTTTGATCAGAAGTTATATTCTATGTGTTCCCTTTATGATCGCTTCAAAGATAAATTTGATATATATATATATATATATATATATATATATATATATATATATATATATATATATATATATATATATATATATATATATATATAAATACCGGGTGTCAACGAATCTATTAGACAAATCATAATTTCTAGAGTACTATGTGTATCAAAATGATTGGTATAGGTAAATGGTATGTGAAGGGGAGAGTTTCGCATATTTTCCACTTTCCGGCCACTTCCGGTTTCACTGGAAATGGCCCCGGTTTTGAATTTTTAAATGGAATACCCTGTATATTTTAACATTTTTGGATTTCTGAGACAATTCTAGATCAGAATGTGACATTTTAAAAACTTTTTACGTCTACTTCATTTTTTTAGAGCCACTTTTAAAATTGCATCTAGGTGGCCATGATCGGACGTAAACTAATCTAAGGGCCTTAGGTGATGTCAAAAAAATACAATCGCAAAGTTTTAGTTACTAGTATGAAAGACAGGAATAAGACAAGTTGACAAAATTACGTTTTCATTTCTAACTATTAATTTTCAAATGGCGATCCCCTTTTGACAACTACTTTTCGAAAAAAGAATTCTTTGACGAATCTAATGGTACTAATTTATTTGCGATTGGATTAGACATAAGAACAGAAATTAAATATTATTAAGCAAAATACTGGATAATTTATTTACTTATGACAAGTGCGTCATGGACAGCCATGATGCATAATAATTTGCAACTGTTTTTATCAAGTCTTCTTTGGAAAACAAAGCACTCACTTAAGTAGATAATGCAGTGACATACGCTCTAAGAACAGACGTATATATATATATATATATATATATATATATATATATATATATATATATATATATATATATATATATAATAAACTTACGTTCGTATTTCTACTCTACATCGAGCAATATGCGGGGCAGACGATTCAATGAGGTTAATCAGGACAATATCGACAACTTACCACTGGTTCATTAAAAGACAGATGTCTCTGGAAACGGAGGGCTTTTTGTTAGCTGTCCAAGACCAGATTATTCTGACGAAAAACCATCGGAAGTTCATCATTAGAAATCCCTCAATAGAAAACGATCAATGTAGATACTGCTGTCAAATATGCAGGCATAACGAATCAGACAGTGGCTCATCATAGACAAGACATTATACTAACAGATGAAATTTCTAGGGGAACTACACTAATCGACTTTACTGTACCAAAACAACAACAACTTAAGGCCAAAATACAACGAAAGATAGCCAAATACAGAGATCTGGAGGTGCAAAGTCGAAGACAATGGTCAATGAATAGCATCCAAACGATTTCCATAATTTTATCCACAACTGAAGTGAAACCAAATATGCCCCAGCAAAACATCTAGGGACTGGGCTTTAATGAGCATCTGTATAAGCAGATTGAGAAAGCAGTTCTCCTTGCAACCGCGCGGACCGTCTGAAAATTTGTAGGACACATAGCAGACCACGTCATTTAGGAACCGATAACATGGAAAGTGTTCCCACAGAGCTTCATACATTTGGTATCTTTGTATAGCTGGTATGAGTCAATATTCCCTGGTAGGAGTGCGAAGCCGTATGGCTTGAAATCAGATAAAATTATTAACTATATCCGTGTCGCTGAACGATCTTATTTATTGTTCATTAACAAATTGGACATGCCTTGTGATGAACTTAGAGCGTAAGGAGTGAAACTTAGTGCTTCATATAAGAAACAAAACCTTGAACAGATGATACGAAATAAGTGTTAGTGCACTACAAAATTTCAGTACTGAAAGCACACTAATAGGTTTCTCTACTTCAGTTTGAGTCAGCAACACAAAATAAAGCCAATTTTGGAGATTAAACCTGAGTAATTATCGAGCAATTTGCATTGCAGAAAGAAGTAAATGTTTCGAGTCATCAATAAAAGTTAAGTTCACAGAAATTTGATATTTTCAATTACCGGTGTTGCCAAAATTACTGTGTTGTTAGAAAAAAACGCTCTTCGCTTAACGCTACTAGGCTAAAATAATACGGATTTCTCGAAAACCCTAAAATTAACCAGAGGATAAAATAATTGTGCTATTTTTATGTCTAAGAACTTGGAAAATCCTATCTAACTGTATATCGTTGCCAGAACATTCAAGCTTTGTATAGTTTTTATTTCGTAGCGAGTGAGGTGATTCAGCGCTTTAACTTTAAACCGCCGCTGTTTCTAGAAATTGCGTTCACTTATTGGGGTCACGTAAAACTTTAAATTTTCCAATAGTGTTTTCGCTTTTAGATGTTGGCCATTCTAAAGCTTTTTATATATTTGTTAAGAAAACAGATCTCGACTTTAATAATATCAATATTTGTTCTGGCTTATATTAGATGTGGCCACATTGTGTCGTTTCTGCACACTGCCCTATGAGATGAACTATATAGACAAGGAAGATTAAATCGAAAACCAACAAATACAGGGATTAGATGGAAGTTGAACTTTTTCTTTTGGAGATCATTCTTCTAGAGACCATCGTCATTTTCGTCTCGATTTTTGTTTGGGAAATATTCTTCTTCCTAGCAATTAATATTTCTACTCAAAAACGTTTTCGGTGTTAAACGAACCTCTGAAATGCTTGTTTTTATCTATCCAATGGTTACCGAGATATTTGCAAAAAACGGAATATTTTGTACTTGTCAATAATTTTACGAAGTACTAACGGGTACCCGTCGCGGATTTATAGAAAAGGTCATAATTTAAATATGTATTGTTTTCATAACACGACACAATTTCCGGTTTATGCAAATAATTTTTTTTTCATATAAGACAAAAAATTTTGTCAAAGGCGACTTTTTTATGTATGCCTATAAATAAATCCATTGTTCTTTTATAATACGAAGTTTTTAATTAAATGTATTATTTCATATAGATATAAATATATTGTTTTCATAACACGACACAATTACCGATTTATGCAAATAATTTTTTTTTCATATTAGACAAAAAATTATGTTAATAGCGACTTTTTGATTTATGTCTATAAATAAATACATTGTTCTTTTATAGTACGAAGTTTTTAACTAAATGTGTTATTTCATATGGATAAAAATGTATTGTTTTCATAACACGACACAATTACCCAATTATGCAAATAATTTTTTTTTCATATTAGACAAAAAATTGTGTTAATAGCGACTTTTTGATTTATGTCATAAATAAATACATTGTTCTTTTATAGAACGAAGTTTTTAACTAAATGCGTTATTTCATATGGATAAAAATGTATTGTTTTCATAACACGACACAATTACCGATTTATGCAAATAATTTTTTTTTTCATATTAGACAAAAAATTATGTTAATAGCGACTTTTTATTTTATGTCTATAAATAAATACATTGTTCTTTTATAGTACGAAGTTTTTAACTAAATGCGTTATTTCATATGGATAAAAATGTATTGTTTTCATAACACGTCACAATTACCGATTTATGCAAATAAATATTTTTTTCATATTGGACAAAAAATTATGTTAATAGCGACTTTTTGATTTATGCCTATAAATAAATACATTGTTCTTTTATAGTACGAAGTTTTTAACTAAATGCGTTTCATATGGATAAAAATGTATTGTTTTCATAACATGACACAATTACCGATTTATGCAAATAATTTTTTTTTCATATTAGAAAAAAATTATGTTAATAGCGATTTTTTTATGCCTATAAATAAATACATTGTTCTTTTATAATACGGAGTTTTTAACTAAATGCGTTATTTCATATGGACAAAAATGTATTGTTTTCATAACACGTCACAATTACCGATTTATGCAAATAAATATTTTTTTCATATTGGACAAAAAATTATGTTAATAGCGACTTTTTGATTTATGCCTATAAATAAATACATTGTTCTTTTATAGTACGAAGTTTTTAACTAAATGCGTTTCATATGGATAAAAATGTATTGTTTTCATAACATGACACAATTACCGATTTATGCAAATAATTTTTTTTTCATATTAGAAAAAAATTATGTTAATAGCGATTTTTTTATGCCTATAAATAAATACATTGTTCTTTTATAATACGGAGTTTTTAACTAAATGCGTTATTTCATATAGATAAAAATGTATTGTTTTCATAACAAGTCACAATTACCGATTTATGCAAATAAATATTTTTTTCATATTGGACAAAAAATTATGTTAATAGCGACTTTTTGATTTATGCCTATAAATAAATATATTGTTCTTTTATAGTACGAAGTTTTTAACTAAATGCGTTTCATATGGATAAAAATGTATTGTTTTCATAACATGACACAATTACCGATTTATGCAAATAATTTTTTTTTCATATTAGAAAAAAATTATGTTAATAGCGATTTTTTTATGCCTATAAATAAATACATTGTTCTTTTATAATACGGAGTTTTTAACTAAATGCGTTATTTCATATGGACAAAAATGTATTGTTTTCATAACACGTCACAATTACCGATTTATGCAATAAATATTTTTTTCATATTGGACAAAAAATTATGTTAATAGCGACTTTTTGATTTATGCCTATAAATAAATACATTGTTCTTTTATAGTACGAAGTTTTTAACTAAATGCGTTTCATATGGATAAAAATGTATTGTTTTCATAACATGACACAATTACCGATTTATGCAAATAATTTTTTTTTTCATATTAGAAAAAAATTATGTTAATAGCGATTTTTTTATGCCTATAAATAAATACATTGTTCTTTTATAATACGGAGTTTTTAACTAAATGCGTTATTTCATATGGACAAAAATGTATTGTTTTCATAACACGTCACAATTACCGATTTATGCAAATAAATATTTTTTTCATATTGGACAAAAAATTATGTTAATAGCGACTTTTTGATTTATGCCTATAAATAAATACATTGTTCTTTTATAGTACGAAGTTTTTAACTAAATGCGTTTCATATGGATAAAAATGTATTGTTTTCATAACATGACACAATTACCGATTTATGCAAATAATTTTTTTTTCATATTAGAAAAAAATTATGTTAATAGCGATTTTTTTATGCCTATAAATAAATACATTGTTCTTTTATAATACGGAGTTTTTAACTAAATGCGTTATTTCATATGGACAAAAATGTATTATATAAATAGAAATGAAGAGCAAATCTATCTATACTTCAACGCGGCGTTGACATATCAAAGCATAGCCCAAATTATGGCCGTGAAATATAAAATCATGTAATTTTGGGGAAATGTTGCCACTACAATGTAAAGGATTTTTCGAAATTGCTACCCTATAGGGATGAAAAGGTATAAATTGTAATTTTTCATAATTTATCAATTTCTTCTTTCCAGATATAGATTTAATTATTCTAGTTTTTTCGCCTTAAGTATTGAGTTTTCAGGTAGACATTGATAAGTCAAGCTAAGGAAAGAGCAGTATTAGAGGGAATGAGAACGGAGTTGAGAGGCTGATATACAGGGTGTGCGGAAAATATGTATACAACGTTTGATGACAGACGCTTGACGTCACAATAAGTCGATTTAAGCCAACGTAGTTTTTACCCGATACTGCTTTGTTTAGATGGTAGAAAACGTCAAAGTTTTAAGAAAACGTTGTAATTTGAATTTAAAGATTTTTGGTGTGTGGTCTAATACTATGATATGAAGTTTTCTAGTCGTATAGCTACCGGCTATAAAGTAGATTTTTTATGCCATCAGCGTTATGACAAACTAGATATTTCTCTCAGATAACTGCAGGTATTTAGAAAATTTTTTAAATCATGAAAAATGTTATTTGAAGGCAGGTTCGCCAGGAAAAAGAAAAAATTTTCCATTACACGCGTACACCAATTTGCTGAAATTTAAAATAATTTTTAAAATAGATGTTGAAAGTACATGCACGTATTTTAAGAAGATTTAAAAACTGAATAAAAAGAAAACATTAAATAAGCAAATGTGCAAAATGATCGCCATTTTGCTGAATACACGTATTTACATTTTTTAGAAAATGAAAATGGATTTTTTCTAATATCTCAGGATCATTAGAAAGATTGTCAGCGTTTAAAATGAGCATTAATAATACTTCTCGGGTGTTTACCAGAGTCACGTATACTTCTGTTTTATGAGCATTTCACAAAAAGAACACATATTTAACTCTAGAGTCTATCAGTTGACATATTTGTCATGTAAATATTGTCGAACAGCAACGGAAAAATGGGGTGAGATACCATCAGGCGCGGATCCAAGGAGGGTGGAGGCGAGCCCCCCTCCCCAAGAGCTTTGAGTTCAGAAAAATACACCAGATTTTGCCTCTTATTCTATAGTTTATTCAAGAACTAGAGAGAGTAATAAGTCATTCTTTACCCTTTTTTTTTTTGCAAACTACCTGTGCTCTTTAGTCCGGTGTTTTTGGCAAAATCTGTTAGATACATATATTTTTCATAAAAATGGGTTAGAAATTTTATAATCAAAAATACCGGTCTATAATAATGGACTATTTGGGTTGGATAACAATAGATATTTGGATATGTGAAGTATTATAAAGGATTTTAATCCTTGTCATAGGCGTCGAAAGGAGGTTTATTTTACTCTTTTTTACTTATTTTCTTTACTAAGTATTTATGGCATATAATATTATTTCAGTAATAAACTTAAAAAAAAAGTTTTTATAATATTATTTTAGTTCTTATGATTTCTTAATAATTCACATACATTAAAAAATATAGATAATTTTAACTTATTTAACCCAAATCACAACTGTATTTTTATTATTTTTAATTTTGGCATAGTAACCGTTTTTGGCACATTCAGAATAAAACGTGGCCATTGTCTCTAAAAAATTCTAAGTTATAATTTAAATACTTACAAAATACCCATTATAAAAATACAAATTAAATATACGTAAAAAAATAAAGTCGTCCATATAATATTAAACTTTTTTTGGGGCTGTCATTTTATTATTAATTAAAAACATTTTTAGAACATTTGACGTTTCAGTTTATTTATTTCTTAAACCATCTGCAGAATTACAATTAAACACTAAAAAGGGATTCAAATGTAATTAATTTTTATATGTTACAGAAAGTTTAAATAATAAATTGTGTTTACGCTGGTAAACATTACGTATCTAATTCGTAATCAAAGTTAGTGAAGCTATCTTCGCTCAAATTAATTATAATTGGTTCCTCTATCTCACCGAACATGAAACCGAGTTTCCACATTTTCTTTTGTTCTTTTATTATATGGATTTTTCCCAATTTTCTTCAGTAACTTTATTCAAAAAATTTTTTCAAAAGTTCGGTTAAATTACTAATTTTGAAAGTTGTGTTATTTCTAGCAACTCTACCTTTTACTTGAGAGAGATATTTCCTTCTCCAACGAACATTTTCCGGACGATCTATAAGAACAGACTTCCTATCTGGATTTTCCCAGCAAAAATTAAATTCTCTGAGCAATTTCCAGAGCTCAGTTCTTTTAATTTCAGCTAAATTCCGATCTTCATTGATTTTAGTTAGAATTTTGTCGACGGTTGGGATCTGCTTCTCATAATAAAATGTATGTACAACTTCTTTTATTGCAGTTTACATCTCTTCTTCCAACGAGGTTTCAGTATTCAGTACATAGTAGATTTTCCAACTCCTGTTATGTTGGAACACATCTCAACAGAGCTTTTAACATTATTATCTAGATATTGATATCTTAAGGCATAATAAACATTCACCTTAATAAGTTTTTCGTTGAGGAAAAATGCCCTGGTTTAACGATTTTTGAACGGGACGCTGGTAAGATCTTAGTTCCACAACAATATATATATATATATATATATATATATATATATATATATATATATATATATATATATATATATATATATATATATATATATATATAGTGCCTTCATTTCAAAACGAACCATCCTTAATAACTTTCTTAAATAGAAAAATTTAAAAAAAAGAAAAAACACGTCAATTTAGATATACAGGGGGAAGTTTAATTTTGCATTTGGTAAAAGTCTGTCAATCACCTCCTCAACTCCAGCTAACCTCACTTTGATATGTCAAATGGGAACCCCCACCTTGTGACACATCATTGTAAGCAGCATAAAATTGTCTATCCAACCGTATAAAAAAAATTAAATCGGTTGACGTACAAGCGAACAGTGTGCAAAAATGTCTTGTAATAATGCATAATATATCGGCCTCGAACTTTAGTATGTCAAATGATTACCCTATAGTGTGATACATCATTTTAAAGGGCATACTATCTCCTATTTAGCCAATAAAAAAAAAACAAAATCTGTTGATGTACAAGCGAATAGTAAGAAAAGATGTGTGGTAATAATAGACACCTTATCATATTAAACTTTATTATGTCAAATGGCTACTTCATAGAGTAAAATATTATTTTAAATTTAAAATAAATATTTTTTTAAAATAATAAACAGTTAAAATATTTGCGAGAAAAAAACTAAGCCTGTTTTAAAATTCATCGCAAAATTCATTGCAGTCTAATCAATCTAGTGTATTTATTTCAATGATATTTTTTGCGGTACCTGATAGGTACAAAAAATCACTGCAATAAATAAAATTTTTAAGATCTTTAAACACCAGTTGTTTATTATTGTTAAAATTGTCATTGTGACGCCTAGTTGAAACGTGAATATAAATGGTGTATACGCTAGCCGAAAGAATAGAAATAATTTTTCTCTATGGAGCTGAAGATCGGTGCGCTCGTAGAACCGCCAGAGCATTTAACGAGAGGCATCAAGACAAAAACGTGGGCCATAAATATGTACTCGAATTGGTACGAAAGTTTGAAGAAACGGGATCCGTTTGTAATAAAAAATATATTGAGAAAAGGGTTGTAGATGAAGCATGCCAAATCGAGGTACTAGGACAGTTTGCAATAGATCCAACTTTATCCATCTCAAAGGTCGCAGATTTAACCAACATTTCTGCTGGCTCTGTGCATAAAGTTTTAAAACAAAATAAGTTTTTTCCCTACAAAATTCAAATTCTTCAAGAACTCGGAGAAGACGATTTTGATAGGAGAATTCAATTTTGCGAATTAATGTGCCAACGAATTGACGAGGACCCCCATTTACCTAAGAATATCTGCTTTAGTGATGAATCAACTTTTTTTCTAAATGGACTGGTTAACAGACATAACTGCAGATACTGGGATAATGAAAATCCGCACCTTTTCCGAGAAGGGCATACTCAATATCCCGAAAAAATTAACGTGTGGGCAGGAATTATTGGCAATGAAATCATCGGGCCATTTTTTTTGGAAGATAATTTAACTGGGCAAATTTATTTAAACCTTTTAGAAAACACAATATACCCTGCCATTGTGCAATCTTTAGAAAATCAAGTGGATGAAAATGCTGTTATGGTACTAAATGAAAATAATTTGCATTTCCAGCAAGATGGAGCTTCCCCGCACTACGCTTTGGCAATTCGAGAGTGGCTTGATGAACATTTTCCAGGGACGTGGATTGGCAGACGTGGTGCAATTGAATGGCCAGCACGGTCTCCAGACCTAACCCCTCTAGACTTTTTTCTTTGGGGGTATTTAAAAAGCAAGGTTTATAAAACCCCACCTGAAAATATTGACGATTTAAAAGATCGAATTGTTCGGGAATGTAGAGGAATTAGCAGAGAAACCCTTGCCAATGTTCGTGGGGAATTTCAAAATAGGCTTTTTTATTGTCTCGCTAATAACGGCGCACATTTTGAACATTTAATAAAATAATTTTCTTCAACTGAATAAAACTGAATAAACTGCTTATATTTAACACACATTTTTGCATCCTAATTGCCTATAGCGTCTATTAACTTAATTTTTTTTGACATCGTTGGATAGCAGATCGTACGTCCTTTAAAATGATGTATCACACTATAGGGTAATCATTTGACATACCAAAGTTCGAGGCCGATATATTATGCATTATTACAAGACATTTTTGCACACTATTCGCTTGTACGTCAACCGATTTAATTTTTTTTTATACGGTTGGATAGACAATTTTATGCTGCTTACAATGATGTGTCACAAGGTGGGGTTCCCATTTGACATATCAAAGTGAGGTTAGCTGGAGGTGAGGAGGTGATTGACAGACTTTTAACAAATGCAAAATTAAACTTCCCCCTGTATATCCAAATTGACGTGTTTTTTCTTTTTTTTAAATTTTTCTATTTAAGAAAGTTATTAAGGATGGTTCGTTTTGAAATGAAGGCACTGTATATATATATATATATATATATATATATATATATATATATATATATATATATATATATTTTTAAAACAGACTAACCCCACCTTTTTCGTTTGGAATCTTACAAGGATTTTCATAGCTACTGAAAATTCACATTAACAAATTTTCAAGACAATGTGACAAATTATTTTATATTTTTTATTCCATTGTCAAAAAGTGTTATATTAAATTTTTCTTTTGATTTAAATAGTTATTTTTCTGGTGTTTATTCATTAGTTTAAAATTTATTGCAAAATTTATACGAAACAGACAAAAATTGATTACAAAATTTGTATCGAAAGAACAAACAAATAGACAAGAAAGCGAGATAATATAGCATTGCCATCCAGTTCTGAGCCATATTCAAAGTTTCAAGTCTCTAGCTTATCGAGAAGTTAATTTAAAATTGATTTCAAAATTTGTAGTGTAAAAAAACGTGGTAAAACAACAAAGTTGACCTTCAATTGATCTCGAAATATACGTTTAAGGTCCGTTTCTAGGTTATATATTACGTTGTCATTGGGTTTTTATATGTGTACCAAAATTCAGCTTGATTGAATAATCGGAATTGAAGTTGACCTTGAAATGTGCGTTTAAGATCATAGTATTGCATTTTCATCGGGTTTAGACATTGGTACCAAATTTTAGACTGACTGGTTAATCGAAAGCGAGGTTGACCTTACGTTTAACGTAAATTTCAAGGTTATATTATTGCAATGTTATCGGGTTTATATATGTGTAACAAATTTCAGCTTGGTACTGCAAAGTGAAGTTGACCTTGAAATATTATTAAAAGTTTCAATAATACATTGTCATCGGGTTTATTTTTATTAACCATATTTCAACTTGATTAGACAATTGGAAGTGACATTGACCTTTAAATGACCTTAAAATATACGTTTAAAATCATTTTCAAGATCCGAATATTATATTGTCATCAGGTTTATATACGTACACCAAATTTTAGCTCATAGCCGAAAAAAAGGTGTGCTTGAAATGACCTTGAAATGTATGTTTAAGGTCAGTAGCAAAGTCATAATATTGCATTGCCATCCAGTTTTGAATAAAGTTTAAAATTTCAAGTCTTTAGTTCATTTGGAATTTAGTTTAAAATCGATTACAAAATTTGTAGCGGATAAACAAACAAAGAGACAGACGAGAAAGCAAGTTAAAAAATCGAGGTAATAATAAAATAGGGTAGTTTAACATATTAATATTTGTAAATATTTTGAAATACTTTAGACTATATTAGATCATGCTACAAAAACACAAATTTTGTGTATTTGTTCTATTCTTAAAGTGATATCAAAAATTTTTTAATATATTATTTAGATTATTCTTTTCTTTGTCAAATTTAAAGTTTTTCAAATTTGAGTGCAGTTAGAAAAATCATCGTTTTAACAAATATTAAAATTGGATAAATTGTAATTAATCTTTGTGATCAAAAAGAGAAAATTTATATATTATCTCTCAAATAAAAAAAAAATTGGAAGACATTTGGTCGACTCGGATGCATTTTCAGTTATCGGTGTCACCAGAATTATTTCGAGTTGCGTCATTAATTTAAAATGTCACGTTTTGATTGGATAATTTGGACAGATTGAAATATTGAAAACTTTTCGAATAATTTTACCTAAAAGAAAAGTACAGTTAATCAAATATTTTTAGGATATTAAGGCAATTTAAACCTTTAACAAAGTGTGTTATATGGTGACATTAACTGCAATGCTTATTGAAATCGAATAATTTTCCATTAGTTCTGAAGGAAAAAAGAATATTATCTTGTCATATTTTGTAATATCATCCTGTATTTTCACGATAAAGGAGAGTAAGATTATGATAACTAGTAATTGCATAACTAGCTCGTTACTTAGAACAGTCTTCAAAGAGAATTAATACCTCCCGAGATGTTCAGTATCTGTAGAGCCATCAAACTAAAACACTCTTCGAACAATTTCCCAACTTTGTAACAATTAGCACGTTAATATTGCTGGATTGCTTGAGCAGACTAGTTCGGTTTTAATATACGAGCGCAGTATTACAGATTAAGTTAGGTTTAACAACTTCGACATGTAGGTAGATAGCTCGAGTTCGATCTAACTTTGCTTCGATGTGATGCACTAAAATAATAATCGGCTAAGAACGCAGGATGTTCGAATACGATCGTTTTCGTAAGTTCAAGTTAAACAATAATAATAGATTTGTACTAAGTAAATTCTAATAGATGCATTACTGACTTATGAAGTTACACAGAGCGAATAGTATATTTGATTTAAAAAAACTATTCATAATTCAACAAATCTGTTTTTAGATAAAAATAATTATCAATAGTTCTCGCACAGGAAAGGTTCTTTGGCCCTTTTTTAAGACTTATGTTGTCATATGTCAAACGTCAAAGTAAGTCAAGAAAGTGCCGTTTTCTCATTGATTCCAACCGAATTTAAAACCATCTTCACTGCCTAGTAACTTTATATTATACAGGGTGTTCGGGAAAATGTGGAAAATCTCCCGGATATGAAAAAACACGTGAAAGGAATATTACAAGTTCATATAAAGTTTTTTCGAATAGGCCTCCTCTTCGTAGATATGGGTTCCCAAAGAGAGGCAATGGAATCAAGTTTTTTACACATAATTATGGTACCACCAGGTATATTACAATTTTTTTTAATATGAGATATGCTAGGTAAGACTCTTTAAATTATTATCCAAGAAAGTGTTGTGAATTACTCACAGCTGCAAAGACGAACTAGCTGTGATACCCATGACGTCATTTTTTTACGCCTGTATGATAAGAATTTTGGACAACGTTTTTTACATACCTTTAACTATTGACTAAAAATTAAGTACATTCAGGCAACTAAAAAGTGAACATTGGGAGCAGTTCTCTAAAAGAATGGAAGAAAACTTCTATATAGTGTACAAAAACAAATGTGGCGACTGATAAGACAACAGCGCAAAGAAATATCTGAACTCTCCGAAACAAACAAAATATCAGAGGAGAAATGGATAGACTACCTAACAAAATTATTTGAGGGAGATGCTAACATTGAAAAAAAAAACATACCAGCAATAAGGAATAATGTGGAAGTCACCATTTAAGAAGTAGAGAAAGCTATAAAATCCTCAAAAAATAGAAAGTCTCCCGGACAAGACGGAATTCATAACGAATTGTTGGAATACGGAGGACAGCGACTAACACAGGAACTCACAAGCTTCATTCGAAAAATCCTGACACAATGCAAAGTACCAGATAGGTGGAGAACCAACACAATAATGCTTATGTTTAAGAAAGGTGACAAACAAGAACCAGGGAACTACAGGGGTATTAATCTACTGGACACAACTCTGAAACTCGTTACGAAAGTGATCAAAAATAAAATTAATTCGGTTACAACACTGGAAGACGAACAGCAGGGATTTAGATCAGGAAGGTCATGCGTGGATGCAGTATTTATTCTACGACAGATAGTCGAAAAATCTCTAGAATACAATAAACCACATTTTTATGCTTTATAGATCTAACAAAAGCATTCGATCACATAAAGCTAGATGACGTAATCCACCTGTTATATAAGAGAAATATTCCTATCAATATAATTCAGACCGTCGAAAACATATACGCAAACAATAAAGTTCAGATTCGCACTAACGGTAAATTATCAACACCCATACCAGTCAACAGCGGTATTAGACAGGCAGACTCGCTTAGTCCATTGTTGTTTAACATGATAATGGACGAAATAATAAAGGAGGTACGACTTGGTAGAGGATATAAAATGGGTAATACAGAAATAAAAATTCTCTGTTACGCTGATGACGCTGTGATATGTGCCGAAAATGAAGACGACCTCCAAAGATTGTTAAATACCTTTAATCTTACGGGAAGACAATATAATATGATTATCTCAGCCGAAAAAACTAAATGTATGACAACCTCAAAAGAACCCCTCCGATGCAAACTAGAACTAGACGGTCGAATAATACAACAAGAAATGAGTTTCAAATATCTAGGAATCGACATAACTAGTTATGGTAACATCGAAGATGAAGTAAGAGGGCAGGTGGCCAAAGCAAACAAAGTGGCGGGTTGCCTCAACGACGTGATCTGGCTAAACAAACACTTACAACAAGAAACAAAAGTTCGGATCTACAAAATCACAATTAGACCTATTATGACATACACCTCAGAAACACGGCAAGAGACGACAAAAACGAAACAACTATTGGAGACTACAGAAATGAAAATACTTCGACGAATAACAGGAAAAACGCTACTAGACAGAGAAAGAAGCGATAACATCAGGCAATCATGCAACACAGACTGCATTAATGAGTGGGTCCTACAACGTAAGACACAATGGAACAAACACCTAAACCGAATGACAGAGGATAGACTGGTAAGGATCGCACGAGATAAATCGCCTAGTGGTACACGCAATAGAGGTCGACCACGGAAAAGGTGGAGCGATAATTTAAGTCCAGAATGAGGAAAATCGAAGAAGGAACAGGTCAGGGACCTATTATAGAAGGTAGAAGAAAAAAAAGAAGATGTCACTAATCCTAACCGTTTTCAAAAAAGCGTCCTTTTACTAACTTGTATCGGCTTGAATATGAAAAAGAGGAATTTTCCCCTGTCACCATAGTTTCAATAAAAGGTTAAACTTATTGCTTAGTTAAAAACTTTGTAAGAGGATTCAACATGGTCTTCGTGAAGTCTGATAGTCTCACGGATACGACGAATTGAGGACTGCCGTACCCGCCGCAGTAACTCAGCATTGTTCCTTATTTAATTACAATGAAACGTGATTCTCCGTAGAGGTGTCCCTACCGGTAAAAATTCTACGGCGTTGAGTCGGGAGATCGAAAAGGCCAGGCAATAGGTCCTTCTCTATGTATCCAACGGCTTGGATAGACGTTATTCAGGTGCTCCAGCATAGCAACACTGAAATGAAGTGTTGCCCATTGTGGATGTAGTATATATTTCGGCGGGTTTCAAGTTGTAATTGCTCTACTAAATCGTTAAAAGCGTTCTGGAGGAGCGTCAAAATAAAGTTCTCCATTCAGTTATGCCGGCAATATGAATGTTCCAATCAAAAAATTGCCAATGATTCCTGCCCAGACATTAACTGATTGGAACTGATGTTAATGATGGGAAACAATAGTTGCATGAGAATTTTCGTCAGCTCATACATGTGAGTTGTGTAAATTTATGATATCATTTTTGGTAAACTCTGCTTCATTCATGAAGAGGATAGTGCTAATGAAGTTTGCATTATTTCGTTGCTGATCCAATAGCCAGTTTGCAAACTGCATTCTATGGTTCATGTACTTTTTTCAAATGATATGGATATAACAGCTATTCTTGAAGAAATTCATGTATTATTGTTTTCGACGTATTAAACTGAGTTGGTAATTTTCCAGTGCTCGTTGAAGGAGTGTCATTTACAGCATTTAAAATATTTTCCTCTAATCCAGAATCAGTACTTCTTTTCTAAAAATTTTCTAAAATTATGAAGAAATTTAATATTACCTTATTAAATGGAATCGCCCACCATTGTCCCGTAGACGTTGGTAAACTCATTGAAACGTTTTCTGGACCCCTATCCTCGAAAGTGTGATATGAAAGGTGATGTGAATGGCGATGGGAATGGTAATGTGAACTTTTTGACAGTAAAAGCCGTATTCTTGAAAAGCCAATGTTGCCAGATATGAACTGTGTCGTGTAAAGAATTATATTAGACGTAACTGTTTAAAACTAAGATATTCGGCTGTTATGGACACAAGTATTTATGTTAGATCCATAAGCAGAACTGGCCCTAGAAAAAACATTTTTAAATGGCATGCTCATACAATTGAGTTATGAACAGAATCTCCTGTAATAATTTTATATGTCTGTAAAATTTGCTTAATATTTGCGAGACATATTCAACTTTCTAAGGATATTTTATTAAAAAATTTGAAAATATTGAAAATATCGGGGTACCACCTAATTAACGTTTCAACTGTTTATTCAGAAAATGCGTTAAATATGTCATTTAGCGCATGTTTCACCGTTCACTTACCTTCCACTGAGCGAACGAAGATATGGGTGATGAACATTTCAAGAATACGCGTTCGCCACCTTTTCACCGTTCACTTCACGTTCCCCAGTTCGACGATAGCGCCCTTGATCTGGAAGAGTACGATTAGGATATCTATAGTGATATAACTTTCTGGCTTCCAAAGCCTTGTAAGATGGAGAATAATACATCAGATGCATATCTGCATACTCTATCCATATTTCTAATTATTTCACAATTAATTTCACCATGAAATCCAAAAATCAGTACTTTATCTTTGGTGCGGATACAATAAAACGCCCATTTCTTGCGAACCTAGATCGAACTGCAATTAACAGAATTAGCCCTTTTTAACTAAACAGGTAAACTCTAATCTAAATAAGGTTAAAGGTTAAACATTTGATAGGAACAAAGGTGTATCTTTTATCGAAATACGCCAAATACATGATGTAAATAAAATCACGTTATTTCGAAAATCCTTAGGATTAGCGACATGAATAAAGAGTACTTAATTTTTACACAACCTTAACACAATACGCGTTTGACACGTACTTGACTTCAAAATTATATTTTAAGACATTTTTTTATATATTAATTCCTTCTTCAGTATTTTCATATTTATTAGTATTAAGATTTTTGTTTTTTTATATAGTGTTAAAATTTAAATAATAATTTAAACTTCCGATATTGTTTTGTCCATTATTTTTTTTTAAATTGAAAAAAAATAATTAAAATATATTCTGACACTGATTTAACATAATTTTATCAACATTCCTCACTTATATTTAAATAATCAATTCACGACAGACTCACTATTCAAAAACGTACGTTTCCATACCGAAGAAAGTTGAATATCCCTAAAAGCTTTTTTGTTAAATGGCCCGTGTGAACTGCAAAAAATAAACTAATGATGTGTCACTTTTCTGATAAAGCTTTTAAATACATTACGTTTGGATAAAGGGTGGTTTTACTTTAAAGTATTTTCATGCCATGAAAAATGATGTTTAAATTTAGATATTGAAAAATGCAGGACTTCGGGATGTTTACATTTTAGCAATAAGTGTTATTGCATTTTATATGATTTGTATTTTAATATATACAGCGGAGGAGAACTTAAATATATAGAAATAATCTTGATAGATTTGTGTAAGTGTTAAACAGTTAAGGTGTTCACACTAATTAAAGAAAAAACTTAAGTTTAAAATTGATATTAAAGGTAGGGGGAGAAAAATTTTATTTCAATGAAGTTTTTATAAATAACAAAATTCATATTAATCTATTTATATAAATTAAAATTAAAAATTTTGTGTTAATTGTATATTATATCATCATTTTTAGATTATAAGAAATATAGATATATTTTATGTAGAATATTCTATACTTAAGTCTAACTGTTTTTGATATATTTTAAATTTAATATCAAAAATGGCGCTTGCAGACCTAGCCTACATAATTATCAGTTTCTTTATGAAAAGCTTTATTATTCAATTGGGACTGGTTTCCTGGATTGGATCTACTTGACTGTACTGTGTTGATATTTTGATAATAAATAAATAGAGGGTGATCAAAAACTAGTATTAAATATTAACTTGAAAAAATTGGTAAAAGTCAATTTTTTTAAAAATAAACCCCTAATTTTTATAATGTTATCTTATTTAGCATTAATAATAAGGGTAACTTTATATAAAGTTGTATATTCAAAACATTTGTAGTTTTTGAAATTTTAGTAACTTTGGCACTGTGAAAGGAACCTATTTTCAATGCTGAATATGTTGAAATTTTAACTCTGGCTATTTTGTGTCATATCCTATGACGTCGTTAAGACAAGTGGCTTTACAAACAGGAATATCGAAGAAAACATAGAATTTTCTGAAATACAAATTCCACCCTTATTTAATATGTTTGGTTTAATACCTAAGAGATACTGATTTGCCGAAAAGAATACTATTCTGGAAATTTCTATTATGCAAGACGACCCTCGATTTTTGGACAACATAATTTGGACTGGTGAAGCAAAATTTACGAAAAATTATCTTTTTAACAGACAAAATTCCCACTCTTTGAATGATTCAAATTTTCATGCGGTAAGATAACGGTATTTTCAAGAAACCTGGCAATTTAACGTATTTTGTGTTCCATGAAATGATGGAATAGTGAAACTACATTTTTATATACCATTTTTTTTATATACCATGATAGCTATATCTGCGGATACCCCAGAAGTAATCAGTTAATACTTAACCCAACAAAACTGTATATATAAATTTCAATATTAAAAAACCATTGCTGGTAGAGGATAAAGTAACATATAATATTGAAACCTCAGCTTATGCTAAATTTTTAGGCACGTGGCTTGATGAATCGCTGTATTTCTTTTCCCATATTGAACATGTTTGTAAAAAATTAAATTCTGCCTTCTTTGCTATTTTGCAGATGAGGTCATCTCTAGACCGGGCTGGATTGCTGACTGTGTATTATTCTCTGGCATACAGTCATCTGTTAAGCAATGTTATGTCTTGGGGAAGAGGGTGAGGTGAATAGAGTGTTTCTGGCTCAGAAAAGAATACTGAGGTTGATATTTGGTCTTAAGCCGACGGATTCGTGTAGACCCATTTTTAAGGAAAACATTATTTTGAATTTTTACTCTATTTATATTCTAAAATGCGTTTTATATGTAAAACAAAATTACTCCGAGTTTAAAACTCTTGGCGAGGGTCACAGTTATGATACACGAAATAGTGACATTCTTAGTATATCTAAACATAGAACGGCATTCTTTGAGAAATCCCCAATTTATAATTTCATTATTCTGTTTAACAAATTGTCTGCAAAATTAAAAAACATATCAAACAGTAATAAATTCAAAACAGAAATAAAAAAATTTCTTGTTCAGGGATCATTTTATTCTTTTAACGAATACTTAGGCCTGTAGGATGTACTAACTCTTTTACTGTGTACTGAGTGATTATTTCGTTGCGTCCTTTGCTGACCAGTGCTACAGATTGTGTTCTTATCGTTTTATTTTTTTCTTTCCTGTTAGTTGTTTTAGGATTTTAATCTGTGGTTTTTATTATTAAATATTAGATTAAGTTATTTTACATTTTTTATATTATAACAAGTATCTTATGATACTAACTAAAATAACTGTTTCTTGTTTTGTCTAGCTTTAAGGTATGCTATGTATATATTTTTTTATTGAAGTATCAGTCTTATGGCTAATAAATTATTTCATTTCATTTAATTTCATTTGATTTCATTTCATATGCAAAAAACCTAAATGGTAATTCATCAATAATACAAAGCAAATTATTTTTCTATTTTAAATTATGTATTAACTTTTGTAAGAGAAAGATATTTAAATATCCTGGAAGAGTTAACTTAAGCAATTTACCTCTAACGAAATACAGGCAAATTATTACCAACACGATAGCTTTCCACCATATAGAACCGTTCCAGTTACTAACTTGTTACAAGGAACATTTTATGACAAGTGGATTACAAAAATTGACCTTTTTTTGGCCTCCTCGTTCTCCTGAACAATAAAAAGTATTGTTTATTGTGATCCAGTGACAATGATGGAGGACTGCATGGCAAGAGTGAGAGACGTGTTCGAAACTCTCTCTCTGGATTCAATTAGAGCGGCGAACTAACTCGGAGATGGAAGTCCAGGTTGGGAATTTTAACAATTTATTAAAATAAGTTGTTGTTCTGTGTAGGTAAGCCGTCTAGCATTTTTACAATAAAAAAATGTTAAATTGCCAATATTTCACAAATTGTAACTTTTTGGAATATATAACCTTTTACAAAGTCACCCTTATTTTTAATGCTAAATAAGATATAATTATAAAAATAGGGCGTTTACGTTTAAAAAAATTGACTTTTAAAGATTTTTTCAAGTTGGTCTTTGTTCATCCTATGTTTATTTATTAAAACGAGAAAAGGTGATTTTAAATTAAATGTTTTAGTAATAAATATCAAAATACTAATAATAGAAATTATTCTCATTTTTGTTGCAGTTTTAATGATTTTCACGCAAAATGATTATCCATCTTTAGACCTATTTATCAAGAAAATGTTGAGAGAGATTAAAACTCAATTGTCTATCTTTAATTAATGTAAACATAAACATGCAATATGTCAAAATGATAAGTTAGGGCGTCACGTAATAATAATTTATTGTAGAGTTCTACAGGGTTTTACCATTATTTTTATGATTATTTAACATAATTATACATGAACATACATTTTTTATAAAGTTATAATTTTTACATTCATACCACAAATATAAAAAATTCGAGGCCATTTTACAGATATAATGTTTAATAAATCGTCAAAATATTACGACACATTACTTCATATATAGACACAGAAAAAATATTGTAAGATATTAATAATAATAACTGCAGAACATCAAGGGACTGGGTCTTAGTGAGCATCTGTATAAACCGATGCAGAAAGCAACTCTCCTAGCAACCGCGCGAACAGTCCGAAAGTTCATGGGAAATACAGCAGACCACGTCACCTAGGACCCGATAACATGGAAAGGGTTCCCACAGAGCTTCATACTTCTGGTACCTTTGTGTGCCTGGTATGAGTGAATAATCCCTGGAGGGAGTGCGAAGCCGTCTGGCTTGTAAATCATTCATAATAAATAATAATAATAATAATAATACATTTAATGTTTACCGGCATATGCATGGAAAGTTACATTTGTTAAAGAAAAGAATATTGGTAAAAAATCGGACATCCAGTCCAAGAAACTGGATACTGTTAAAGACCGAAATTAACTAAAGTACTACTTCACGTCATAAGCTTAGTAATTAATTTTTACTGAAAATAGTAATAAGCTAAAAATACAATATTACAGTATTAAAAAAGCACACAAACACCACCCTAGGAGTGCTATTGAAAGTATAATGTTGCCAAGACATCAAGGAGGACGAGGATTGGTGGATATTGGAAAGCAGCTCGATCAACAAATAATATACTTACGTTTTTATTTCCACAGGTTAGCAGACGAGTTATCGCCGCTGGAGGAACAGTATATTGCTTCTCACAACCAAGCACACCAAGAGAAGTTTCAAGTTTAGCTACGAAAGCCACTTCATAGACGGCATCTAAATGAGGTCAATCAGGACAATGTCGACAACTCAGCGTCGAACTACTGGTTGATTTTAGGACAGATGTCTCTAAAAACGGAGGGCTTTTTGTTAGCTGTCCAAGACTAGGTTATTGCTACGAAAAACTATCAAAACTTGATCATTAGAGGTCCCTCAATAGAAAACGACCAATGTAGATATGGCTGTTGAACATCAGAGACAGTCCAGCATATAACTGGAGGATGTGAAGCGTTTACCGCAACGGAGTATAAGGGAAGACATGACTCAGCCGCAAAGATACTCCACCAAAAGTTCAATCTATTACAAGTAGGTAAAGTGTCCTACTACAAATACAATCCGGAACCTCTTCTTGAGAACAACGAGTTCAAGCTATATTGGGACCGAAAGGTTCTAATGGACTAGACAATTGCTCATAATAGACCAGAAATTATAGGGCTATTATTTTGATCTATTATCACTTTCAGTTCTATTACTTGAAGTAATCATGTTCACTTCGACCTAATGATAGGTAAATGCATATTCAAAAGAACATAAAGTTATCAGTTTCATTTTTTCACTTTGATCATTTGATAATTACTCTAAAGAATACAGCCTATATTAACAAATTAAATTTCTAGGCGAACTACACTAATTGACATTACGATACCTAACAACAACAACAACCTAAGGCCAAAATACAACGAGAATATCGCCAAATACAGAGATGTGGAGGTGCAGATTTGAAGACAATGGGAAATCAATAGCGTCCAAATAATTCCCATAATTTTATAAAGAACTAGAGTGATACCAAAGAACCTCCTGCAGAACATTAAGGGACTGAGTCTTAGTGAGTATCTGTATAAGCCGATGCAGAAAGGAGTTCTCCTTGCAACCGCGCGGACCGTCTGTAAGCTTGTGAGAAATACAGCAGACCACGTCACCTAGGACCCAATAACATGGAAAGGGTCTCCACAGAACTCCATACTTTGGTATTTTTGTATGAGTCAATATTCCCTAGAGAAGTGCGAAGCCGTTCGGCTTGAAAATCATAACTGTATTTAAAATTATACTAGAAAGCAACATGAAAAGGTAGAATGAAGGGTAAGGGGTAAAATAAGGGAAAAAGGTAGCTGTAAGAGAAGAAAATGGCTCTTTATTAATTTTTTTAAAAGTTATTTTGGAAAGGTCAAAATCAACGTTGTCTAAATAATTTATGAGAATATATATTTTTTTAATATTTCATTTCTACACTGTAGTATCTTAAGTAGAGATGCTGTATTCATATTAATATTATGAACGTCTGCCATACACGAAATTTTTGCATATAGGTAGAGTGGCGTTTTAGGTTCAGTAATTTTAAAACTAAGATAAGACAAATATAGGTAGAGTGGTCTTTTAGGTTTAGTAATTTTTAAACTAAGATAAGACAAATATATATATATATATATATATATATATATATATATATATATATATATATATATATATATATATATATATATATATATTTATTTTCTTGATTCTTGAACCATAAATTATATCATTTTTCTTAATTTTGTATTTTCTTGGGTTTAGGTTCTATAATTAATAAAACACAAAACGATTGACGTTTCACCCTTTATTCAAGGCATTTTCAAAATTTTTTCCTAAAAAAATATATAATTAAAATACATCAAATAAAAAACATATTTTACCATTTTGGAAAACAAACAAGATACTTAAAAACAGTAGTCAAAAACTTTAAAACATTTTATAAATATTTAATTTTACCAGTACATACCTTGATATTTTGCTGTTCTGTTTCTAAATAAACTTTAAATTTTCATCGTTTACTGAGGATACGTGGAATGCGAATGTGTTTTATTTTTTTAAATATTTTTTATATTTTACAATGTATAAAAAAACAAATAAGGTATATGTTTGGTTTTATGTTTAAGAGGATATTCTATTTTTGATTCTTATTTGACCGGATCGAATACTTAATAGTTTTGTTTAAATTAGGTTTGCGTAAATGTGGCTCAAATTTCCCATATCTGTTCTGTCGTTAACAGTGTTTTTATCTTTTTTAATTTCAATCATTTCCTTTATCTGTAATTTTTGGTAATTCATATCTTTGTTTTTTATAATGGTACTGTTATAATCAAAAGTGTGTTTTTCGTCCTGTGTGTGTTTGTTTAACGCTTGTATATTTATGGCCATTTAATCTGTTCTTCAGTAATTGGCTCGTCATGCCTATATATTTTTTGGGACAATTTGTGAAAGGGATCGAATATATTATATTTGATTTATTCATTAGAAGAGTTTTACTTTTTAAATCTGTGAATAATGTATTTAATTTAATATGTAACCTGTGGCATACGATAATATCATGCTTTTTTAAAATGTACTTTATTTTTTCTGACAGCTCACTAGTGTAAGGTAATGCCACATATTTCTGCTGTTTATGTTCTATGTTTTTTGTTTTTACGTTGTTATAAAACTTATATGTTCGTTTATCAATTAATTGATACTTCATTTTGTAAATTCTTTGAGCAAGAAGGCAATTTTTTCAGCCTCTCCTATTGTATAAATCATATCTATTAACTCATTCTTTGGAAAATTCATTTTACAATATAAGATGAATGCAAAAAAAAAACAAACTACACTACATAAAAACCAAAAGAAGCGATTGCGGTTATAAATTTGACACACAGAAAAATGTTCTTTTACATTGTTTTTGCCATGGCTACTATGATAATGAAGACTATTTCTGTAAAAAAGTATGGAAAATAAGAAAAACTGAAATATCCCAAAAACTACTATAAATAGGTATAGGATATATTGAACAAAACTTTTAGGGTTTTTATTACTCTATTAAATAACATGAAAATATACAGGGTGTACCATTTAAAAAAAAGAAGATATTTATTCATTTAAACTTGTTCAAATTTGAGCCGATGGGTTCAACACCCTTTAGCTTTTATTGCAAATATTAGGTAAAAATTATGTTAACTTGTCCTTGGCCTTGCTAAATTCGAAATTTGAATATATTTGTCACAAAATTGAAAACGTTATTTAGGATTGAATTGATGCTTGAAAATGTGACTTTTTTTCTTTAAACTTAATTATCTCAGAAACTATAAAGTTTTGTTATAGTAAACCTTTAATAAAAAAGATTTAGAATTATAAGCTAAATCGAAAATACGATTCGTATATAGGGTGTTCTATTTAAAAAAATACAACTTTATGCTGTCCTAGTTTTTTGGCTCACCCTGTAGAGTCCTAAATATTTTTAAAATCTGCGTAAAAATAAACTGTATCAAACAATAAATATAGTTTCTTTGTTAATTTCACCGAAAAGGCACAAACCTACTTCATCCAATCGTTGACTCACCCTGTACATATATAGATACTGCCCTGCGTTACTCCAGGATTCACGAGAAAAGGCTCTGAACATTGCTTGTTTTAAATGATTTGTTGAGTTCGATCAGTTAAAAAAGAATTTATAAAGTGCATCCTCGCTAAAACCTACCAAATGGAGAACAGAACTGAAAATCTTATAATTCAGCCTTATTAAAATGAAGTGTAACTAAAACAGTAACTTTATTTTTTCAGCTGCTCTAAGAATATCATTAGTTACAACTATGATTTTACTCTAAAACCTGACAGTTTTGTTAACAAAATGTTACTCTGATTTATTAATGCTCAAAATATGTTTAAGACATTTGTATGCATCCAAATTTACATAAGTATGATGTGGCTTATATCTCTCACATATTATCAGCTACTTGTATATTCGCTCATGAAGAAGCTCTTTCCATGGAATTTTCAAATTGTATCGAATTTTTATTACAAAATAAGTAAAATAAATTAACAAAAAAAATATTTTAGTGATCAGACCTGATATCTAACTATATAAATGATATACAAGCATGTTTCGCAAACAAGCTGCTAATTTACATCTGTATACTACTTCGTTTTGTATGTAGGCGTATGGTTATATCTAATTAGCAAACATTTAATGTACTTGTTCCGGTGCTCATGCAATCTTCATGGATGTATAGGCATGTATAAAAGGCCTACAGCTTTTCATGCTATTTACTGAGCTTTGAGTACGTTTAAAAGCTTTATGGTGTACCTTGTTCTGTTATTATTTTGCTTATCTTTTTACTATTTCGATATAGAAATCTAAAAAACAGATAAAAAATATTTTTTTCTAATTTTGACATAAAGTTTTTAAAACTGACGGGAATCTTGGAACGCCTTATTTTTTTAAACTAGTGCATCTTATATACCCATCATTCTCCATCCCCTCCAATCCTAAATAGATTACGTGGCGTTGTTATTGAAATCCAACCACTCCTTTGAGATATTTTTGCCAAGCAAAGAGCATTGGGAGGAAGAGCAAACTCTTCTGAGAAATGGATCCTGTTGTTTTACAGACAGATCTCGAGAGAATGAACGAATTGGAACTAGAGTATTTAGTCGGAAATCAGAAAAATTAAATTTTGCATGCTATTACGAATTAAGAGCGAATTTTAAAGAAAACAACTGCCTATTTAAAATATCCATTCCTTAATGTGTGCAGGATGTTGCATCTATGTTTATTTCTTACCTCTCGAGAGTATATTGTAAATGTCGTTTTGACTGTTGATGATTTATAATAATCCGACCTCTAGTCTACAGATGATACATATCTTGCATGATGCCTGAAAGGATAGAGGTCGCATTATTCAGCATCAACAATGAGATTCTTCACAGTAAATGTAGGATCGCATCAAAGATAAGTTAACATCCAAAATCGTTGGTGTGATCCTACTTTTACTGCCAAAAATCTCACAACTAAATTGGATGCCGCTGCCGAATGACGTGACCTCTATCCTTTGAGGCTGCATGCTTCATATATTGAGGTCGATATATTTCTATTTTTATTTTACCGTCGCCCCAATTTTATACAACACTGGTGAGTGTTGCTCTTGTGGTATTGAGTGATCTGTCGAGATGTCTCTGTTCGTACCTTGTCTGCTGTTTTAAAATAGTAGATAGGACACTACTGCGAAATAATGGAATACATCGGTTGGAATGATCTGATGAATCCCAGTGAGGACAAAACAGCACTGTCGTCATTTTCCTATCTCGGAACTTGTCCATTGGCTTGGAGCTTTTGGTACTTTTTATTGCCAGAGTAATATTCACTGACAATCTGCTTAGCAGAAAACTTTCTAAATTTATTTTTAAAATTCTAAGGGCGTTAACTTATTATATATATATATATATATATATATATATATATATATATATATATATATATATATATATATACCGTAATATTTCAGACTTACGATCATGTGTGTCTATGTTAGCAAATCCGTGCGTTAGTTTGGCTTCTTGTAGTAGCTTACAAACATTGCGTGCTTGTTGGTCGAAGATATTTAACTACACTGTTAAAAATTACCTTAAATTTAATACAAATTTAATGTCCATTCTACATTAAATTTAATGATTTTGTAACTTAAATCGTGAATAAATTACATTTACTTTGAATTTACAGTAAATTCATTTCGTTGTACATTAAATTTGATTAAATGGTATTTTAAATGTCAATAAAGGAACTGAAAAGATTCATAAACGTTTATGAAATTTGCTTCCAACTTTAACCTTAAACCTTAAATTTAATGCATTTTCTTTTTACAATGTACACTGTAAAAAGAATTTACATTAATTTTAAGGTAATATACTGGAAGAAAATTTCATAAAGCATTAAGTTCAAAATACAGGTAATTTATTCACTATTTAAGGTACAAAATCAATCAATTTGATAAAGGAACGTACATTAAATTTAAAGTTATTTTTAACAGTGATCATTGTACGTACCTCTAGGTATGTCTCTGGTGCAGTTATAATTTATTATTTATATTCGAAATATTCTCTTTCATAAATGTATTACGTATACCAATTACTTTTCACACAGCCTAAACCTTTTTAAGTTATATATAAACTTTTGGTTGTATTTTTGGATGAAGCATCTCTATGTAAGCGTTGGCACATATTTTTTGAAACACCCTGTATATATATATATATATATATATATATATACATATATATATATATATATATATATATATATATATATATATATATATATATACATATATACTGAATAAGAAAACGTTTTTTAGAAATCATGAACTGAAAAACAAGACAAATAATAATGTCAGTTCACTTAGAATCTGTAATGCTTACAGCACAAATCAAATAAGTATGTCGTTACCCAAACTGATTGTGTCATTAGTAACGCGGTACTTATTGGTATCTTGATATGAAATGATGCATATTTTACCGACATTTTCTTAAACTCTTAAACTAATGTTTTTAAAATTGCTCTTAGACTATCTAAATTTTACAGTTTATATTTATTTGTTACCAGTTTAAAGATTTTGTTAAATATAGGGCAATATTTAATTCACTTTGAGGAGCTTAAAAACTCAAAGAAAATACTTTATTTAAATTCAACACTGCGGAAACGGGATAAAGGGCTGACAAACCTCTAATCTCTCTGGTCCATATCTGTTTGCCAAAAAAGGGGGCGACTACACAATATTTCATACCATCTCCTGTTTTTGCATATGCATGGAGGCGTCCGATGGCCGCTCTCTGC